>OY757906.1:113641705-113796705 GCA_963585895.1 Sepioteuthis lessoniana
CTCCTCTTCGAAGTAATCTCCTCTGACTGCAATGCACTTGTTGTACCGTTCCAACAATTTCTGGAAGGCCCCATGGAAGTCCTCTTGTGTGAGCGTGTCAATGACCTTCGTCACAGCCTCTTTTATCTCCTCAATTGTCTCATAACGACAGCCTCTGAGCTTAGGGAATAACCAAAAGTCACAGGGACCAACGTCTGGACTATAGGGACGGTGACGAACTGTCTTGATGCCCATCTTGCTCAAATAGTCTGTGACAAGGATGGAGTTGTGGACTAGTACATTGTCCTGGTGGAAATGCCACTGACCCGATTTGAAGAGTGCTGGCCTCTTCCGACGGAATCTCTTCCTGAAATCCCTTAAAACCTCAACATAGTAGCCCTACCCCTAACCCTTTGGCTAATCAACTCTGATATATTGACTTCCTTACTTCTCCCATACATCTCATCATCCCTCACAGACTCCCTGCCTTCCTTGAATCTCTTATGCCACTCAAAAACCGATGCTCCATTCATGCAAGATGCTTTAAAAACAGTCTGAAGCATTCCATATGTTTCTGTGGCTTTTTTTTTTCATGTTTAAAACAGAATTTTATTGCATATCGTTCTTCTAGAGTGTCAAATTGTATTTTAGAAATTCACCAGTTGTGACAATCAGGCTTTAGTAGGGTATATTCCAATTGCTGCTGTAGCTGTTCATTTGAAGCTGAAATCATAAAAATTGGTCAGTCATCTCATAAGATGTATAATAATAACATATTGAATTTTCAAGCGTCTATGACAATTTTAAATGCCTATACGAAAAATATTTTGAAAGTTATCGCATGCACCTCGTATATATATATATATATATATATATATATATATATATATATATATATATATATAAACATATTTACGCTCCTGGGGTGTTCGCCAATGGCCTGGGATACCGCGGTTCAATCCCAGGTCGAGTCATACCAATGACTCAAAAATGGTAATTGATATCACCTAGCTTAACTGCAATATAAGGTAGTGATCAAGGGTAAAGGGTAGCATTCCAGGGAAAGGAGTAGCGCCTTCTCCTACACTTCGGTGTAGTCGCAATCGAAAAGGAAGCCTTCAGGTCACTCTTGACTAAGGTCGCCAACTTTACTTTTATTTTATAGTAAATGCCAGTAGATCTTTCTGGAATAACATTTTTTTCTTGTGTGAAGTATAAAAAAGAGTTGCAATTTCTTTAAAATTTAATTAACCTGTGAAAATTTCTACATACCAATAACATTTTATTAATTGGTTTTCTTATTTGCATCTATCTATCTATCTATCTCAGCCCGTCCATATCAATCTATCATCACAAAACGTCAAGTGCTTCTTTCAATGGGTTGTCATGTTTATCATGACCAAATACTTACGTTCCCTTTCTTGTACAATCACTATACTTCACTCCACCCCGCACACTTACACAAATTTAGTGCACTTTCACACTCACTGCTCTTGCACATCTACTGTGTTCATAGTGTATTACTGCACTCATACACTAAGCACAAACGTGCGTCAAGAAGTAGATGCATGATGTCTAGCAAGACCAGCAGATACCGCCAAGACATTAGTTTATGATGATATCCGCATGAATGACTCTTTGGAACATAGTTGTTACAGCGGAAGTTTAATTCTCATTGGTACACTGTTTTATAGTCTTGTGTTAGACTATTCTAAACTAAGTTTAGTAAAAACTCTAAGGCATTTCGTCGCGGAAAAGTGATTGACAAGCTATGATAGACCAATTCTGTTCTGAATTATTCTGATTACCACTGGGTTCCCTATATATAGCTGGCCTTGTGGGTTGGGTTTGCTGAAGGGAAAGACTCCTCCAACGAGTATCCTAGATATGATGTTAAACAGTCTGATGGTGAGATTCCAGTAATGCTGGTGCTTTGGGGAATGCGGAGTACCTATTTATTGCCATTGCTCCCAGGTCCACTCTGGCCCGGAGTGGTAGCACCTGATAGGGTCCTATCTATGGTTTAAATAGAACTAAACAGTGTACTTGTGTTAAACTGAATTGTTTGAAAGAGATTTGTTTATGACATTTATACTCTATACTTATGCTAAACTGAATTGTTCGAAAAAGAACTGTTTTTGATATTTAAACTGTGTACTTATGGTAAACTGAATTGTTTGAAATAGAACTGTTTAATGTATAAAAATGGTTTGAAATTAAATAATCTACAATGGTTGATATACTATAAAACCAAACCAAACTACGTAAATATCAATGGTAGATTTACGTGGCAGACCTGAAAATTTCTTGGCCTGACCAAGGAACGAAATGTTATTTCACATATACATCCAGTAGTTGATTCAATACACTTTATCAATATTCCTCAAATTTCTTTAATACTTCAAAAAATTGTATATGAATTAAAAAAAAAAATTCTTTAGTTGGGCCAAGAATTTTTTAGCCCAGTGTTCAGGCGTGTGTATGGGTGTGAATATACTTTAAGCGCATGGCATAGAGCTTACGTTTGCTGGTATAGTGAGTTCGATTCTATGACTTCATAGCCTTATTCCAGACTAGGAATCTGTGTAGACGCCCAGATATCACCTCTTTATTATGTATGCTTGTATTTACGCAGCCCCTCCACCACTAGTAAGATTCAAAAGAAGTTCAAATACGGCTGATTTGAGTTCAGTTGTCCTTCTTCTTGTTGGTGGTTTAATGCCAAATTCTGTTTATACATGAATACCATATATATATATATATATATATATATATATATATATATATATATATATATATATAATTAGTAAACGAATAGTTTGTTGGTAATAATTTTTAAATGAGCTAAGGTAAATTTGTTTGCACATTGTCAAATGAAGTCAAGTATTGTTATTTAACATTAATAGTTCTATTTGTCACAGTTAAATGGCTTCAAGTATAGTAAATGATTAAACAGTTCCATCTGACTCGTAGTAGGGAACCCAGTAGGTACACTGATTCCAAGTGTGGACCTGGGAGTAATGGCAATGAAGGAGTACTCAACATTCCCCAAAGCTGCAGAACAGGAACTTCACCATCAAATAGGTTTAATGTTATATCTAAAACACTCGGTGTGTATGTATGGGTAGGTACCTCTCAGTAGAGATGCAGTCTGTGTATTCTACAGCCCCAGCCGACTTTTGGCTGTATATATATATATATATATATATATATATATATATATATATATATATATATATATATATATATTAAAATAAGTAGATCCATGAAGAGATTTGTATTCTTAAGGATTAATTTATTTGTTTTGTTCTTACATACATGTGTGTTTCTAGCCGTTGCTTTCGTCAGAGAACATATGTGGCACAAGACGTTGTTAATGGGGTACTCAATATGATTTGAACTCACTCGTGTTTGAAGGTCGAATGGTTTTCAGTTGGTTGTGGGTTTATATAGAAATCACCCCTCTCTTTTTCTTTGAGTGTGTTTACCGTAGCCTTTTTTTTTTACCCCTCATTGGTAAAATTGAAACGCAAGTTATGGAGTACCCCATTAACAAGGACTTGTGCCAGATATGTTGTCTAACGAAAACAATAAGCTAGAACCATACTCGTATGTTAGAACGAAATGAATAAATAAATCCTTAAAAAATACAAATCTCTTCGTGAACCTACTCATTTTAAAATATTTCTTTCTCTCTTTCGAGCCACAAGATTTTTTTACACACACACACACACATATATATATATATATATATATATATATATATATATATATATATATATATATGGTGTATCGGAAAAACTGATATAATTTTGCTATCAAATAACTTGACCAATCCTCGTTCAAATGATTTCAAATTTAAACAGAATGCCTAAAACCAACTGAAGATTTTATTTTTTATGTTTTGTGTTTTTAGCTCTATAAATGCCATTTATTCGAAAAGAAAGGGTGTTTTAAACAATAAACGTACACTTTTGAGTTTCTTCTGTACATGCTGTTAAAATTTGAGATCACTGAACGAGAATCAGTCAAATCATTTGATTATATATATATATATATATATATATATATTATATATATATATATATTATATATATGCACTTATTTTTTTGTAACTTTGGATGCTTTTCAGAATAATAAGTATTTAATAAAATATCGTTTATACACCTGCTTCGTGCACAGGGTCTAAGGTGACCACGCTGCTCTGGTTTCTGAAAACTAGTGTCAAATTATTCGGTTTTGACATTTGAGTAAAATCTAATTCAAATAAGTATTGGAGGATAAGGAGTTAAACTGACAGTCGTATAGCACGGTCGGCTAAGTACTAAATAAGCTAGACAAAAAAGAAAATAGCCGCATGAAAAGAGAACTCTTTATCTAAAGAAGACACAGAAAACGAAACATATGAACAGGACTTCAGCTCAATAAAATAAACATCCTAAAATGTATGACTTTTAGTGACGTCTAACTGAATGCAATACGGCATAGGGTCAAACAGGTTGACAATTTCTCTTATAGTGACTATATATATGTATATATATAGTTATAAGAATATGTATTTATATATATATTCATAAGCATATGAATTCAATAGAAAGGAATATACAGCATCATATATTTTGTTTACACAGATCTATAAGCTTATAATATTCTTATATATGTGTGTTAGTGTACGTCCACACGTGATTGTCCAGAGGAGGAGAAAAAGACTGAAAACAAGAGAGGGAAAAAGAGATAGTAGAAAGTAGAAAAAGGGTGTGTGTGTGTGTGTGTGTGTGTGTGTGTGTGTGTGAGAGAGAGAGAGAGAGAGAGAGAGAGAGAGAGAGATCGTCCGAATATTACCGTATCCAATGTATTTGCTTAATTGATAGGGTACTGATTACAGAGATTCTGAGGTATCCCTTTCTCACTTGTCTCTCTCAGTAACTCTCTTTCTCTTTCTCTCTCTCTCTCTGTATATATATATATATATGTATATATATATACAAAATGCAGTTTACTATATTTATTAATAACATATGCTCAGTATCAGTGATAGAGAATACGTAAATCTAAGTTAGAATAGCGTTGATGCAGAGTCAACGGTGCTTGACGACTGTCAGTTTCTTGCCTATGTGATCATCCGAGAGTATATATATATATATATATATATATATATATATATATATATATATATATATAACTATCTTATAGCAATATACATTTTATTGAAGTTTATAGAAAAGGAATTGTTTTCAATATAATTTTTCGCTCATAAATTATAATAGACTTGTGAATTGTTTATGGTAAGACTTTTCCAGGATTTTCCAAGAATACTTTTGTAGCCATTTTCAAAATCCATATTAAGTAATGTAGATGATGGTCCTGGGGTTTGTAACTCATTCCCTAAAATTCCTTATAATACTCTAGGATATCTATTACCATATCAATATGATATTTATTATGAAATACAGAGAGAGAGAGAGAGAGAGAGAGAGAGAGAGAGAGGGAGAGAGAGAGAGAGAATGAAAAGAAAATAATAGAGACAGAGAAAATAAGAGAAGAATGATCGAACTGAAGAGAGAAAGAAATATAGAAATACAACATGGAACAGAGAGAGAGAGAGAGAGAGAGAGAGAGGAACTAATACTGTGAGAAGATAGAAATGTACTACAATCAGAGATTTAATAGGGAAAATACTTTAAATGCATTTGTGTCGACATGAATTCACAAAGGTATATATATATATATATATATATATATACGTGGGCACACACACACACACACACACATATATATATATATGTATTAATTTTGGTGAGTAAGTATCTGCGCGTTTGTCCATAAAATCAAATCAAATAAATATTCATTACGTCCCTACACTCCTCTCTACTCTTCGCCATATTCATGCACCAATTGTCCCACTGGCGTCTGCTTTCTTCCATTTTTTTTCCTTGTACTTTCGGCGCCATTTTCATTCTTCAGATCGGTCCCATCAGGCGAGAAAGTCCATCCCATAATTTCCACTTGCTTTCATAGCTTCCGCATGTGAGATCGTTTGCGGTTGGCTTTTTATTGTATTTGACTATTCACTTGCTTCTTTTTATTTCAATTTCTTTTTTCCTTCCTTTACTTAAATATGGCATTAATGATGTAAGTAACAAGTCAAGAAACCCGCTCTTTGTCGCAAGTGTCGTAAAATGGCAGCCAGTTATTAAGGGGGCTAATACCGTCTATAAGTCAAATTTAAGTATAAGTCACGCCTAGTCGGCGGTGCTTAGAATACGCAGACTGTATCTTTTGCAGAGGGGTAGATCTCCCCAAAAGAGTGTCCTGTGTGTGACACTAAACAGCATCTGATGAAGTGGCTCAAGTTCCATTCATCGTCATTACTTACAGTTATTGGTTCGTTGTGTTTGATGGTATATCAAGTTTTGTTGGTTATTTTGTTTGGTTGCGTTGTTTAATGGCATATCAACCTTCGTGTGTTATTTAATGCCAAAGTTATCTCTGCAGAAGAACAGATGGGATAATATTCAACCCATAACTAGGGGTAACGGGGTTCCATACCTTTCATGAGGGTTTTAGGAGAATATAGTATCGTAAGTAGAGTTCGAATTCTCTCACTTCGAGACCTTTAGCCATTCCACCAGAGAAGATTTCCTCCTGTAGGTCATTTATGGCCAAATTATATATATATATATATATATATATATATATATACACATATATATATACACACATACACACACACACACACACACACACATATATATATATATATACACTCACATATATATATACACACACACAATTGCACAAATTATTTTATTTTATTGTATTGTATTAATTTAGAGATCTATTGCAATGCGAAATCATAATTATTTGAGTCTAATTAATTTCTAACACCCCATGTGGAATCATGGTTACAACACCCAACATGGCGTTCTAACACCCCACGTGACACCATATTTACAACGTCCAAAAAATTTAAACATCCAACATCGTGTTCATTGATAGAAAAAAGTCTCTGACGATGAAATTTTATTTTGAAATTAATTAGACTCAAATAATTATGATTTTGCATTGCAATAGCCCTCTAAATTAATCCAATACAATTAAATGAAATAATTTATGTAATGCTCCAACCAAATTACAAAATACTTATATATATATATATATATATATATACATAATTTGTAAACAAGTAGTTTGTAGGTAACAGTTTTTAAACGAGTCAGAACTCATTTTTGGACACTGTTAACGGTTTCAAATTTTGTTATGAAACATTAATCTATTTAATCCCTCGTATTAGATCTCTTCTCGGCCTTTTGGCCAGCGAGAAGTTTTTTTTTATCCTTCGGTCTCAGGGGGCCTTCCCCCCAGGCTTTTACCTCCTTCGGGAGGGTTGGGTTTATCGCCCGGCGCCTGAGGCGCCCCTAATAAGGGGAATGCCGACGGGGCCGAGGGCATTTTTGGAAACTGCCGGATGCGTGTGGGCTACGGCCCTGCACCCGGACCCACCATAAAAAAGGCCTTGTGCCATACTTGCCCGTTTGGTGGGGCAGGCAACAAATAAAATCCCTCGTATTAGATTGAACGGTTCTATTTGACCCATAGATGAGGCCCCAACAGGTACTACCAATCAGGGTCAGAGTGGGCCAATGATTAATGGTAATGAAGGGGTACTGCAGATTCTCCAAGGCCCCAGTGTATGAAACTAAACCATCCAATAGGTTTGTGTCATACAATGGACATTCGTTGGCTGGATTCTAACTCTTCTTGAGCCATAGAGTCAGCGTATTCGATGACCTCTGCTGTCAGGGCTTCCAAGCTGCTGTGTACATGTTTTTATAGATGATTGTTTAGGGTCATTTTATTCGTACCAGTAAAGGATTCACCTGTAAGTTCTTAGTATTAGATAGGAATACTTGATACCATATAACTGTATATTATCTGTATTTAGAATAGTTACTTGAAACTATAATTACTTTAAAAGGATTATCATTAGTTACTTGAAACCATATAACTGTCCTATCTATGGGTCAAATTCATATAGCAATACTTAAAACTATTCATCTATAGGCAAACGAGCTCTGACTTGTTTAAAATGTTACCTACAAACTATTCATTTACAAAGCATAAACATCTAAAATATTCCCGTGGTCATCGTTGTAGGAAATGGACACGGCGACACGAGTTCAAATCCTGGACGAGACTGATGGCATTTCACATAGAACTAATACCCTTGGGATAGGTATGAATCCAATTATTCTCCCTCCAGCTATGGGTAAATAGTAGGGCAGACTGGGTTCTTCAGCCTTGGTGAGGCAACTAGTCTAGGAGAAGGAAAACTCTGAATTGAAACCTGTTAAACTCCGCTTAAAAATTGACCTTGTGTCATATCCTGCCCGAGCGGAGGGGTTGGGTAAATATGATAAGCATCTAAAATATTTATTTACAGAATTTGGCTGTAAACATCTCTCAGGGGCTGATTATACATTAAAGTAGATAACCTGAACATATAACAGTGTGCGAACAAACAACAATCATTTAATAGATATATTTACACAGACACCATATAATTATTAGTAATTTACTAAGTTTTTTGCTTCAGTGTAGAACAAGGCCGTATGAATGGCGTACCTAATGAGACTCGAACTCATTCGTGTAGGTATGCTAGTCTTAAATTGACATTTTGTCAAGGAATCAATTAATATTCAGCTCTCTATAAAGAGTCCACAACATTGACTTTCTCAGCTTTGTCGTTTGTGCTTTTGACTTAGATATCTGTGGCTCTTATTTATTCCTTGATCTATTGCAATAGGAGAGAAATGACAACTACACAATAAGAAGTACCAACCCAGTCGGCTGGGGCTGCAGACTACTTCGACTGTATCTCTGCAGAGGAGTAAGATACCCCCCCCAACGAGTGTCCCGGATATGACACTAACCATCTGATGGTGAAGCTCTTGCCGTGGAGATTTGGGGAATTGGGAATACCCTTTCATTACCACTGCTCCCAGGTCCAGTCTGACCCGGAGTGGAAGCACTTGATAGGGTCCTATTTATAGGTCAAATACTATTTGAACATGACTATTTGAATTGTAAGTGATACATAGCAAAACTTGGAACCTTCTAACTTTGTTGACTTATGCTAAATTGTATTGTTAGAAATAAAACTGTTTGATCATTTAACTGTGTGTAAACAAATGACTGATGTTTAATTGAATTGTTAGTGATACATACCAATACATGAAACTATTTAAATTTGTTGACTTATGCTAAACTGAATTGTTAGAAATAGAAATCTTTGATCTTTTAACTGTGTGTATCTACAAAATGTGTTTACAGATCATTTACTTAATATAGATGTAAAAACAGGATTCGGCATTAAATAACCAACAATGTTTGATATACCATAAAACCAAAACAAAAAAATACTAAGTGAAAGAAGAAATATAAATAGCAGTCAGTTACCTTGATGATCCTAATAGAATATAAGTTGACAACCTTAGTAGAGGGTGACCCGAGGGCTCCATTTTCATTAGCTGCTACAGCGAGTTGAAGGAGAGGGCGCAACTCCATTCGTTGGATTGCTCCATTTTACCCTTACCTTATAATGTTGAATGTTAAGCAAAGCGGCTCCCGGCCCATTGGCGAACACTCAACTCATTAGACCAATGTCCTCCGAACAGAATAAACACTCATTTTATAATAAATAAGTTGCTTAAGTTTTATGGCATATCACCCTTTGTGGGTTATTTTATGCCTAGTTCATTTTATACATATTTATTAAATATATAAGATTTGTTAACACATTTTGTTAATAACATTTTTAAATGAACCTGAGTTTATATTTTCGGTTTTGGTTTCTTTGTTTAATGCCATATCAACCTTTGTAGGTTATTTAATGCCAAACCCATCCTTCTAGAAGAACAGAAGTGGTATTATTTAACCCATAGTTGGGAGGATAAGGGGGGTTCATACCTTTCCCAAGGATATTTGTCCAAAAGTGAAGGGGGTGTCTTCGTGGTGTAATGGTTAAAGCGATGGACTGCGGAATCGTAGTAAGCGAGTTCGTACTCCAGTCGCGCTATTATGTTCACATTCGGGCAAATACCCTTGGAAAAGGTATGAACCCCCTTATCATCCCAGCTATGGGTTAAATAGTACCACTACAGTTCTTCTATGAGAATAGCTTTGGCATTAAATAACCTACAAGGTTGATATGCGATTAAACAAGGAAACCCAACTAAAAGTGAACATTATAGCGCGAATGGAGTTCGAACTCGCTTACTACTATTCCACAGTCCATCACTTTAACCACGAGGACACTCCACTTATTATTGTTTTTGTACACAGATGTTTTCAAGTATTGCTATGTAATACCAATAATTTAATTTAGGCCCACACATTCAAAGAGTTTGAAATATTACTATTTAACATAAATAATTCTATTCAACATCACTCATTTATTTGCTCACAATTTAATGGTTCCAATTATTGCTATGTATTACTAACAATTCAGTTAGACAGTTATTTGTTTAATTACAGTTAAATAGTCAAAGAGTTCTATTTCTAACAATTCAATCCAACATAAGTCATTGAATACACAGTTTAAATGTCAAACCGGTTTATTTGACCCATAGATAGGTCAGAATGGACCTGAGAGCAATCGCAAAAAAGGGGTACTCCACATTCTCCGGAGCCTCGCCATCAGATTGTTTTATATCTATAATTTGGACATTTGTTGAGGTGGGGATCTTACTCCTCTGTAGAGATACAGTCGTGCAGTCGATGTATTCAATAGCGCTAGCCGACTGGGTTGCAGCAATTTGGTTACGTATGTTGTTGAAATCCCAGATTGAGTCTATCTTCCTAGTTTTATGCCATAGTTCAAGAAAGAAGTACCTGTTATATTGCCAGGTGGTTAAATTATACTAAGATAATTTCTAAACATATTTATAAGTTACTAGACACGAATAACTTACATTATATATTCTAGCAAAAATGTTTACCCTCCGACGAAAAGTATAAATGTTTGAATGTAATAATCTGTTTTATTAGATTCGAAAAACTAAGGAAATTAATAAAAAATCAGATAAAAATATCTCACATATTTTAATTACATTTAAATCGATTTCTATATAAAATTATACAGAGGATTATTTGTAAAACATTTGTGAATAAAAAGATAATAGAAATCAATAACTCAACAAAGTAATTATTTATTAAACCTGGTTTTGTTAAAATCAATATGCAAACTATCCCCACTATATGCCACATAAAATTTTATTTATGAAGACATATACATATATGTACATACACCTATAAATATCCATATGAAAATGCACATATATTTAATACACATTGCTGGACTAAACGTATTTTTCCCTCGATCTTGTCTCCGACCTCGGTTTTCTTGGGGGCCGTCCGGCGAGGAGCGCCCCGGGGCCTGTTCTGGACTTCGGTCCGGAGCGTGGCCCTGGAAAAGGAACAATGGCAGACTTGGGACCTTTAATTAGGCACCTAGTTTCGACTAGGCTACCTTCGGGTGGGCGAGCTGCATTTTTGTCTCCTTTGTCCCCCTTGTACGGCACTAGACCATGCGTCTAGTTTAAGCCGCAAACTGGCATACGTGCCCGGACCCACATTTGGGTTCGTGAAACTGCTTGCCTCATCAGGCTCACACTGCACTAAGTGAGCCGATGAGCAGCACAGACAAGCAGGGTTCGAGTCTCGGCTCGTTCCCGACCTCCCCTCCCCTTTATCCCCACTTTAATTGGCCTTCGGGCTTTTGACCTTGTGTCAAGTCATGTCTGGTGGGAGGCAGCGACAAATATCGGCTGGCTGAGATCAAAGACAAGCAATGATTCACATTACACTTGACTTTTTGGCCTCGTGAATCATTGATAAGCATTGACAAGCATAGATTCACATTACACATGGCCTTTTAGCTTCGTGAATAATTGATAAGCATTGACAAGCATAGATTCACATTGCACTTGGCCTTTTAACCCCGTGAATTATTGATAAGAATTCACAAGCATAGATTCACATTACACATGGCCTTTTAGCTTCGTGAATTATTTATAAGAATTCACAAGCATAGATTCACATTGCACTTGGCCTTTTAACCCCGTGAATTATTGATAAGAATTCACAAGCATAGATTCACATTACACATGGCCTTTTAGCCTCGTGAATAATTGATAAGCATTGAAAAGCATAGATTCACATTGCACTTGGCCTTTTAACCCCGTGAATTATTGATAAGAATTCACAAGCATAGATTCACATTACACATGGCCTTTTAGCTTCGTGAATTATTTATAAGAATTCACAAGCATAGATTCACATTGCACTTGGCCTTTTAACCCCGTGAATTATTGATAAGAATTCACAAGCATAGATTCACATTACACATGGCCTTTTAGCTTCGTGAATTATTGATAAGAATTCACGAGCATAGATTCACATTACACATGGCCTTTTAGCCTCGTGAATTATTGATAAGCATTGACAAACATAGATTCACATTGCACTAATTGAATCAATGAAAAGCAATAAACCACTTCTAGCTAGCATTCGGGACTGGTGAATCTATGGGCAGGAGCTCCTGCATCTCGACACATGCGCAACCTCCTTCTTCCCCTCCTCTAATTCCTATTTTAAAAAAGACTTCGCGTCAAATCTTATTTGGTGGGAGGTACGAATAAATATCAATCCAATGGTACTGCCCCGCTCCAGGTTTTCCGGGTGGCCGCCTGGTATTCGTGCCGACTGGTTGGTATCAATGACAAGCAAGGATTTACATTGCACTTGGCCTTTTGATCTGGTGAATCATTGACAAGTATTGACAAGCAATGACTCACTTGTACCAAACTTTCGCTTCTGGTGAGCACCTGGTATAGTCTCACATTGCATTGGCTTTCGCGCCAAGAGACTCTAGGACCAACATTGACCAGCAGCACATGAATCTCGACTCTTGCGCGACTTCCCCCTCCTCTGATCCCGAAAACAAAAATTACTCAGTCGGCTGGGATTGTAGAATACACTGACTGCTCCTCTGCAGAGGAGTGACACCCCCACTAAGTGTCCTTGATGTGGCACTAAACAATCTGATGGTGAGGTTCCTGTATTGCTGCAGAGTACCCCTTCATTGCCATCGCCTCCCAGATCCACTCTGGCTCGGAGTAGTAGCACCTGATAGGGTTCTATCTATGGGTAAAAACAGAACTTAACTGCGTACTTTGACTAAACTGAATTGCTCGAATTATAACTGCTTTGATATTTAAACTACGTACTTATGCAAAACTGAATTGCTTGAAATAGAAATGTTTTTGATATTGAAACTGTAATTACGTTAAACTGAATTGTTTGAATTAGAACTGTTTGACTAAACTGAATAGCTTGAAATAAAAATGTCTTTGACAATTAAACTGTACTCATATTAAACTGAATTGTTTAAAATAGAACTGATTATTTGTATAAAAATGGATTTGGTGTTAAATAACCTAGAAAGGTTGATATGCCATAAAACCCAAACAACCAACCTACCAATTCAAAATAGAAATTGTGCCAAATCCTGCCTGGTGGGAGGTACGGGTATATATCTCGCCCCACCCTCTGTTTTTCTGAGCCCACCTGGCATTCGCGCGGAGTGAGTGCTATTAAGCTGAATCTACTGATCTCAAGGAACCTTTCCCCCAGACAATACCTCCTTTAGCGGGGCTGATTTCATAACTTGCCGCCTCAGTAGACTAAAAAAATGGGAAATATCGATGTGGTCAGGCAGTTTTTGTGACTGCCGTTTACGAATCTCGATATATGCTTGCTCCCCACCTCCAATAAAATGACCTTGTGTCAAATCCTGGCTTGGTAGGAAGTCAGTTAAATACCCATTAATATCACGGGTTTTCTGTGACTACAAAGCCTGAACGCCAGATAGTTATCATAAAGCTGATTACCTGATCTCATCAAAGCCTTTCCTACCGGGCAATACCTGCTTGGCATAGCTAAGTTTTTCGCTTGGCACCTGAAGCACCCGAAAATAAGTAACTTGATAGGATCAAGTATTTAATGGGACGGCTACAATAAAATGATTTCCTGTCAAAGCTGACTGGGCCGTTTTCTGGCAAATTTAACACAGACTTATATAGAGACATACGAGGATTATTAAATAAGTTTCCAGACTTTTTTTCGTATGGGCACTTTTATTTATAGTACATTAATGAAACTCTAGTCCCCTTCGAAGTAATCTCCTCCGGCTGCAATGCACTTGTTGTACCGTTCCAACAACTTCTGGAAGGCTCCATGGAAGTCCCCTTGTGTGAGAGTGTCAATGACCTTCGTCACAGCCTCTTTCATCTCCTCAATTGTCTCATAACGACAGCCTCTGAGCTTAGGGAATAACCAAAAGTCACAGGGACCAACGTCTGCACTAGAGGGAGTGTAACGAACTGTCTTGATGCCCATCTTGCTCAAATAGTCTGTGACAAGGATGGAGTTGTGAACTGGTGCATTGTCCTGCTGGAAATGCCACAGACCCGATTTGAAGAGTGCTGGCCTCTTCCGACGGAATCTCTTCCTGAAATCCCTTAAAACCTCAACATAGTAGGCCTACCCCTAACCCTTTGGCTAATCAACTCTGGTGTATTGACTTTCTTACTCCTCCCACACCTCTCATCATCCCTCACAGACTCCCTGCCTTCCTTGAATTTCTTATGCAAACCAAACTGATGCTCCATTCATGCAAGATGGTCGAAAAGCAGTCTGAAGCATTCCATACGTTTCTGCGGCATTTTTCCAAGTTTAAAACATAATTTTATTGCATATCGTTCTTCTAAAGTGTCAGATTGCAATTTTGAAATTCCCCAGCTGTGACAATCAGGTTTTAGTTGGGTGTATTCTAATTGCTGCCTAGCTGTTCATTTGAACATGAAATCATAAAAATTGGTGGGTCATCTCATAAGATGTATAGCAATAACATACTGAATTTTCAAGAGTCTACGATAATTTTAAATGCCAGTACAAAAAAAAAAAAAAAGGCTGGAAACTTATTGAATCCCCCACGTAGTTAATAAGTAAGATGCTAATTAGGATGAAACAATAATTAATTAATAATCATTGATAAAACAACGAAAATATTTAGGGGAATTGTGATGCCGGTGGTGACGTAATATTGGTTAATGACATACACATAATCTCTGTTATAATATCTGTCGGACTTTCCTCAAAAGTTTTATCACCCATGTCAATCATTCATTTTGGTGGTATAATGGTTAGCAAAGAAAAAGGCGCCTCTGGTGGTGTAATGGTTAGCAAGCTAAGCTAGCAAACATACACGAGTGAGTTCAAGTCTCATTGGGTGCCCCTTTCATATGGCCTTGTGCCACATCTAAGCAAAAAAAAAGCTTAGTAAATTTCTATGTCAATCATTCATTTTAAAGAAATAGTTACGAGGCAATGTTACAAGCAATTACTGAAGGGGTGAGTTTGATTCTCACTGTGCACAATTCTAGACTAAGCTAAACTAAGGAGGCGCTCGTTGTATAACAGTTATCGTCATTGGAAGTGAACTCGGCTATCTGAGTTCAAATCCTGAACAAGGCTGTTGGTATTTTACTCTTCGGAAATGTATGAATCTGTTCTCCCTCCTGCTGAAGATAAACAGTCGAACAGACTTTTGATCTTGGTATGGCAACGGGTATAGAAGTTTTCGAACTCTGAATTCAAACCAGTTTTAGATCTGGAGAGGGATGATTTTAGCCAGTCTATTCCTATCCAAGACACGCTACATGAGTGACGCCCCCATGACTAATCCAGATAATAGAAACCGTGAAGTTAGCCTAATAGATTACTCCCGAGTGCTTAATACATGTAGCCTTGTGTCAAGTTACGTTTTGATCAATCTATCTATGGTAGATATATTCTGAGTGTTCTTTAATTGTTACTCTCTGCCATCGCCAAGCATAGAAGTCCAAAAACAATGTTCATCTGGTGATAGAACAGACAACACCACCCTTTTCTCTAAGAGGAATAAGTTGTTTGTTTGTTTACTTGTTTGTTTGTTTGCTTGTTTGTTTGGTTGGTTGGTTTTACGGCATGTTAATCTTTATTGCTTCCATGTTTTGTTCAAAATAGTTCGTAGCATTCCTGTGTAGTTCACATCTATTTTGTTTTCTATGCATTTTGTAAGCCTCTTTGTGGTGCATCCATAGAGTAATATCGACAAAGTCACAGCTTGAAGGTGGGCCTGGGAGTAATTAAAACTAAGAAGTTACTCCACATTCCCCAGATCTTCAGAATTGAAGCCTCACGATCAGATGCAGTTTAGTGTCCTGGGCACTCCTTTTTAGAGTGGAATCTTACAGAAGATGCAGTCAGCGTATTATAAGCTCCTCTGACAGGGGTTATATGCATGTGCGCATACGTATGTAAGAGAGAAAAACCCGAGATTGAATGTTGTTGCAATAATTACAGAAGATCCGAGAAGATTTAAACAATAGCAACCTTAGAATTCAACACAGTTAACTTCAAGAATCGGTAAAAAAAACTTTGAAAAACTTTTTCTGTCATAAATATGACACGAAGATAATAATGATAATGATAATAATAATAATAACAACATACAAACGGATCATCTAATCTCGGCCAGAAGACCAGACCTTATAGCAATTAACAAAAAAAAAAGAGAATTTGCAAAATCATAGATTTTACTGTCCCGGCTGACCACAGAATAAAACTGAAAGAAAGTGAAAAGAAGGATAAGTACCTCGACCTTGATAGGGATTTAAAAAACTAGGTGACGATTATACCAATTGTGATTGGTGCATTCGGTAAAGTAACTAAAGGACTATTTAAGGGACGGGAGGACTTGGAAATAAGAGGACGAGTGGAGACCATCCAAACTACAGCATTGTTGAAAACGAATAAAATATCAAGAAGAGTCCTGGAGACTTGAGAAGACTTGCTATCACTCAAACTCCACTGGAAGACCATCAGCGTGTGCTGATGTGAAAAATCTAAAGGAGTAAATAATAATAATAATAATAATAATAATAATAATAATAAGCGGCTCGAAGACCAGATCTTATAATAATCAACAAAAAAAAAAAAAGAGAATCTGCAAAATTGTCGACTTTGCTGTCCCGGCGGACAACAGAATAATACTAAAAGAATGTGAAAAGAGTGATAAGTTCCTCGACCTTGATAGAGAATTGAAAAAAACTATGGAACATGAAGGTGACAATTGCAATAATTGTGATTGGTGCCTTTGGCACGGTAACTAAAGGATTATTAAAGGGCCTGGAAGATTTGGAAGTTGGCGACCGAGTGGAGACCATCCAAACAACAGCATTATTGAAAACTGTCAGAATACTGAGAAGAGTCCTGGAGACTTGAGGAGACTTGCTGTCACTCAATCTCCAGTGAAATACCTTGAGCTTACGATGATGTGAAAATTCTAATGAGTAAATAATAAGCGAATGCAGCAAATTTGTGCAAAAAAAAAAGTAAAAGATTAGACACGACTGGGTGGGGAAGGTGATCTACTGAGGATGGTGCCAGAAATTGAAATTTGACAATTCTATCGAATGGTATACGCACAACCCAGAATTAGTCCTGGGGAATGAGACTCACAAAATTCCCTGGTATTTTTTTTAAATATAAACAGATAATCTAATCCCGGCCAGAAGACCAGACCTAAAAAGAGAGCCTGTCAAAAAGTGGACTTTGCCGTCCAGGTGGACCACAAAATGAAAATCAAAGAAAACGAAAAGAGAGATAAACACTTAGACTTTGCCAGAGAACTAAAAGAAAAACAACGAAAAACAAAAAAAAAAAACAAAACAACGGAACATAAAAGTGACGGGGATGCCAATTGTATAAAAATGGATTTGACATTAAATAAGCTATAATGGTTGATATACGAGGAAACAAAACCAGATCAAACCAAACGAACCACAAGAATTATATAGACCTGAGAAAATATGCTGTCATTCAAACTGGAGTGAAAAAGAAATTCTACTCAGTCAGGAACTCAGCTTAAATTCCCAACCATTGCCAAACTATTTTCCTGATTTTCAATGCATTTTTAAAGTAAAATAATTTACAATTAATTTCTATAGGAATATTATTTACAATCTATTTGTAAAATAATTAATTTATATATATAGTAACTACGGCATCAGGTTGCATTGTTTTTTTTTTTGTTTTTTTTTTCTCTGATTGTTATGAATTTCTTTAGTAAATCATTTACAATGCCTTTCTGTAAAATCCTTGAAAGATCATAAGTAATGCAGTATAATAGCCAATATTCACTCGGTAATATTTGCCTTAAATTATAATCGCAGAAAATTGTTATCTTCCTGAATTTCATCATTCAACAGACACATTACATACTAAAATTGGCTCGAACGATTCGAAAAGCTTAATTAGTGATATTTACACAAATTGGGAAGATTAAAAAGATTTTTTAAGCTAGAAAAAATGTTAATTGCATTTACTACTCTGAGTTCTCAAAAGTCAAAAACTAATCGAATTGTTGTATCTTGCTTCCAATGGCTTAACATCATCATAAGCTCTTTAATTTCTATTTTCTCTTTCACTTTCAGTTTTTGGGTTCTTTGTTTAATAGGTCTATCAACCTTCGTGAGTTATTTAATGCCAAAACCGTCCTTGTAGAAGGAAAGCAGTGGTACTATTTAACCCATTGGTAAAGGGCGGGAGAAATAAGCAGGTTCAAACCATTCCCGAAGGTATTCGTCCGAAGAACATAATAGTACTTCAGGAGCTCGAACTCATTTAATACAATGTCTTACTCCAGCATTTTAGCCACAAGGACATGGAGAGTTCCACTTTCTCTATCTGTCTGTCTGTCTGTCCGTCCTCCTCTCTGTATATATTACTACGATATGCAGTTCAGCACGTTCTCTCTCTCTCTCTCTCTCTCTCTCTCTATATATATATATATATATATATATATATATATATAATCACCTTTATGAACAGATTTAAAAAAAAAACTACCTGCTGATTTTCTAATAACTATGACTTGAATCTCTTTCCTTTGTCCTGTGTCTGTAGGCGAACGCGCAAAACACATTATTATTCATTTCGCCTCATTTTTAGTGTCACATTTTTTTTCTCCTTTTTTTTATTTGCCTGCTGCGTTTATCGTCAATCGACTTTTTATAATGTGCCATAGCATTAAGTCGTAATGTGCACTCAAAGGAAATTTGGTGCACTTGATGTGAATACAAAGACCTTAACTGCAGACAAGAGCAGCCGACAATGATACAAACAACAACAAATGTAAACGTAATAACATAAAAAGATTAATGGGAAGAGGAAAACCAAGACACGACGTCGAAGGAGTAGACATGGAAAAGGCGGCAAATAATACAAAAAGGCGGGAAGAATGGTAGCCATATTGAAGAAGAAGAAGAAGAAGAAGAAGAAGAAGAAGAAGAAGAAGAAGAAGAAGAAGAAGAAGAAGAATGAAATAGGTTACAAAAACAAATCAAAACAGAAATAAATAAAACTTAAAGTTATCAAGTATAAAAGTTTTTTCTAAATACTGTCAATAGACGTGACAAATGAAAGAGAAATATTGCGAGAGTCTCTTAGTTTTGCTTCTTTTTCTTGAATAAAAATTATAACTGACCACTCTATCTTCAACAAGACATTACATACTACGCTAGATTTCTTGCTTTTTTAATAGTAATAATAATAATAATTTAAGAAAAAAGAGAACTTGCAGAGTTATGGACTTTGCTGTCCCGGTTGACCACTGAGTAAAATTGAAAGAAAGTGAAAAGAAGGATAAGTACCTGGGCCTTGCTAGGGTATTGAACAAACTGTGGAACATGAACGTGACGTTTATACCAATTATAAGTGGTGCTTTTGGTACAGTCACCAAAGGATTATTGAAGGAACTGGAGGACTTGTAAATAAGAGGACGAGTGGACACCATCGAAAATACAATACTATTGAGATCGGCAAGAATACTAAGAAGAGTCCTGGAGACTTGAAGAGACTTGTTATCACTCAAACTCCAGTGAAAGACCATTAGCTTAAACTGATGTGAAAAACTCTTAGGGAGTAAATATAATAATAATACGAATACTTCAAGCGACAAACTATGGGAATTTTACATGGGATGACCTGGACATGGTTAAAAAGAGAAAATCTGAAAAGAAAAACTTAATTCATTTTAATAGCATCTCAAAGAGGGAAAAAAAACGAAATCTGAAGAAAGAAACTTTTTATATTTTACTCTTTTAACAGCAGAAAATAATGCCATCACATCTAACAATGACAAAGCAATATTTGATAATAGGCAACAGAATAACAAGTGTTGATGGTGTGATGTCAAAGATGAAACAGTTAATCACATAATAAGCGAATACAGTAAAATGGCACAAAAGGAATACAAAAGAATACATACATGGGTAGGAAAGGTAATCAACTGGGAATTGTGCAAGAGATTAAAATTTGACCATACTGAAAAATTGTATATGTACAAACCAGAAATGGTCTTAGAAAATGAGATGTATAGAATTCTTAAAGATTTTGAGATATAAACGGATTATCCAAATCCCGACCGGACCTACTTTTAATAAACAAGTAAAAAAGAACTTGTCATTTAGTGGATTTTGCCGTTCCAGCAAACTATCAAGGGAAAATGAGAGAAAGCGAAAACATAGACAAATGCTTGGATCTTGCCTGAGAGTTAAAAACCAGTGGAACATTAGGGTGACGTTGATACCAATTGAAGTCGGTGCCCGTGGTGTAATGGTTATTGTCGTAGGAAATAGACACGGCGACACGAGTTCAAATCCTGGACGAGACTGATTGCATTTCACATAGCACTAATACCCTTGGGAAAGGTATGAATCCAATTATTCTCCCTCCAGCTATGGGTAAATTGTAGGGCAGACTGGGTTCTTCAGCCTTGGTTAGGCAACTAGTCTAGGAGAAGGAAAACTCTGAATTCAAACCTGTTAAACTCCGCTTAAAAAAATTGACCTTGTGTCATATCCTGCCCGAGCGGAGGGGTTGGTAAATATGGTAGTCTGTGCGTTTAAAAAGGTCTTCAAGGGCTTGGGAAAATACTGGAGGAATTGGAAATCAGAGGAAGGATCGAGACCATCATTAAGATCGGCTAGAATCCATAGAAGAGTCCCGGAGATCTAAGGAGACTTGCTATAACTCAGACTCTAGTAAAAGACCCCTAAATAAAAATGGTATGAAAAGCTCAATAGGAGTGAAATAATGATTTGTTTTGAATGGTACATCCGAAATTGACTCTTCTTTCAGATTAATATGAATCCAAGTAGACACTATCCTAGAGAACAGAAACAGTTAAACTCTCAACGACATTGAAAGACAAACAGATTTATTCAGAATCTAGAGAACAAATCAAATAGTTTTGTTTGATTCTAGAGAAGGAAAGAAATATTAGGCTCCCTTTAAGAATATCTCGTGAGACATTCACAATGTGAAAAAATATGAAAGCATTCTAGATACTTTTCATCAAATGGAGTGACCCACGTAATAATAATAATTATAATAAAGTAATCCTGATAGAATGGAGTTCCCTGATTCTCTCTCTCTCTCTCTGTCTTTCTCTCTCGCTCTCTTGCTCACTTGCCATATATCTCTAAACATTCATCGATCCTAGCAGGTCTTCAAAACTGTATGGCCCAGTCGGCAGGGGCTGCAAAACACACCGACTGCATCTTAAGAGGAATAAGACTCCCCAAACGAATGTCCAAAAATGACTCTAAACAATCGGATGGTGCGGCTCTAGAAATGCTGAAGCTTCGGAAATGCGGATTACCTCTTTATTGCTATCACTTCCAATTCTACTCTGGTCCAGTGTTGTAGCACTTGATAGGGTCCTATCTATGGGTTAAATAAAACTAAACAGTGAACTTCTGCTAAACTGAATTGTTTGAAATCAAACAGTTTTTTGACAATTAAACTGTGTACTTATACTAAACTGAATTGAATAAAATGGAACTGCTTTTAAATTTAACCGTATGTAAACTAAAAACTGTACTTATGCTAAACTGATCTGTCTGAAATCGAACTTTTTTTGACATTTACGCTGTGTACTTATACTAAACTGAATTGTTGGAAACAGAACTGTGTATATGTATAAAAGAGATTTGACATCAAATAACCTACAATGGTTGATATGCCATAAAACCAAACCAAATCAAAACTGTATTCACTGTCCATACAGAACTGATGTATGTAAATCCTTTATGATCAGACAACACTGGCGCGTCTATGTGAAGGAGTCTATAAGAGAACATCACTAATGAGTTTGTCATTATTTTACCAGCAGTGCCCAACATGTCTTGTTCGTCTAACCTGAGATGGAAGGTAAGTGACTCTAAAGTTGCTGTTTTTGTTGACAGGATTTATTTAAAACAGCACATAGCATTCTCGTGTAGTTCCCATCTAGCTTTTTCTCCACGGATTTCGTTCGAGTCCAGTTGGTGCATTCATATATTTGTACTTAGTACTGACATAGCCACTATCAGCTTGGAAGATATCACGTTTTGTTTTTCAGAAATATCAGATTTTCATATGATCGATAACCGGTTGATAGTAGTCCATAGTTCACGGGCTTTAAGCTAGAAGGAACCATCTCCACTTTAAATGGCAAGCCACTGAAATTAGTAGACCAGTTCACATACCTCGACAGCAATATCTCATCTACTGAAAGCTATGTCAAAAAAGTGACAATGAAGCCAACTGTAAGTGATGGGGTCAGAACCGCCCCTAAAGGCTTGGTAAGGCGACAGAAAGAGTTGGAAATCGGAGGACGAGCCGAGACCTTCTAATCTACAGCTTTCTTAAGATCAGTCAGAATACCGGGAAGAGTCCTGGAGACCTGAGGTGACTCCACTGAAAGACTATCAGCTAACTTTGTTGTGAAAAAGTCGCAAGGAATAATAATAATAATTGTTGTATCGTGGTAAGGAAGAGATACAAAGTGAAATAGAGTTAATTATTTATTAACTCAAGTGGTACAGTCCGACAAGTATTATAAGCCTTGCTCTGTAGGTGTTACGTCCGAAGTTGGTCTACTACTGACCGAGATCTTTCAGAGCACTCTGTCTCTTTCTCTCTGCTTCCCTGCTACTGCTTTATTTCTGCGTAGGATACACAGAAGGCACAAGGCCTTGAAGTTTTTGGGGAGGGGAAGGGAGCGGTCATACTTTTCTATATATACTAAGGAGACCTAGCTAGCCACATTCGCCGACCCATTCAACAATACAATATATAGCCTTTCTTCCATCGTCATGCGCGCTGCAATCACCAAAATACCACATTTGCTCTATGAAGAAGTCCTACTTAAAATCCCGAGATTCATGAATGATTTTATTTACATGTATGAATTATTTACAATGAGTGTGATGGGAATGGGAGAAAAACCCCGAAATATATACAAAAACAAAGGAAAAATCCTCCGTTTGGTTGCCCTCCCATCCCCCCGTCTATAAAATTGGAGGCCGACTGTTTTCCGGGGCGAAAGAACCGGAAACAAGTCGGACCTACCCTAGGTGGGGCAGGGATCCTAATCTACAGGGGTAAAAGAAATAAGGGGTCGGGCGTGGTATGGGTTGATATAAGCATGTGATATGATTTTTATACATATGCATGTTCAAGATCTTCAGTAAACATGGCCTGGGATGCGGGTTTGAGGTCGAAAAATAAAGGGGATGGGGAAGATCTTGAGAACTAACGACTAGATGACGGGGACAATGACTCACAACATACTGCTAACTAGGTACCTGGGTACCAAAAGAAAAAGGGAACAGTTCTACTCACCAGGGGTGGGGTCCCTAAGGACCCGTACCGTAGACGCCATGAGCCGGCAGAGGAGGGGAGGATGACTCCAACGTTGCTCCCTTTCGCACGACCAGGCTCGCTGCATTCACCCACCTTTTGCTGAATGTTATGCGATCCAAGCGTTTTCTATCGCATCTGATTTTGACCCCCAGCTGATGCCGAAAATACAAAATCAGATCACGATGAGAAAAGTTTGCATCGTCATACAATCCCTTGTTTCGCGTCGTCCAAATCACCATTCTAGCTACAGCTAGGATCGCGAGAAACACCACACGCTTCTCACCCTGATACGGAGGAAGAACGTTGTCCACGACGTAACCAACGTCGAGCAGCACGAGCTGTTTGGGTTCGATGCGAGCCGTCCACTCGCCGACGTGATCCCAAAACGGGCGAACTCGCTCGCAGTAGTAGAAGGCGTGCTCAGCCGTTTCTTCCAAGCCACTGCCGCAGCGAGCGCAATCGGGCATGTCTGCTTCCCTGCTACTGCGTGCATCAGAAAAACGGCGTCTTTTATACTTCTGTGATACCGGAAATCACGTGGTACGAGCCACTATACAACAACAACAACAATAATAATACTAATAATAATAACCCATCAGGTAATGTTGTAATGAAAAACTCTCAAAGGAGTAAAATAATTCATCAAATGCCTGTCAGTACAACAAACACTGATTTTAGTTAGATTTCTACCGAACTTTTAGGATTCGTTGGAGCCATGCCGAGAAAGACTTTAAAACTAGGATATTTGGTTAGGATTGTCTTTTTAAATGTTTCTTAGCCCCCCCTCTCTCTCTCACTTACTGTCTCTTTCGTTGTTAATGTGCTTACTCACTCGCTTAGTAAACATTACGATAAGTAGATAGATCTCTCTCGCCTTTGATACACTCAGATCCTCCCAGTAAAGGAAAGCAAAAAACTGAATAAATACTTGGGAGCAGAAAAAAATTTATGTATACATATAATGACAGTGATACCAGTCATAGTTGGAATACTCGAAAAAATTAAAAAAAAAGGATTTGGAAAAGAGATTGAGGAAACTAGAAATCTTTGGAAGGATTGAGACCATCTGCTTAAATACTGAGAAGAGTCCTGTAGAGCAGAAAATACTTGCTGGAGAGTAGAATCTTAGTGACGGCAACCAATTACTGTTAGAGTGAAAAACCCGCAATGAGTAAAATAATCATTAAAATCATTATAAATGGCTGATATATTTCCATATTCACTAACAGTTTTTCTTTAATGGTTAAGAAATCAAAAAATTATTCAGAAAATCTAAATCCTTACTTTTGCAGTCCAATTAATGTTTTAATCAGTATATTTTTCGGTCTTCTTCACTTAAAGAAAAGAAAACTTTTTCGGGTCTCTCTCTCTCTCTCTGTTCAACAGCGCAAACCACAAAAACAACCCCCCCCCCAAAAAAACACAATACTTAGAGAATATCATCTTTTATTTACTGAGTCGTAACATTATACATGATGAGGAAGCAACATATGGAATACTTTTTAAAACGTTTTTTTTTTTGTCTGATTTGTCTAATTAAAAAAAAAAACGCGATAAATCCAAATTTAAGCGCTTTTTCATTAAAATTCAGCCCAATATCAGTGGGTAAAAAAAAAAAGAAACGACAAAGAATCTATGATTTGCTTAACGTCGAAATTAAGCCAAAAATAATTCCGAAATAATTGGAGTTTTTAATGGCCTCCATCCATCCCAGACCTTAACCCCCTTGATTACGCTATAGGGGACGTTTTAGAAAATATAAAAACAAATGCAACCTCCCATATAAATATTGGTTCATTTAAGTCTGCTATTGAAGAGGAATGGAATAAAATGTCTGAAAAATTTATTTTGAAGTCATGCAATTCATTTGGAAGGCGTGTTGATACAATAGTTGATAAAAAAAATGGCGGCCATGCTGAGTAAATTTACAGTTTTGTGTCTATCTTCTTATTTTGCTATTTATTTTTTTTAATTCAAAATTATTCTTGTTTATAATAGAGTCTTTAATTATTATACTAGAATATTTCTAATTTTGTTTCAGCATCTTATACTTAAAGAAGGCCGGATAACGTACCGGTCGAGTGGATAATAAAAACAAGAAATAATTGTCAAAACAATGCTGATGAACATTTTCAAAGCTATACACAGTAAGTTTCCGAGAATACTAAAAATAATGGATTTTTTAAGAAGACCTGTCATTTGATTCCAATCGATGATTAAAGAAAAAGTAAGGAATGGTAATTTATTAGGAACAATGTAAACAGACTTTCGATGTTTTTTTTTTTTTTTATAAATAATGGCTGATTGTTTTGAAAAGTACAAGTCAAATTTGGACGATTTCAATATTCACAATGGGAACCTTATCCTAGCCAGTTGAGCAAACTTAAATCCAGTAATGATATAACAATCTATCAAATAGCGAGTGTTGTCGATCTAAGAGATCATTGGTTGAAACTGAATATCTAGATCTAAACAAATAAATAAATAAAACGTTTGGAAAACGTAAATGATAATCCTGTTTATTATCACAGGGCTGCTTGTGACAAACCCTAAAAGACTAAAAGCCTAAAAAAAAAAAAAAAAAAAAAAAAAAAAAAGTAGAAATCAGTGGAATAGCACGAATTATTCATCCCAAATTTTGTCGAATCAGGAGAAAAAACTGTCTCTAGAACTCTAACAAAGTCACCTTTGTTGCTAAGTCATCACTCATCAAAGCACTGAACAGGCAAATTGCAGCTTATCTTTCGTTATCAGACGAGAAGCAGTGCCATCAGTCCGAATTTTGTGTAAATTTAATAATTTTCTATTGTTATAAAAAGAAAAGGCATTGGGTTGCAATTGACAAGTTATCGACCATATTCTTCTAAGCAGGTGCTGTGTCAGTACTATTGTATGGTTGCACCTCCTCGACTTTAATGAAGCGATTAGAAAAATGCTAGATGGGAACTACCCAAGGATGCAGTGTGCTGTTTTGAACAAACTCTGGAAGTAACACTCCACAAATAGCAGCTGTAGTGCCATTTGCCTCCCATCTCACAAACGGTTCGAGTACAATGAACAAGACAGGCAGGGCACTTCTGAAGAAGTAGGGACGAACTCATAAACGTGATATGCCAACGGGCTCCCATGCATGAGCACACTAGTGTTGGCTGACAAGCAAAGACCTAGAGTCATCAGATATGTGTGGACACTGTATGCCGTCTACAAGACCTGCTAAAACGTCTGAAAGATCGAGACGGATGGCCAGAGAGAGAATCAGGGAATCTATGCAATCAGCACGACTTGGTTATAATGATAGTTGAACTTACAACTAATGGTTAAATTGTTGAGCTCGCCACCCTCATACCTCCAAACTCATCATATATTGTTGATGTGAAAAGTCCTTTGTCGTGTGAAAAAAAGATGGATGTAGCTGTTGCTCTGAATTCTACCGAAATTGAAATAGTCGTTATAAAATGGAAAATATCTTGAGCCTATCATATAATTATTCTAATTATCATTTTACTCAATGCGAATGTTCAATGTTGCATATTGACCGCTGACAGAGCCGTCAATCAGGGATCTCTGGGGCAGGATTTTCCTGCTGAGTAAACAAAGTGATTACCGGAAAACAAGCAATGCGTGGGTGTAAGCAGATCAGGTGAATCACGAACTGGAAGAATATGTGGGCATTATGCAATTATGTGTACACAGGTACCCACAGAGTTACGGTAGGCTGTGCTGGGCGCCTATCATGGCGAGTGTGCAGTGGCTAAAGAGTACCTCGGTTGAGAACCTCTCATCAAAGTAGCAAGGAGGTAATGCCCTGAAGATGGAATCACAACGTGGTTTAAGAAAAGGTCAATATAGCAGTCCTCCGACAGCCTATGTCCAAGTCCTTCGCCTTCCTGTCTCTGTCTTTCTCTCTCTTACTTACACTAGTTTCGACCATTTGAGAAATAAAGAGAGACGTATATTTTGTAAAGAAAGTGTCCTGCTTCTTTTTTATGCTTCTTCATTGCAGTTTCTTCAGTCCTTTATTCCTTCATTGGTATACAACACTTACACCGACTCTGACGGATGGTTTTACTCTGGAGTCTGAGTGATACCAAGTCTTCTCGAGTCTCCACGACTCTTCTAAGTTTCCTAGCCGATTTCATTTGTACTGTGGTTAGTATGCTATTATATCTTCCTCTAATCTCCAGTTCATAGAGACTCTTTTCCAGGTTCTTGGGGACTATTCCAACTGCCCCAATTATGATTGCTATAACCGTTAAGTTCCTGTTCTACGGTATCTTTTTAACTCTCTGGCAAGGTCCTAGTATTTTTCTACTTCGATTTCTTTCATTTTCACTCAATGGTCCGTTGGAACAGTAAAATCCTCGAAATAACAATTCTTTTTTTCATCAATTAACCCTAAGTTTGGTGTTATCCTATTTATCAACCCCTCCGCTCGGGCAGGATATGACACAAGGTCAATTTTTAAGCGGAGTTTAACAGGTTTGAATTCAGAGTTTTCCTTCTCCTAGACTAGTTGCCTAACCAAGGCTGAAGAACCTAGTCTGTCCTACTATTTACCCATAGCTGGAGGGAGAATAATTGGATTCATACCTTTCCCAAGGGTATTAGTGCTATGGGAAATGCAATCAGTCTCGTCCAGGATTTGAACTCGTGTCGCCGTGTTCATTTCCTACGACGATAACAATTACACCACGGGCACCTAAGTTTGGTGTTATAGTCGGTGATTTGCTTGTATCTAAGTCACAGAGATTTTCATGTGACTCATTTTCTTGGACAGATTCTGGTTTTTGCAAAAATCATTTGTCAGCATGACCAAATCTTAATCTCTTGCGCAATTCCAAGTGGACCACCTTTTCTACCCATTCGTGTCTTTTCTTGGACTTCTTTTGTGCCAGTTTGCTGCATTCGATTACTATATGATTAACGGTCTCATGTCTGTCACCACATAAACTGTGTTATTCTGTTATGTATTATCGATTTTCACCTTGATATAATTGGTCCTTACTCCATTATTTTGTGCTGCTATTAAAAGAGATTCAGATTCTCTAAGTATGTTTATTCTTCTTGTTATGTCTAGGTGATATCGTGTACAATTTCACATGTCGTTTGAAATATCCATACAATTGTTTTTCTTCTCATTTTTGTTTTGTAGTTTTTTTTGTTTTTTTTTGTTTTTTTTACTGTTTGTCCTGATGTTGATATTGTTCCTATTGCCTATTGCAATTAATCTTTCTTTGCTCGTTTTTGTACATTACCCGACTCTTGAATTTGTTGCCTCTATGCATTTCTTAATGTTAACGAGCTCTCTTGCTTCTCTTTTCTTGACATGCATAGTCTGTCTACGTCATCTCCCGGGTGTAAGGCCTTGAGCATCGTCACCATTTTCTTTATTCTTTGGTTTATCTGTTCGGGTTCCTCCCTTGTCAATTTAAAGAATTTTCAAGAATATCTCACGAGGGTGACTGCCCAAGAATTTATTCTTTGGATTCGATTTCTGTGACAGTGTTTGGTCTTGATAAGTTTTCTTAGTCTTCGGAAGTAGTCTTTCCTTCTATTTTCTTTCACCTTTTCTTGATTGGTGTCGTCTGCTTGTAATATCGCCAGTTATTTGGGGTTTTCTCTCCGTGTTCTGCAGCACAGTCGGCTGGGATTGTAGAATGCACTGACATTATCTCTGTAGAGGGGTAAGACTTCCCCACCACAACGAGTGTCCTGGATATGACATTGAACAATGTTATGACGAGACTCCAGTAATACTGGAGATTTGCGAAAAGCAGTGTATTCCTTCATTGTCATCGCTCCCAAATCCTCTCTGACCCGGAGTGGTAACACCTAGTAGGGTCCTATCTATGGATCAAATAGAACTGTTTGACATTTAAACCAAGTGCGAACAAATGACCTATGCAAAACTGAATTGCTTGAAACAGAACTGTTTAATCATTTAACTGTGCGTAAACAAATGTTTAATTGAATTGTTTGTGATACAATACTTGGAACCATTTAACTGTGTGCAAATAAATGATTAATAGTAAATAGAATTATTCCTATTAGATAGAAACAAGTGAAACCCTTGAACTGTGTGCAAAAAAAGAGCTTGAAATATGTTTATAAATCATATATTAGATACATGTATAAAAATATTTGGCATTAAATAACCAACAATGGTTGATATGCCATAAAATTAAACCAAACCAAACGAATCCCAGTGTTCTGATTCTTTCCTGACTGGTAGTTCTATTTTTTCCGTTGTTTCTCGTTTCCCTTTTTTTTTTATTATAAGCAATTTTTTAAATTCCAAATTCTATTCCTGTATCTTGGATGTAGATTCTTATATCTTGTATAAGGGTTTCTTGCTTTTCTTAATTTTAGGCAGATATCTTGATATCATCCATATACATGGAGTAGTTAAGTTGATTTTTCTGTGAGTGAATGTTTATCTCAGCAAGAGTTTGTTCGCCGACTTTTACTTCGACTCTTCACAACCCAATCGGCTGGGGTTGTAGAATACGCCGACTGTAACTCTGCAGAGATGTAAGACCGCCCCCTCAACGAGTGTCCTGATATGACTCGAAACTATCTGATGGTGAGGCTTCATTTCTGGAGCTTTGGTGAATGTTGAGTATCTCTTCAATATCATTACCCCTAGGTCCACTCTGACTCGGAGTAGCCGTACTTTTTAGGGTCATATCTGTGTGTCAAATAGAATTATTTAAGTATTTAAGTGGGTGCAAACAAGACTGATGCTAAATTAATTTATTGATATTACATAGCAATACTTGAAACCATTTAAATGTATGCAAATACAACTAATGGTGTTAGGTAGCAATACTTGAAGCCATTTTAATATGTGAAATCAAATGATTAATCCGAAATACAACTCAGCCCAATCGGCTTGGGCTGTATAATACACTGACTGCATCTCAACATAAGGGTAAGACCTAAAGTGACTCCGGATAGGACACACAAGAACTAACTCCCTCTTTGACGCTGAAACAGGAACCCTTAGCAAAATGCCCTTGTGGAAATCCATACACGGTGAAAAACACATTGAAAGAATGTAAAAATCTCACCCGTATTCGTTCTACTATGTAAACAACACAAAAAATCTATTCGGAACCATTGATCCTAACAACAAAAGCAACTCCTTGAAAAATCAGCCTCCACTCAAGAATATAAGTCCATAAACCGCCTTTACAAAAAGATACTCATATTCACTCTTGAACCTTCAAACCCTCAATTGAAGAGCAGACTTGTGCAGATAACAACCCCTACCTTTCTTAAGAAAGTGTCCACGTGGTGTAATGGTTAAAGCGATGATCTGCGGAATCGTAGTACGCGAGTTCGTACTCCAGTCGCGCTATTATGTTCACTTTCGGGCAAATACCCTTGGGAAAGGTATGAACCCCCTTATTCTCCCTCCAGCTATGGGTAAATAGTAGGACGGACTAGGTTCTTCAGCCTTGTTGAGGCAACTAGTCTAGGAGAAGGAAAACTCTGAATTCAAACCTGTTAAACTCCGCTTAAGAATTGACCTTGTGTCATATCCTGCCCGAGCGGAGGGGTTGGTAAATAGTACCTTTCTTAAGATTCCCGATCAACAAAGAAGAAAAAAAAAACAAAAACAAAAAAAACAAACTTCGGCATCAAATAACCCGAGGGTTGACTAGCCGTAAATTCCAACCAACCAACCATCGACTCTTCAGTTTTCCATAACTCACAGGATGAAGTTAAGAGCTTGCTCTGGTCGCTTGAACATTTTCAAACATTGTATTATCCATGTTTATGGTATCATATCGTATGCTTTTTTTAATAGCCTGTTTATGCTACGACGGCATTTTTCTTCCTCGTCTTTACGTCCTTTAGAATGTAAGTGTCTGTTTATGGTATATATGGTAGTTAATTTGTTCTTCTAGTTCTCTTTGCACCGTACGTTTTATTCCTTGGGAAATAGTTCTCGTCTTTCAAGTAATTAGATTTCCTCTCTTATTGGCACAGTTAGGATTGCGTGCATCATTGGTAAACATGTTATTGACCTGTGGTTGCTCAGAAGTTTCTTTTAGTAAGGTTGTCTGGATCAAAGCAATTTTTCCTCTTGTCATCCGTTATTTTTATCATTTGAGTTCTTTTTTAATCATTCAATTCCAGCCTATCTAGTTTTGGGGGCTAATCTATCGTATGCATTATTTTTTAATGTACTTGGTGTACTTTCACTGGAATTTGAATAAGCAATTCTCCTCAGTTTTGACCAATCTCAGCAATGCTGTCTGGATAGCCTCAATTCTTCGTCTGATTTCCAATTCCTTCAGTCCCTTCTCCAAGTTCTTGGGGACCATTACAAGTACTATTCAATTTTCAGCTTTACTTTCGATTTTAAAAAATCCTTTACTCATAACCTAGGATGAGGGAGGGTAGTGATTCGGTTCTTCTTTTTTTTTTTTGCTTTTGTTGGTTTTCTTGGGTGTTAATTTTTCATTCTCATTGATAGTAGTCTCCAACGGAGATAAGCAGTTCCACAAAGAGCAATTTTTGTATGTCATATAAACTGGGACTGCCAGGTATCTTGTTCATGTGTTTATTATAACAAAATTATTCCTTTAAGAGTTTTGAAATAGTGAACTTTGCCGTTCCGGCGAACCACAGGTTAAAACTGAAGCAAAGCGAAAAACGATAAATGCCTAGACCTTGCTAGAGAACTGAAACAACTGTATAACATGATAGTGACACTGATACCAATTGTAATTGGTGCGCTCGGTACAGTCATCAAAAAATTGGTAAAGGGACAGGAGGAATTGGAAATAAGAAGAAGAAAGGAGACCGTCCAAACTAGAGACTTTTTGAAATCGGCCAAAATACGGAGTAGAAACTTGTTGTCACTCAGACTCCAGTGGAAAATCATCAATTAACGCTGGTGTGAAGAACTCTCAAAGGAGTAACAATAATAATAATAATGTTACAGCTTCGCTCATAAATAAGTACATCCTAATCAATCTTTTTATAAACAGTTTTTTTCCTTCTAAATCAGGATCTTATTATTTCTAGTAGAGCATAATCGAAAAAAAAAAAAAAAAAAAAAAACCAAAACTTTACAACATTGAACAACTGAAATAGATTATATGGTTATATAGCAGTTCAAAAATTAGTATATCTATACACTTTTTTTAAAAGTTACAGAGGCGTTGAACTTTTATTTTTGGTTACAGTTTCAGTGCTGTAAAGTTTGGCCATAAATAAAACCTAATAACATCTGTTTTCATTGTATAACGTGTCAATAGAAATAATGAAATACTTTTGGCTTAGAAGAAAGTTAACTTTTTGTTAAAAAATGTAAGAGGTATACTTGTTTATAGGCAATATTGTATATCTAGAAATAAATAACACACCCAGGAACATAGGAAACTGTGGAAAATGAAGGTGGCAGGTTTACAAAGGTAGAAATATAAATTACACCGACGATAGAATTATCAGAATCAGCTACAATACTGCAAAGAAAGTCGGAGCATTGAGATTTGATGTCACTTGATCTTCATTAAAAAAACGCCAGAATCTCCTAGTGTGAAGACTCAATGAGTACACATACATACATACACAGCCGATTAAATAATTAGGAAATTTTAATCATACGCCTAACATCCCAACTGACATCGCTAATGACGTCATCTTCATTTCAACTGGTTTCTTTTTACTCCAAATTACCTTTATAAACAAAAATGAATATTTGGACGTAGAAAAGGAAATGATTGAAAAAAAAATCATATTCAGCGGCCAAGTTATATTTTTAACCTCAAATCTATTTTTTTATCCTCCTCCTTCAGAATTTTGCCCAGAATTTTGCTGTAGAATACACCGACTGCATCTCTCCAGAGGGGTAACACCCCCCTCCCAAAAGTGTCATTGATATGAAACTAAATAATCTGATGGTAAGATTCCTGTAATACAGGAGCTTTGTTGAATGCGGTGCACACCTTGATTGCCATCGCTCCCAGATCCATTCTAGCCTGGAGTGGTAGCACCGGATGGGGTCCTATCTATGGTTAAAATAGAATTGAAATGCGTACTTATGCTAAACTGAATTACTTAAAATAGAACTGTTTTGATATCTAAACTGCGTACTTATGCTAAACTGAATAGCTTGAAATAGAAATGTTTTAGATAATCAAACTGAGTCCTCATGCTTAGCTGAATTGTTTGAAATAGAACTGATTATTTGTATAAAAATGGATTTGGCATTAAACAACCTACAAGGGTTGATATGCTAAAAAAAAACAACCAACCAACAAATCAACCAACCGAATTGTACAGTCCAGTAAATCGCACTAGTAAGAAGATTTCACTTCAGTATCTGAAGTTGTAAATTCTGTGCGAATTCTTTTTATTCATGCATTAAGTGTTTATATGTTCCCAACAACCTCCTTTCTTTTCTTTTACTTTTTTAAAACTCCCCACACTGTTAAGGAAAAGTTAGTTTCCTTTTTAATAAATTCATCATCATTATGGTGTGCTGCTAGCACGGACTTCCATGACTCACTCTCTCTCTCTCGTCACTTGTCCCTATCGTTCATCGCTCTCAGTTGGTCTTCCAGGCTACATTCTTTATCAGTACAGAGCTGTTGTAGATAGGTTCTATATGGTCGCCCAACACTTGCTCGTCTGTGTGAGGGGTCCACATGAGTACATCGCTTATGAGCTCATCCTGACTTCTCCATCAATGTCTCGCATGTCTTGCTCGACTAATTTGGATGGTTTTCAAGATTGATGGTAAATGTCCGTACAGCAGCTGCTTTGTGGGATGCTGCCTCTAGAACTGGTTCAGTACAGCTCGTAGCATTCTTGTGCAATTGCCGTCCAGCTTTCCCTGCACTTTATTCTATCTGATAGGTCTGACTTCCATACGACCGATAGTCTATCGACAGCTTTCCAAGCCTTCGCTAATCGCGTGTTGATATCATTTTGATTAGATGAGATTCTGCTTCCAAGGTAGGTGAACTTGCCCACAAGTTTCAAAGATCTTCAATTTAGTGTGGAGATGTCGTCTCTTTGATTAAAACACATAAACTCTGTATTGTCTGCATGGAGGCCTATGCTACCAGCTGCTGTTCCAGATTATGCAGCAGGGATTTGGCCTGGGCGGGTATATTTGCCAGATGCGCTATGTTATCAGCGTAGTCCACGTCTGTAATCGTTCATGCGGGATATCTTCTGCTTCTTTCCTTTGCCCTTTTCTTTCATTAAATCTATCGACATTCGAAGTACGTAGTCTAGGCAAATTATGAGCAGGTATAGGGCTAATGCATCCTCTTGCAGAACACCTGCGACAATGTTAAAGAAGTCTGTGTCTACATCTGGTGAGCGAACATTTGATTTCGTGTTTTTATATTGCATCATTATGATGCGACGGTTTCTTTGGGGAGACCGTAGGGGAGAAATATTTGCTCCATCTTCCCTCTGTGTATGGAGTCAAATGCCTTGTAGAAGTCTACAAATAATTGTGTCGCATCGAGGTCTTTTGCACGATCCTCTTCCAATATAAGACGGATTGTCAAAATTTGTGATGTGGGTTGATTTCTTCGAAAGCCATTTTGGCTCTTTCTAAGAATTTTCACAATTTCAGATTCTGTGCGGTTGTGTAACAGAGTATTGTAAATCTTTGCCCCTATGGGTGTAAGGGTTATACCTTGGTAGTTCTTGTCGATTCCGACGTCACCCTTCTTGGGGAAAGGGAGGATGCAGCCCTTTGTCCATTTGTCTAGTGTTCTGGTTAAATGCAGCGTTGCAGTATCGTCAAATTTTCTTGTTTTTCATACTTATGGGGGTATTTCATAAAGACCTGCAGTTTTCCTGTTTTTGATTTTTCTGGGTCGGCAAAAAACACAAAAACACAACTCTTTTAACCGTTAGAATCAGCGTTGCTTTATTCTCTCCGTTCATTCTTTGAGTCTGTGGTTTGGTTTGGTATATCAACCTTCGTGGGTTATTGAGGCTGTGGAAGCAGAAAAAAATGCTTAAGAGATTCAACGTGGGAAATGACTTCGTTCTTTTCAGAATCGTTCTACAAATTTAACATCTTTTTTTATTTGAGTGATTCAGTTTGCGGAAAAAGAAAAGTTACAAAGCTTTTTATTGTTGCTGTTGAGAAAAGATAAATATTTTAATCCGTGAATATGTCTCAAATATACATTTACGAAAATGTACATATAAACTATTTTTTCGCTCATTATGAAAATAATTCACAATCTAAAAAAAATTCATATTTTATTGTTCTTAGTTTTAACGTGAACATTTTGTTAAATTAAATTTGAGCCTTCAAAATTTACGATGCAATACAGATATTGTCAGCGTTCTATTCGAAGATCAGTTAACAAATATAGAAATGTGTATTTCTATCTTATGGCTCTAGGAGCCTCTATACTGCATAAAAAGTGATACTTTTATAATAAAAATCAATTCATTTTCTCTACGTGAGTTCGTACAAATGGTTATCATAGCCACTAGCTACTCACATTGACAATCTTAGTTATCAATGCATTATTATCCCCAATCTCGTCAGCGAATGGAATTTTTCTCTATTTCCGAGACTGACAGCTGCATATAATAGATTATATTTGCAACCTTCTTTTTGTCATATATTCACTAGTTTCATTATAAGCAGAAATTAAAGCGAAGTTTCCCAGACCCAAATCAGATGAATTCCAAATCGATGGAGAAGCTACCTGTTTCGCTATAAAACCAGCAGTGACAGACAACGTGACGGAGTAAACTTTTCTCATTACAATCGGATCTATTTTTTTAAGCATCAGCTTAGCATCAAGATTAGATGTGATAGAAAAGGCTTGGAACGCATAACATTCGACAAAAGGTGTGTGAACACAGCAAGCTTAGTCGTAAGAAAGGGAGCAATGTGGAAGTCACCCTTTCTTCCTCTTTCTGCCCATGCCTGTGACGGTCCGTGTCTTTTTGTGGGACCTCACACCAGGTAAACAAAGTTTCCCGTTATTTAAGCCCTTTTTAAAAGTATGATTCTATCATAGGCTTGTCATTTAGATTAGAGTTCCAGGATATACATGACCTCAGTTTTTTCAAACCCTTCTAACAGCCCTCATAATAATCTCTTTTCAAACTGGATACATACGTTTTCCAATCTTTCTTTTCCTCCCCATTTTATTTTTTCACCCACTTAGCATAAACCTACTCCCTCGTGTAGGTTGTCCGACTTGTTCTCTGCCTCCGTGTCCGGAAAACAGTCTGCAATCTATTATCTAGATGTAGGTACTGGGAGTGGGTAACCAACAGGTTTATCATTTTGGTTTAGTTCTTTTTTCTTTAGGTTTTTTTCTTCTTTACCGCCTCCCATTATTCTTTCTATATTTTACCTGCTCATTGTACGTAGACATTTTTTCGCTTGTTTATTGATATTTTCGCTTTGAACATTTTTAACTACCTGATTTTATATGTTTTTTTAAGTAAGTTTCATGAAGAGTAATTGTGCTATTTTGGTAAATGTAGTATGGCTGAAGAGTATGCGTTCTTATAGTATACAGTATGGTTGTTTCAGGGTAAGCTAGGATCTTTCAGAATATCCGATGACCGCCCCCCTTTCCACCCACTTGCCAACTTAGGCTTTATGCGCAATCATATACGTTTTTCAAACATTTATGGCAAATAAAATTTATTTATCGGGAATTTAAAAACACATTCGTAATTAATATACAATTAGGTTGCGAGCATAACTCAAGGTGAAAGGATTTGACTGTTCCTTTCACTGTTACGACATCCCGAGTTCCTGACGATCAGACTGTTTCCCCAACGACAAACAGAGAACACAGCAGTCCAGCCATTTTCGACTATCCTTATCAGTCACTTGTCTTGCTTTCCTACTTCTGTCCTTATCAGAGCACTTGTCTTGCCTTCCTACAACTGTCCTTATCCGGGCATTTGACTTGCCTTCCTACTACTGTTTTTATCTTGGCAACCATCTTCTTTTCCTACCACTATCCTTATCGGAGAACTTATCTTGCCTTTCTACTACTGTCCTTATCCGGGTACTTGTCCTGCCTTCTTACTGCTGTCCTTATCAGAGCATCTGACTTACCTTCCTACTACAGTCTTTATATAGGCACCCGTCTTCTCCTACCACTATCCTTACCAATGCCTTTGTCTTTCCTTCCTAAAACTGTCCTTATCAGAGCACTTGTCTTGCCTTCCTACAACTGTTCTTATCCGAGCATTTGACTTACCATCTTGTATTCCTTTCACAGTCCTTATCGGGGTACTTGTCTTGCCTACATACTTCTGTCTTTATCAGAGCAGTTGTCTTGCTTTCCTACTACCGTCCTTATCAGGTCACTTGTCTGGCCTTTCTACCACTGTCCTTATCAAAGCTCTTGTCTTGCCTTCCTACTACTGTCCTTAACAGAGCACTTGTCTTGCCTTCCTTCTTCTCTCCTTATCAGGACACTTGACTTATTTTTCTACGACAGCCTTTTTAGAGTAAATCAACAACCGTCCGGACCAACACCAGTCATGACAATGGCTGATTAGTAGCTTTACCAGTTAGACAGCCCGATGCAGCGAACAAACCAGTCCACGAGCGGACGACCTCTTATGGCTTCACTAGTTGGGTAGTGGGACATAGCAACTGAGGCCGTATTCCCTAGCCTACGAACCGCTGGCCACATGACACTAGTTCACTAGCGAACGACACCGTTCGGACCCACGATGATTACATCAACTCGCTCGTTAATAACACCCCTGAACTCTTTTCTTGTATTTCTTGCCAAATAAATTTTACCTACTCATTGTTTGTAAACTTTTTTTTGCTTGTTTATTGACATTTTCGCTTCGAATATTTTTAAGTATCTGATTTTATACGGTTGTTTTCTTAAGTAAGTTTCATGAAGAATAATTGTGCTATTTTGGTAAATATAGTATGGCTGGATAGTATGCATTCTAATATTGTACAGTATGGTTTGGTTCAGGGTTAGATAGGATCTTTCAGAATATCTGATAAAAAAGTTGGCTTTTAAATATAACCACTTCACTTTTAGTTATCTTTGCCTTTGCTGTAGTCACTGATTTCTAAAAGTTTGCAGGATCGACAAATACATAAACTCCGCAACAAATTAGATGGATGAATTTTCCTTTTCCAATTTTACTTAATTTCGTTTTTACTTCGGTAAATCCGTTTTTTTTTAAATTTTCCCTTGGATGAATTCTGTTTTTTTTTTTATTATATTTTATCTCATGAAAAAATTGCAATAAATTGCACTATAGATATTATTAAAATAGAGAAAACAAAAATTAAAGTTTTATCACATTTAGATAAATGAAGTAAAGTTGGCGACCTTAGACGAGGGTGACCGAAGGGTCCCTTTTCAATAGCTACTACACCAAGGTGTTGGGGAGGGTGCGACTCCATTCCCTGGATTGCTCCACTTTACCTTGATCATTACCTAATAATGATGAGCGAGGTGGCGTGAAGTATCATTTCTTGACTCTTTGGTATGACTCGACCTAGGATTGAACCCCGGCCTCCCAGACCTTTGGTGAACACTGTACTCATTAGGCCAATGGTAGGTCTTTAGATAAAGAGTACAAATAGTTTCTATATACTTTACATCTTCTCTCAAAAATTATTGATTTTCTATTTGTGTGCTCTTCCCTATGTCAATATGAGTTGACAAATGTATTTTTCTTCTCAATCAACCCTTTGCTACAATATGTCTAAGAAAAAAGTCGGTGTAGATTTTACTAACGTTCTTATTAATAATGTCTTTTGCATGCATATAAGATTGCATTATTTCTACTTTTCAGCTTTTAATCTTGAAGTGAAAGAGACTGAGATTTTGAAGTATATTCTACTTTTCTCTGATAAGAAACACGGAGATAAATTACCAAATATTAGGAAAATATTAGTCACGAAAATTGTTCTGCTACGTGTCATAGAAAAGTAGTTTTCTGTCGGTATGAAACCCTCAGGCTGCGTGTTTGAAACCCTTGGAAAAATCCCACGACACATGGTGGGTTACTGTCAGTAAAACATCCCTTTTAGTAATCCAAGTAACACAAGTTTGTAAAAAACAATATTTACAATTTACAAAACTTGAAAAATGATATGTTTTAGATCAGAGCTTCTCAAACATTTTGATTGATGCAGCTAAATGTAATTTCCATTCAGCCTCAAATAAATCAATTGAATGTTGCTGTCATTTTTTTAATCTCAGTGAATGCCATGATGTGAAGGGTTGATTTTTTAAGATTTTTTCAGTTTTAAGAATAGGATTTTTATGCAGATAAATTAATATAAATGAAATATTGAATCATATAACATCAACAAATACCTGGCTATACGGAAATTGAAAAGTGAAGCTTCGGATTTTTTCGGGCAGAGCGGGGGTTTTTTTGTTAACAATTTCAGGAATTTTTTCTTTTTTTATATTATTTTTCTTTCTTGCGAGAAAGTTTGAATAGTTTTGAAAGCAACCATTCTTTCTTTCTGAATTGTTATTTTTATTTTTATTTTTATTTTTCTTCTAACATTTTAAGCTTCACTTTCAGATTTTAGTCATTTTCTTTCTTTCTTTCTTTCTTTCTTTCTTTCTTTCTTTCTTTCTTTCTTTCTTTCTTTCTTTTGCTTTCCCTGTTTTTCTTTCTTTCTTTCTTTTGCTTTCCTTGTTTTTCTTTCTTTCTTTCTTTCTTTCTTTTGCTTTCCCTGTTTTTTCTTTCTTTCTTTCTTTCTTTCTTTCTTTCTTTCTTTTGCTTTCCCTGTTTTTCTTTTTTTTTTCTTTCCTTCTTTCTTCTTTCTTTCTTCTTTCTTTTGCTTTCCCTGTTTTTCTTTCTTTCTTTCTTTCTTTCTTTCTTTTTTTCTTTCTTTCTTTCTTACAGCTTTTCTTAATCTTTATAATTTTTTCTAGGCTCTTTTTTATTCTAATATATTTTTTACGACTTTTCTTCTTCGTTTTTCTCTCTTTTCTTTTAATTCCTTCTTTTCTTTGTTCAGAATATCTGACTTTCTACAGCGTAACGTTCAGCTCTTTATCTATCATTTATTTCAACTTTTTACCCTTCCTCCCCACTCTCCCATCATGTCGTCTTCTCCGTTCTCGTCTCAAAACATCCGAATGAAAGTCTTTTTATCTCTTTCGAAACATAGACCTATAATCGTTTCAGATAGTATCTTTTCCTTATCAACAGATCATTTAATATACTTGAAGGGGTATGAATGAACTACAAGCTTATGATGTTTCTCTTTAGATAACGGCAACATTTTCATATCCACAGATATTAATGAAATATATCTTGCCTGGGTAACTATTTGTACTGGCTCATAATTTTGTATAATAAATATTTTGGCGAAAACTACAGAAAATGGACTTAATCAAAAGCAGTACTATCTTATTTTTGCGACAAAAACCGATCTAATTTGTTAGTTTTATCTCCTTTCATTTACATCTTTGCCCACACATACACATGCACACACACGCGCACGCAAACATGCATATATATGTGGGGGGGTATGTGTGTATGTGGATTATGCAAAATATATTTGTGAATGGAACTAGGCTAAGAATTGTGGATACTTTTGTCTATTTGTAAAATGTCATATCTAAGGATGGAAACTTAGACTCTGAGATTCTTTGAAGAATTCAGAGTCTAAGTTTTTATCGCTAGATATGAAGAGTTCAAAAAGCTAGTACGGCATTTGGCAAGTTAAAGAAAAGGGTTTGGTTGATAGATTTATAATAGAACATACAAAGATCAGTCTTTACTGGACACGTGTCTTGAAAACTCTACAGTACTCCTTGGGAAAATGGACAACATATTGGAGGCATATTAAGGTACTCGAGAGATTTCACAAGAAATGATTGAGAAAGATCTTTAAGATTCACTGACAGGATTTTGTACATGATCATGAAACTTTAAAGAAATGTAGTTGTTTGCACATAGAATGTTTGATAATCAAGTATCAAATGGATTGAACTGAACACGTTGTTCGTATGAACAATGATAAACCTCTCAAACGCCTCTTCAATGGTGAACTCATTAGTGGAAAACGTCCTCGACATAAGCTTAGAAAAAGATGTCAAGATTATCTTAAAGAAAACTTGAAGCCTTTGGAAATATATGTTTAAAAAGTGGGAAGAGAAAAGATTACATAGAAATAATTGTCGCCAAATCATTGAGTGGGTGTATTGTGATCAAAATGAGTAAACTACAACGTGTAGAACAGAAGCGTACTTTATATAAAAGTGGATAAATTGTGAACCTAACTGGTATGTTTTTTAAAGAAATAGGAAAGCGAATTCTGTCATCGTCACTTGTTAGCAAAAAAATCGGTAATGCGAAGTCTGCTCTTGTCACCTGTTATCAAAAGAATTGGGAATGCGAATTCGGCCATCATTACCTCTTATCAAAAGCTGGGTATGTTAAGAATGTCAAATCACTTATCAACTTACAAACTGGAGAAACTTTTAATCTTTCATTGCTACATCGTTCTTCTGGTAATACATGCATTGTTTGTGGTAAAGGGTGTAAATCAGGTCCTGGATTAAAAGCATTCTCGAGGATTCATAAAAATGAAATTCCACAGGTGGATCCCATAAATGCTGCACAAAACTCAGACCATGTTTTTTTTTTATATTCACTTTAAGTCTTATAAATCAGCAGGTGGGCTTAAGAGTCACCTGGAAGTTTATCTTTCACATTCACGTGCCTATGCTTACCTCTTTTGCCACGAAAATTACGTGAGCATATGGTGTTATCTCCATATCTCTTGCTGAAGCATTTCAAGTGCTTGTGACGGAGTTTTTCCACAAAATCTCACGTTTATTCGATGCTCGATGTTCATCGTTCATTACCCAATGCACATAACTAAACAACCTTAAAAAGCATGTGAAAAAATGCAATAGTCACAGAAAGTGTGGATAACAGTTATATACTCCGAAGATTTCATGTCAGATGATAGTACTATTAGACCAAACAGCACACCCATTCCTGTTACTTTTCTGACAGAGCATATATATATATATATATATATATATACGAGCTTTGTCTGAAAAAAGATTTTCGCTAAGATGTAACTTGTTTACTTGATGACGGCTTTATATATATGTATATATATATATATATATATTGTTAGGTATCACCTACCTTTTCAGCATAATGAGCTGTTCCATCTGCCATATAAGGCAGTAGCGGAGATCAGTCTGGGAACAAGCCTACTCCTCAGTTTTGGATTGCGTTTATTTTTTTACGACTATCGAAAAGTAAGTTACTGTTGAAAATTGTTATTTGTTATCTGTAAATTTTATATCATTGTTATTGCTTTGTGACCCCCCTCAAACAATTGTTACTGTTGTTTGTTTGTGAGGAGGGTCAAACCTCGACTCGAATTGTTGTTTTAATTCTTTAAAAAAAAACGACCACCATTTCTCATACCGGATTTTTTATTGTTTTTCATCGTTCTTGATCTTAACCACATCATTCGGATTTATCTCCTCCTAGCTGTGTTTCACAGCCATGGAGGAGGCTAACTCACCCGAGGATATATTTACAACGAGACCCTCCCCAATGCCGGAAGAAGCACCTTTTGACTTGTCGTCATCAGCAAGCACTATTCCACCGGCCCAGAAACCAAAAGAAACAACAGTCTCTTGGTCGTCACACTGCGTGAACCAAAAAACCCCAGTGACTACGCAAGAGACAGGACAGAAAGATATGCAGATTACTTTAAGGAAGGCGAAATCCTTCCTATATCGGAACTTGTTAAAGAAGTGGAACCAAAGACCCTGTCCTTCGTAGTCACTGATCTTAAGACCAAGAGACTAGCAGGCCTTAAAAAAGAGACTTTTGAAGACCTCCTAAAAAGCGCAAACATCCCAGGTAAGTATTTCTGCCGCAGAAGCTTTGCTACCTGGGATGTTCTACTTCCTTCAGAGGAAGTAGCTAAGAAACTGGCCGGTGGTAACATTACAACACGCTTCTTCCGGCTGCAACCTGAATATCGAGGCAAGCGAAGAATAAAGGTCACCGTATGTAATGTCTCAATGCAATTGAGTGGGGACGTTCTCGCCGCTTACTTAAGCATATATGGCGGCGTTGAACAAGTTTCTCAAATAAGATCAACACGAGGAACTGCATACGGTGATTATGTCTTTATCATGTGCCTCGATAGGGGAGGGTTTAACAACGTACCTCATAAAATCAAATATCGAGATCAAACGATGACGGTGGTCGTTGAGGGCAGGAAACCCATATGTTGGGCCTGTAACAAAATCGGACACTTTTCAAAAAACTACCCTCAAAAAACAACGACCACCGCAACAACGACTACTACCACTACCACCACTTCAGAGATAATAACAACCAAGACACCCACCAAAAACATCGAAAATCACCAAGAAAACCCCAACAAAAAAGATGAGGAGGGGTGGACTCAAGTGACCAAAAAAAAGGGGGGAAAAACTCCCATAAAAAAGTCAATAGCACCTACAGCTACCACAAAAGACTCAACAACTATAATCATCGCTACTCCAACTGATACTACTACTAAAACACAATCATCAACATCGACCACTACAACAGAACAATCATCAACACCAATAGAACCCATGGACATGAGCATCAACTTAAAAAGAAGAAGGAATAGCGAAGACTCGCCAACAAAAGAGGGGGAAAAAAGAAATCCCAAAAAACCAACACAACAACAAACACCCTCCCTACCTCAACCTAAGGGGGAGGGGAAAAAGAAAATAGCAAGTCACCAGCCACAAATGAGCGACCAGCTCAAATAATTCCTCCCCTCCCACAAAAACAAAAAATCACTCCAGTAAACCCAATTGAAACCCCACTACCCCCCTCACTTTCCCCAATCACAACTCCGAAAATTTTCACATGGTCACACTCAGTGACAAGACTCTCACCTGACCCACAAACAGCATCAACATCATCATCAGGTCAAAAACCAAGAGCACGCTCGGCTTCAACAGAAGCCCGCCATGCAATGGCCGCTTTTCTCTTCTGCGAAGACATTTTAGAAAACCCAAATCACGACCACATTTTAAAAACCTCATTAAAGCCATTGCGCTCATTTAAAAAAATAAACAACAAAGACATCACTAATCCCTACATATTCAAGGACGCTCCAATGTTGACCACATTCGTCCGTTCGGCTGGCAATCGGAATAAAGAGCTCTGGAACTTTATTGACGAAGCCAGCCGGGCGGACGTAATGCTGGCCAACACAAAAAATGCAATGTTAAAAAAAATGCTTCCTTTTTGTTCAGGCAGGGTCCTGATTTTAGTTCACCCATCATTTTATAGGTCCCTAAAGCTGAGGTACCCCATGGATGTCGGGGGAATTACCAGGGACGACCGAGTTAGCACTGAGCTCGGCACCGGTTCCCTGCGTCAGGCCGTCGGCATCCTCACCCCGAAGGATTTCCGGCCCGTAGTCGACACTGAGTAAGGTGAGTTAGATTGATGGCTTTAAAGCTTGCCAGTTTGAATGTGAGGGGACTGAGGGATTCAAGCAAGTGTACGCGCTTGCTTGCTGAACTCAAGAATCTCGGAGTAGATGTTGCTGCAGTGCAGGAGACTCACTTCACTTGCGGTGCCGACTGTCGGGTGCTGGAAAGCGATTTTAACGTTTTCTCAGCATACGGCAGCCGCACCAGCGCTGGGGTCTCTTTGCTAGTTGGACGCAGCCTTGATGCTGATGTTGACGTTGTTTTTGCAGGTGACGGGGGCCGGTTGGTTGTGGCCGATGTTGCCGTGAAAAGTTTCAAGTTTCGTCTGGTTGCGGTTTATGCGTCCAATATCGCTGCGGAGAGGGTTTCCTTTTTTCGTCGGTTGGCGCCGTTCCTGGACGATACGAAGCGGCTAGTCTTAATGGGTGATTGGAATGCGATCCTTGATCCCAAGATAGATAAGGTCGGGCGGGGAGCTAACAGATTGGGAAGGTGTGAAAGCAGCCTTGTCGGCTTCGTGACTCGTCACGGTCTCGTCCACAGGTTTCGTCTGGATCACCCAGGGCGGGAGATGTGGACGTGGCTAGATAGATCGCCCTCTGCCAAAGTAGGTTCCTACTTGGACAGAGTGTTAGTGAGAAGAGCTGACATTGATTTTGTTAGTTGTCCCACGTTCCACTTGATAGCGTGGACTGACCATAAACTCATTAGAGTCAGTCTGCAGTTAGCAAATAGGCCTAGTCTAGCTGGCTACTGGAAGTTCAATACCTCCTTACTGGAGATACGGGACTTCCGGGATCGGCTAGAATCCCTAATTCAGCGGGCGTTAGTGGGGGCGGTTACCGGGAATAGGTGGCGGGTTTCTCTTAAGCATAGGATTAGAGATTTCGCCACCAAATACGGTCGACAGCTCAACTTAGATAGGACCGCGGAGGCGAAATCTATAGATGATAGACTTTCCCGGGCGGTGGCTGGTGGGGACTCCCAAGGTGTAGAGCTAGCTAGGAGGGACCTTGAGCGTGAGAGTAGCGAGCGCTACAAGGGATCAGTAGTTAGATCTAGGCTAAAAAGAGTTCTCAACGAAGCTGTGAAATCGAAGAAGAAGAAGTGCGAAAGTTCCCCGATCGGTACATCGCATCTGTCAAGACCCCGAACGGGCGTCTGCTACGATCGGGTCGTGAGATACGTGACGCCTTTCGGGCGCACTTTCGGGATCGCTTTGCCCACTGCACTGATCTCCCGCTCCGGGAGTTTCGTAGCTATCTCGCCGACTTCCCCCGCCTTGGGGCGGCTGAAGCGGCTAGCTGCGAGGGTGTTGTTACTGAATGCGAAGTCCGTGATGCGTTGAAGCAGGTTGGCCTCAACAAGTCGCCGGGACTAGATGGTTTGCCCTACGAAGTGTACTTGAGGATGTCGCACATGTTTGTACCTATTCTGACGGATAGGTTCAACCATTGGTTCGCCCAGGGAGCCATCCCTGGTAGCGTTACCAAGGGCGTGATCACATTGCTGAAGAAAGGTGGCAGGCATGTTTGGGAGGGTTTAGATGATTACAGGCCCATAACTCTGCTTAACACAGAGTTAAAGATTTTAGCCCGGGTCTTAGCGAATCGTTTACAGCTTGTCATTAGCGATCTGATCGGCCCCGAACAGACCTTTGCTGTGAAGGGAAGATCGATCCAGGACAACCTGCACTTGATTCGCGAGGTCCTAGAGGGGATAAAAGACGACACCGAATCCGCGCTGATCAGTTTAGATCAGTCCAAGGCCTTCGATAGGGTTGACTATCGGTTCTTGGCGTCTGTTTTGGAGACTGCCGGATTCAAACCGGAGTTCCGCAGATGGATTAGCATGATGTACCACAACCCTCAGGCAGTGGTGCAGGTGAACGGAAGGCGTTCGGGGGTGATCGCGATCGAGCGTTCGGTCCAGCAAGGCTGCCCTCTGTCTCCTCTTCTCTATGTCCTCGCGTTGGAGCCCCTCCTGCGCAGGCTTAGGGATGAGGGGACAAGTCCGGCACTGCGCGGTATCCCATTCGTTGGCCGCCTTGCGGCCAGGGTTTCCGCGTTCGCTGATGACGTCACAGTCTTTGTATCCCGCCGCCAGGATATAGAGGCTGTGAAAGAGGCGGTTGTCGAGTATGAGCGGATTGCAGGGGCCAAGGTCAATTTTGACAAAAGCGAAGGTTTGCGGCTCGGTGCTTGGAGGGGTAGCAATACTCTTCCAGGGCCCTTCCGCTGGAGTGACGGACCCATCCGCATCCTCAGGGTGTGGTTTGGGCCCGACCTCCAACTGGAGCGAAATTGGTCGGAAGTACATGCTAAGGTGAATGCTCAGGTGGGAATCTGGCTTTCAAGGAGGTTGTCTTTAAAGGGCAGGGCGGAGGCGTGCGCCGCGTACGTCTTCCCCTTGATCCTTTACCGATTGGCTGTACTTCCTCTGCCTAAGGCACATCGGTTGGCACTGCAACGATCCCTTTCCAGATTGCTCTGGGGAGGTGCAAGGCCGATGGTCCGTAGGCAGGTCTGTATCCCACGGACTCGCAACGGGGGTCTGGGTATGCCTGATCTGGAGAGCCACTGGCTGGCTGAAAGACTTGCATATCTGGGCCGTGTCTTGACGGGGGACTCAGTGTGGAGACGAAAGGCGAGTCGGACTTTTCCTCACCTCAACTCAGACCCAAAGGCTGAAGGTCGACGTAGGCCTTTGGGCGAAGCACTGTTTGTCCGCGAGTGCCGAAAGGCCCTTCGTAACCTTCTTGGGTCCAGTGACCTTTCATGGCCTCGGAAGGAACTGTATCGGGAGCTAGTGGTGGGTTCCGCTTCTGATCCTCTCAGCGAGCGGCACGGCTGGACGGCGGAGGAGATCCGCTCTCACCGGAATTGGGCGCCAGGATCGAGCTTCTTGAACAACTCCGAGTTCTCGCTCACCTGGCGACTTGTACGGAATGCGTTGCCCCTTCGCGACTTGAACTACAAAGCGGGCCTGGCAGACATGCCTGATTGCCCTCGCTGCAGCAGTGGGTTGGAAGAAACTACTACTGCGAGCGAGTCCGCCCGTTTTGGGATCACGTCGGGGAGTGGACGGCTCGCATCGAACCCAAAAAGCTTGTGCTGCTCGACGTTGGTTACGTTGTAGACAACGTTCTTCCTCCGTTTCATGGTGAGAAGCGTGTGGTATTTCTCGCGATCCTAGCTGTAGCCCGAATGGTGATTTGGACGACGCGAAACAAGGGATTGTATGACAATGCAGGCTTTTCTCATCGTGATCTGGTTTTGTATTTTCGGCATCAGCTGAGGGTCAAAATCAGATGCGATGGAAAACGCTTGGATCGCATAACATTCAGCAAAAGGTGGGTGACTGCAGCGAGCCTGGTCGTACGAAAGGGGGCAACGTTGGAGTCATCCTTCCCTCCTCTGCCGGCCCATGGCGTCTACGGTACGGGTCCTTAGGGACCCCATCCCTGGTAAGTAGAATTGTTTTTCCCCCTTGTAACCTAGTTAGCAGTATGTTGTGTGTCATTGTCCCCGTCATCTAGTCGTTAGTTTCTCAAGATCTTCCCCGTCCCTATTATTTTTGTACCTCAACCCGAATCCCAGCCCGCTTTTATTGAAGATCTTGAACATTCATATGTAAAAAAATCATATTATCTGCTTCTATCGACCCATACCGCGCCCGACCCTTTATTTCTTTTATCTCTGTAGATTAGGGTTCCCGCTCCACCTAGTGTAGGTCCGGATTGTTTCCGGTTTCCTTCGAACCGGAAAACAGTAGGCCTCCAATTTCATAGACGGGGGGATGGGAGGGAAACCAAACGGGGGATTTTTTCCTTGTTTTTCGTGTATATATGTTTTTCGGGGTTTTTTCTCCTATTCCCATCATATCCATTGTAAAAAATCATACATTCTAAATAAAATCATGCATCCTTTTCTGGTTTTAAGTAGGACTTTTTCATAGAGAAAATGTGGTATTTTGGTGGTTGCTGCGTGCATGGTGATGGACGAGTGATTATATATTGTATTGTTGAATGGGTCGGCGAATGTGGCTAGCTAGGTTCCCTTAGAAAATATAGTTAAAGCAAGACCGCTCCCTTCCCCTCCCCCAAAAACCATAAGGCCTCGTGCCTTCTTGTATCACATACAAGAAATAAAATAAGCCTACGAGTCAGAACAGAAGAGCCGTTCCTATTGTTGAAGTATATCATTACTCTATCACTAATCCTATGTTCTTATTACTAACAGTCTCTCTCTTGTAAATATTCTTTCCTGTAAATATAACTATTTTTCCTCACATATCGTGGTTTGTCTTATTATTACTACTACTTGTGTTCACTCACCAGAACACAATATATATATATATATATATATATATATATATATATATATATTATCTAGTCGGTTGGGGATGCAGAATACACTGACTGCATCTTTGCAGAGGGGTAAGACTCTCCCCATGAGTGTTCCATGGTCCAGTCGGTTGGGGCTGGAGAATATACCATCTGCATCTCTTCAGATGGGTAAGATTACTCCAATGAGTGTCCTGATATGACACTAAACAATCTGATGGTGACGCTCCAATAATGCTGGAGCTTTGCGGGGTGTGGAGTACCCTTTTACTGTCATCGCTCCCTGGTCCACACCTGCCCGGTATGGAATCCCCTAATTAGGTCTTATCTCTGGGTGAAATAAACTAAATTGTATGCTTATGCTAAACTGAACTGTTTGAAATAGAACTGTTTTGACATTTAACTGTTTGTAAACAAATGACTGAAGTTTAATTGAAGTGTTAGTGATACATAGCAATGATTGGAACCATCTAACTTTGTTGATTAAACTGAATAGTTTGAAATAGAACTGTGTTTAACCTGAGTACTTATGCTAAATTGAATTGCATGAAATAGAACTGTTTTTATTTATAAAAATGGTTTGAGCATTAAATAACGTACAAAGGTTGATATGTCATAAAATCAAAACAAACTAAAACAAAGTACTCATCAAAATGACTTGATTCGGCTTTAAATGACCCGAAAAGCGTTGATATTCTGTAAAACAAACCACCCAACCATGTATATATATATATATATATATATATATATTAGAACAATATCGATGTAGCGGTCCTTTGTTCAGGCCTCAAATTTAAGAAATCATAGCTGGCGATGAGAAAAAAATATTATGAAAAAGAAACCTGTCAGTGAACTGATCAAATAATCTTTTATGTTTAACACCTCGAGAACAAAGCTGAAAGCTGTCAACCAAGATGAAAGACTTCAGAAGTGGAAAGAATATTTCAAGAGTCTACTCTAACCCCACCCCAAAAATTACTGATTAACCTAACCAAAAATATTATCAGTAGCCAACTAGACATCAAAATAGAACAGTTTACGGTCGAAGAAATTGACGCAGTATTAGAAAAAAATTAAAAGCAGAAACTCTGCTGGCCTCAACGAGTTACCTGGGAATATGGAGGAAAAGAAAATTTGAAGGCATACTTCGATTATGCAACACTGTGAATAAACAAATCACAGTTAAGAAAATGACAAAAGGCTACATCCACCCTTTTCTACAAAAAAAAAGGCAACTTTGGAATCACTTGGCTCTTACTGGTATAGATGCCAAGGTTTATAATGCCTTACTTTTTAATAGTATCTGTCTTGAAATCGATATCGTAATTCTTCGAAAAAAACAAACGTCACAGACTCTGACAATCCATCAAAGGCGTGCATACAAAATTTCTTGAGACAACACTGTTGTTCGTAGATTTCTCCAAGGCATTCGATTTCTTACATCGAGGAAAGATGGAGCAAATACTTCTAGCATATGCTCTCTCTCTCCCAAAATCTATTACCGCTCTCCAAAAATACGAAAGCAATGGTTCGCTCACCTGATAAAGTCACCGACTTCTTCAACAATGTCGCTTGAATCTTGCAAGGTGACACTTTAGCACCAAATATGTTTATACTCTGTCTAGACTACGTACTTCAAACATCAATAGATGTAATAAAAGAAAATAGTGACACATCAAAAAAAGCAAAAAGCAGACGATAAACCTCAGAAGCCATGACAGACTCAGACGACGCAGATGATCTTGCGCTTCTCGCAATACTCCAGCTCAAGCCGAATCCCTACTTCATAACATAGAGCAAACGTCTGGGAGCATTGGTCTCTTCATGAATCTGATTAAAACGGAGTTTAAGTGTTTTAAACAAGAATGAGCTATATATATATATATATATGTATGTATATGAAAAACATGATATTCAGCGGATGTATTTATTTATTCATAATAATATGGTAACGTTTCAGTTTTTTTGTTAAACCCTCTTTAGGGTTATGTTAGAACGCAATATTAAAACGATTCTTGAGAAGATTATTTTCAGATGTTAAAAAAAGAATCGAAAAAAAGTTAAATTCTTTGCGTTCTATTATGTTTGATAAGTTAATGGAGGAAAAATGTAAACAAAGAAAGGACATACAACCATTCAAGCATTAAACATTCATCGTTATTCCTTCAACACTTGATGTCACCTAATGATGGTATATTAATACCTAAACGTTATATCGTCGACTTTCCTGCTTAATAAATTCATCACTTTTTGACTACTCTGTCAATTTCTCTTTCTCTCTCTCTCTCTCTCTTAATATTTATATATATATATATCAATTGGTAGATACATAGATGGGGTTGACCGTTGGTTGGTATATCAATTAAATAGTCCGTGGCTAAGGAAATATTACTAAGTATAAACGGGTATGTATTTAACTAACACTTCTACCACAAGAATAATGTGACATAAGGTTAATCTTTTAGTGGAGTACAGCTGGCTTGAATTCACAGTTTTCCTTCTTGACCAGTTGCCATGCCTATATTTGAAAACTAGTCTGCCCTACTATTTACCCATAGCTAGGAAAGAGAACAGATAAATTCTTGCCTTTGTCAAGGGCATTTGGGTGAATTGAAACACAAACAGCCTCGTCCAGGTTTGAACACTAGTTGCTGCTTCCATTTCACACGATGATAACCGTTACACTATGCACACCTCCTCGGGGGCGTAAGCCCAAAGAGATTTGCTTTGTAGCCTTGTCTACTAAAAAAAGGTAATTCTTTAAGATTTGGTCATATTTCATTTAATTACCCACTATCTAATAAACACGATCGAATTTTAACATCACGGATGTATAGGTTAGAATGACAAATGTTATATTCATTCATATCAAAATTACTTTCCGTCGCTCTCCTCTCTCTCTCTCTCTCTATATATATATATATATATATATATATATGTATATATACTTGATAGATTTACAATGATAGGCTAGGGATTAACTTAATTTTCTATTTTAAATATAGATACGGACAATTCCCATTGAGAAAACCTCAGCACATCTCACGGAACCTGAGCAGGTACGTTAGTGTTGCCATTGAGATAGGCGTAAAAGTTTTTACTTGCAAAATCCCCAAAGGAAGATAAGGAAGAAAAGTTTTCCTCACCGAAGATAAAAGATGTAGCTCTTTTCGTATATATATATATATATATATGGTGATAATTCTATACTTTGGTATATACTAATATCTCACAACGGTAAAAGTTGAACTCTTAGGTATTCCCCCGAAACAGAGACATCTAAACTAGATTGTTTTGGCTGCCCCGTTCAGGCAACAAAGGACTTAGCTTGATGACGGATTTGTGACGTAATTGGTAAAAGGGGTAATATAGCATTGGCAGTTTTGTTGTATTACTTACTCAATCCTTACGCTGTGAGCACGATGTCACACAAGGTCAATTTTTTAAGCGGAGTAAGGGTAATTTGAATCCGGTGTTTCTTCCTTTTAGACTGATAGACTAGCCATGGAAAGAAAACCTAACCTGCATTATTATTTACCAAGAGAGAAGGTTAGAAAAGACGGATTTATGACTTTCCCAAGGGCATTTGCACGTAGTTGCTCAACGCTTTTGGTTTTGTGTCTTAATATGTTAAATTAAGTAAAAATATTTATCTCTTTGTCCATACTTTCTCTGAGTGGATTATACAGTTAGGAGACATCTATCTATCTATCTATCTATCATTATGAAGTCAACACTCCGTACACCTGTTTATGTGTCAGCAGACATCCGAATAATTAACATACGAATACACATGTATGCATAAATGTGCACATTCATTCGTCGGTTTCAATGCATATGCTTATATTTGAATAGATCTTTTTTAGAGGAATATATGAAAGACATTAGATATATCTTTTCAATAAACAAATAATAGATATAAAAATTTTATTCAGTTCGTATTCTAAAAGGAACCTGCTGTTGAATGTGTTAAGAAATAATTGCTTATGAAAAAACTTTAGGGAAGATTTTAGATATTCACATAGTCTATTCAAAGAAAAAGCTTTAAAATCTCAATGATGGAATTTATGGGCAGTATATTCAAAAATCATTATGATGTATGATTGATTTCTTAAGAGTAATTATTTAATAATGTATCCATTAAAAAATCTATCTATCAGCTTTGTTGTTTGTGAGCACAGTAAAACTACTGATAGCATGTGCGTGAATATTTAAACTCACACATACAGATCAATAAATGGCTCATGGCCAAATTACGCTAAAACCACAGGAGCCCATCGGAAAAACGAAGTTAAGCAATTATAATTCAGTTCAGTGCGTAGATGGGTGACAAAAACAGCAGGCTATGTTAGTAACCTGAGACTCGTATGTCATATCGCCTTTTTGGAAGGGCTTAGAATGCAATCGCCCCACCCCCGTGCAGAGGGCTAAGAGCTTTTTAAAAGAGAAGTTCTGGGTATAACACCAAATTGCTGATTGTGAGGCTCCAGTTCCGAAGATCTCGGAAGTGTGTAAAACCCCTTCACTGACAATACTCTCACGTTCCCTCTGTCACGGAGCGGTAGTACCTTTTGGGGTCAGTGGAATCCCCGGAACGTAGGGGCTAACATGCTGGACTGTGACTTCCCAGTAAATGAGTTCGAGTTCTAGGCGCGCTGTTACATTCACTTTCAGACTAATACCTATGGGAAAGGTATGAACTTTCCTGTTCACTAGTTATTTCTCTATAAGGATGGTTTTGGTTTTAAATAATGGTTGATATACCATTAAACAAAGAAACCAAAACAAACCTGTTCAGAAATTATTCGCATTTGATAGAACCATGTGCTAAAAAAATGCAGAAGAAACAACACCACAAAATGTAAAGATGAACGTGCAATGCACGCGATTACCTAACCTCACTGCATAAAATAACTCTAAACGGTTATGCATGTGTGTGTTGCATATATGTGTGTTTGTGTGTGTGTGTGTAACATACAACACAGGTATAAAGACATTTCAAAATAGGCTCCAAATATTGGCACGGCTTTACTAAATGTAAATCAATAATTCTGTCAATTGTTGGTCAGTTTTTTCGGAACATTTAAAATAAAATTCAATTGAGTCATACCATCATACTTTAATGGACATTTCAGCAATGCGGTTTTAACGTCTGTGTTACTTTTAAATACGCTTTTTATATTTCATTACAATTGTTAAAATAGCGAAAATGTTCATAATTCAAACAACAAGCAGTTATATAAAATTCACACTAAATAAATCATCATCATCATCATCATCATCATCACGTCGTGCTGCCAGCATGGATATCCCTGAACCTCTCTTGCCACTTCTCCCTTTCATTCATCGCTTTTGGCAGGTCTTCAGAGTTACATCCCGTATCCTCACATAGCTGCTGTATGCATGTTCGAGCTGGTCGTCCTGCTTTTGCTTGACCACATGCGAGGATCCATAGGAGTACATCACTGATGAGTTCGTCCTTGCTTCTCCAGCAGTGTCCTGCGTGTCTGGTTCGTCTAAGTTGTATATTTTTCATGATGGGAGGCAAGTGGCCGTACAGCTGGTGTCTTGTAGGGTGTTGCCGCCAGGACTTGTTCAATATTGCTCTCAACATTCTTGTGTAGTTGCCGTCTAGCTTCTTCTTTAGCCGTTTAGTTAGCGTCCAAGTAGTGCATCCATATAGCAATATCGATACGACCGCTGCCTGGAAGAAACTTGGTGTCTTGTGGGGTGTTGTCACCAAACTAAATATATAATAAACAGATACATCAAGTATTACCGCAAATATAACAGCAACAGCAGCAGCACCACCTGCAAAGATTTCATAACATCTGGCATTCGTTCTGGGCGGGTAATTAAATTGCCTGGTCTCTGCAGGTTTATTCCTCAGGCTATAGCTGTTTTACAGGGTTGAGTTTATTGTTCGGCGCCTGAGGTGCCCTAAAAGAAGACTGCAGACGGGACTAAGAATTTTTAAGTTGCTGTTGTATCAACTGCGCATGTCTTGATTAGTGCGTGACTCCCCACGATAAAACGACCTTGTGTCATATATCGACAAGGGTAGGAAGTCGATAAAATCCCTTCATCAGATGAGGACCTTGAAGTCAGCCATGGAGTCGAGACAAATGCCCCGAACGACAATTATGATATATGTATTCTTTTATAGTCAGTAACAGACATTGCACTGTTTGTTTGTTTGTTTTTGCTTCAACATAATGAAGATCACAGCTCAAAGCTTTTTTAATCTTGTCTTTCATCTTTTTTTTAAGCAATCAGAATAGAAAAAAAAATTTCTGTTCAATCAATAAACTAATCATCAAAAAGTTTGATTGATACGTAAATATATATTCATAAAAGGTTATAGTTGAATCTTGTTTACTAATCTGGTAAAAGTTACGGAATTAACAAATTTTTAAAAAATTCATTTCTAAGAAAAAATCAAGTTGACCACGTGCAGCACTTGATTTGGCCGGAATGGAGAAGTGAGAAGTAACCCCATACAATGCGGTACCAAAAAGTGACTTCCTCCTTTTTGTCATGAACTACTATAGAACTCTCAGTACGAATTCGGGAACCGTGCTGCAAAGGTAGAAAAAAATTAGCCAACAGTTTGGTTTCGTCACTCACTTCTTTTCCTAAGAAACAAAAATAAATGAAAGCCGACAACTGAAATTCTAGCAAAAAATTCTACTGAAAGAAAATTCAACCGAGAATTCTGCGGAAAAGAACCTTAAAGAAGACTCGAAATTTAAAGAACTCTCAAACTTTTCGATAAAACAAAAAAGGAAAAGAAAAATACTCAAATTCAAAGAGCTTTGTTTCCTGGACACTCTCTCAGCTAAGTTTCCCGCTAATTGCACTGAAATTTGCAACACTTTTTCTTTTCTATGACTTTCTTTCTTATTTCTATGTATAAAATTCCTTTTTAAAAACTTTATCGTCCGTGTTACCTTTTCGAACCAATATCCGAACTAGAAAGCTGCGGAACTTACTGTTTAAAATTTACTGTTTGAATTACTGTTAACGGCACACTAAAGCTTCCGTAAAAACATTACCCAGTTAAATACTAAACTTGGCTTTAGTGCCAGGAGTGGCAGTACCGCCTTGAGCTACCGAAACTGTGTTATCACCCTGGTTGGCGGCTGATGAGGCTAGGGTATCGCACGTGCTTTCACACGTTGTATGATGAAAATTTGAACACTAAGACTCTCTGGAAAGCAAGATGACTCTTTGGAAAGACAAAGTGACTCTTCAGAAAGTTGGAGTGACATCCTGGAAAGACAGGAATTTTAACAAATATGGATAATACAATGAAAGAAAAATGCCCTCAGGGTGTCTGTAGCGGGGAGGGAGAATATATCACCCATCTTACTTGCTCCTACGGTAACTACTTGGATATGTACCCGGCTACAACGTGTGATTGCGGCAGAAAATTCAACAGCTTGCTAGGAACACGAATCCACAAGGCGTGCTGGTGCGAAGAACGTAATTCTCCTGCCGGAGAATGTAAATCGATTGATGGGCCTATGAGTCAGGTTTACCCCCACAGTATTCACGAGCCCATTACTGACCATCAGCGTCCTGGAGACATTTTTTGCAAGCCAAGAATTTAGTGGCCCAAGGGTAATCAGATAGCTACCTGGACTAACTTAGACCAGGAGTTTTCTTTTTACTCACCACCCATCTTGAGGGCCCATTGATCAACAAATAAAATCTTTTAGCGGAATTATATATAACGTTTTTCTCGAGTGCTTTTGGGCAGTAACGCATAAATGAAAGAAAACGAATCGAATAGATAACGGATATAGAAAGGATTTCAACACGAATGTTATACACGTGTAACCACCATTCTCGTGTAATTACGCAAAATCAAGAAACGGTTGCTATGACATCTAACGGCCGTAAGTAAACGCTTTTTTAAATCACAAACTGCACCAAAATGAAGATGAACGAATGTCTAATGTAATGTCCGCTTTTAGTTGATCTTGTGTATACATAGATATATATTTCTTTTAAATACCCTATCCGGTGGCAAAAGCTGCTCGGTAGCGCCAGGAGTGGCAGTACCGCCTTGAGCTACCGAAACTGTGTTATCTCCCTGGTTGGCGGCTGATGAGGCTAGGGTATCGCACGTGCTTTCACACGTTGTATGATGAAAAAAAAAATCTAAACTTGGCTTTAGTGTCACTCACTTCAACAAATTTTATTCTCTCCAGATTCCTTTATATAGAAATTTTATCCCTTAAAATTTCTTCAACTTAGAGGATGTTCGCCTTGGATTTTTATTTAGCAGTAAATAAACTAATAACAGATGAGATGCAAAACATTTTTATTTAGCATTAAATAAACTAATTTCATATAAGATTCAAAAGAGTTTAATTTAGAAATAAATAAACTAATATCAGATAACTTTCAAAACATTTTTGTTTTGCAGTAAATAAACAAATAATAGATAAGATGCAAAACATTTTTAATAGCTGAAAATTCTGGCTACATAAGTAAAAGTAAATAAAGTTGGTGAATTTAGACGAGGGTGACTCAGGGGCTCCTTTTTCAATAGCTGCTACCCCAAGGTGTAGGGGAGAGCGCTACTCCTTCCATGGATTGCTCCACTTTACCCTTGATCCTTACTTTATGATGCTAAGTGTTAAGCAAGGAGGTATCAAATACCATTTTTTCAGTCTTTAGTATGACACGACCTGACATTGAACTGCGGTCTCCCGAACCATTGGCGAACACTCTATTCATTAGGCCAATTAAAAAAAGTAAATTTAATTATTTTGATTAATGTTATAAATCTGAAAACGGTAAAAGCTCCAAAACAAACAGAATATATTTATATTTACAAGTGAAATAATAAAAATATATGACCAAAATGTATACATATCAACAAAACTATAGATGTACTCGTTAAATACAGATTTCTCGTGATGAAACACGGTGATACTCCCAATAATACCATGAGCTATTTAACTAGAAGCTCACCATTGGATATAAGAAATTACTGCTGAGCTCAGCTAAGTGACTGAGGTTTTTTATGGTTTCCAGTGGCTACTTTGATCGATATTTGAGCCTTGATCAAAGCCAGGATTTCGAATTTTAATTATCAAAAAAGATAGTGCTTGAAAAACTGGCGCAGCATAATCTTTTAAACCCTTGTTTTTTGGGTTTTTTTTTTCTTTCTTGGTTCAGATACAACTTTAACTCCTCGTCAGTTTTTGATACTTTCAAGCCATTAATTACGACGTAGCCTGTAAAAAAAAAAAAAAAAGAAAAAAGATTTGTGTCAAGTTGTCGAAACAATGAAGACGCGGGCAGATTCTTTGTGACCCACTTTTTGTACTCCCAGGATCGGCGTCGAGGTCTGCCGCTAAATACCGTCATGTCACTCTTCTACAGAAAATTAATTTTTAAGGGGTCATGACCTTTTTTATATTGTCAGACATTCGACGAAAAGAATTTCAAGATTTTATACTTTTATTAAATCGCAGATACATAGTGTGGTAGAAAGGACTTTGTTTTTGATTTCACATTGGGTAACGAGTATCACTAAATGAGTATCCATATTAGAACCCAAGAACACTAATAAGTGTGGCTTATTAAGTTATCATTCGACTTATATATGATTCATTTTTCTTTATACATATATATATATATATATATATATAAATGAATAAATATATATATAATCAAAATTTAACACGAAAAGCGTTTTTAAGCAGAAAAATATTTGCAGTGCTCATTACACTAAATTCAGCGCAATATTACAGGTGTATAATAATAATAATAGATAAAAAAATCCCAACTCAGAGTTTCACATTGTTGATTATCAGGAGAGCTAGAATTCAAAACGATCGACAGCGTAATATTCTGAAATCGTGAATTTTTACCCTATTTTATATTCTTATTTTATACTTTATATATATATGTATATATATATATACACAGAGAAGGAGAAAGATTGATAACAAGGTAATCCAAGGAGAAAGAGAAAAAATGGCCAACTTTTTCCCGATATGTAGATTTTCCCTAGGTTTGTGTAAAATTTTCTAAACATCCATCGTCGATTTAATATCACTAATATCACCCCTCACAGTTCTGATAATGGCTCATTAGAAGCGAAACGCTATAGTGTCGACTTTGTTTCTCTATAAATCTCTCCTTCTGCTTGGATTACCTTGTTATTAATTTTTTCTCTTTATTGTCGGATTTTACTTCCATATATATATATATATATATATATAATACTAAGCGTACCTTACATTTACCAAAGTTCAAAAGATCACAACTTAGTAACAGCTTGTTAAATATTATATAACGATGAAGTGTCAATTACTGAATTTGACAGCACACAAGACGCTCGGATGTATAAGACGCACCCCAATTTCAGCAGGGCTAAGAAAAACAAAACTCATACAAAGTACTAATTTTCATCATACAACGTGTGAAAGCACGTGCGATGCCCTGCCCTCATCAGCGACCAACCCAGAGTGATAACACAGTTTCGGTAGTTCAAGGCGGTACTGCCACTCCGGCAGCTTTTGCCACCGGACAGGGTATTTAAAAGAATTATATATATATATATATATATACGCCAGATCAACTAAAACCGGAGATTACATTCATCTTCATTTTTAGTGCAGTTTGTGATTTAAAAAAAAAGCGTTTACTTTCGGGCGTGATGAAATTAAGATCATGAACATTATTTAAGATAACACTTTTAATCTGTATAAAAGCTTTTTGAATTATGGCAATAGGCACATGAAAGTTACTCTAAATTCTAAGCTAAAAGGAGTTGCTCGCGAATTTTAAACCTACATATGATATATAAACCCACATGAGATATATTTTTATCTACCCAATCCCAAATACACATATATTATATTGTCCATTGTATAGGAGGATGGTTAAAAAATTACAAGGTTTGTCCAGAAACAGTCAGAGAATCGAGGATGTCCTGGAAATGTCAACCCTTTTTAGATTGTTCTTAGTAATCAGTATCTTGGGATACATCTTCCAGACAGCTTACCCATCCCCAAGAAAAGAACAGCTAGAATACATTCAAGGCCAAATCAATAAAATCAGATACTCGGTATGATGTAGATAATCACAATTAGCATGGTAGACAGAAAAAAAGTGAGCGGAAATAAAAGCACCTCGAGAGCAAAACTAAAAGCTGCTAGCCAAGAAAAAAGACCTTAGAAATGGAAAGAACACGTACGGTGAACAAGATTTACTAGACACCGCTGGAAAAGTAAGAATAAACTCATAAACATTGTTCGACTATGAACTCCTACACATGAATACATCGGTGTTGCCCAGCCAGCGAAGACTTACATACAACAGCTCTGTGCGAACATTGGATGCAGTCTAGAGGACCTGTCAGGAGCGATGGACGATAGGGAAGGAAGGCGAGAGAGAGAGAGAGAGAGAGAGAGAGAGAGAGAGAGAGAGAGAGAGAGAGAGAGAGAGATTCAAGGGACTGCATGATATCAGCATGACTTAATGATTGTATTTAGCTTGATTGGGCAAAACGTTTTTAAAATGTTTTTCTTAATTCAAGAAAGTGTTCAAATACTGGCCCACAAAGAAGAAATATATATAAATTGTTCCACTTCCTTCCGAATATATATATATATATATATATATATATATATATATATATATGTGGGAAATCAACTAATCTTCACACTAAAAAAGTGTTAATTTTTCTGCAAAAAATAGGCTCCAAAGCAGTAATTTTTGTACCTGTATTTTTCCGTTTATTGGCCAATCGCTCATGATAAAAATTTTCTTGAGATACTTCGCAGACGACATTATTTAACTTGCTACGAAAATTTTGAAGGATCAAAGCACAAAAAATTGTAGAAATTTTTCTCTCCTAGATTGTTTGAAATGTATTTTTAACCAATTAAGAAATAGTTAAATCATCAACTTATTTTTCTATTAAATGTCGAACAAGCCTCAATATTTTACATAGCGAAGAAATAAATATATTTTTTTCTGTACGTTGGGAATTATTCTATACTTACTTAACTGACTTTCGATTTATTTCTTTTCAGTGAAGATTTAACATTTTTTTTTCTTTTAAATATACATTTAATTTCAACATCTCATAGCAATCTAAAATTGAACTAAGTTGGTGTTTACATAGATTTATTAATACTGCTACTAAATCCTTCTCTTGCAGATAAAAAAAGATTTCTTCAGCAACCGCATAGATATTTAACGCATGAATATATTTTCTCTCTCACATTGTGACACCCTTACACACAGATCTTTTACACACACAAAATATATACATTTTTATTAGACTAACGACAACTACTTCATTTCATACATTATTTTTCACTTTCTCATTTAAAATATTTATGCATTGAATAATATTATCTTTTCTTACAAGAAAGGTTTTGTAATTTCTATTTTTCTATAAACTTTTCAATCAATTTAAAGAAATAAAAGATTAATTAATTGTAGATCAGAATTTCGTTCAATCATTTGTACTTTTATCTGCTATAAATATATATGCATGACTTTAGATATAGGCTCGCCTAAATGTAGTGGGGATGTCCTCGTGGTGTAATGGTTAAAGAGATAGACTGCAGAATCGTAGTAAGCGAGTTCGTACTCCAGTCGCGCTATTACGTTCACTTTCGGGCAAATACCATTGGGAAAGGTATGAACCCCCTTATCCTCCCAGTTATGGGTTAAATAGTACCACTACTGTTCTTCAAAGAGAATAGCTTTGGCATTAGATAACCTACAAAGGTTGATATGCCATTAAACAAAGAAACCGAACCGAACCGAGCCTAAAGGTAGATTTCGTGAAATAAACATAAGCCGTCTTATTTATAAGTTATAATTCTTTTTATGTCTTGCTCAGTCGGCTGGGGCTATAGAATACACTGACTCTGCAGAGGGGTAAGACCCCCACCCTCAACGAGTGTCCTGTTTATGACACTAAACAATCTGATGGTGAGGTTCCAGCAGTGCTGGAGCTTTGGGGAATGAAGAGTACCCCTTCATTGCCATCGCTCCCAAGTCCACTCTGGCCCGGCGTGGTTGCACCTGATAGGGCCCTATCTATGCGTTAAATAGAACTAACAGCATACTTATGCTAAAATGAATTGTTTGAGTAAACTGAATAGCTTGAAATAGAAATGTTTGTGACAATTAAACTGTACTTACATTTAAACTGCGTGCTTATGCTTAACTGAATTATTTGAAATAGAACTGTTTTTTGACATTAAAACTGTATTTACACTTAACTGAATTGTTACATATAACAGCTTGAATAGTTTGAAATGGAAATATTTTGACAATTACACTGTGTACTTATGCTAAACTGAATTGTTTTAAAAAGAACAGATTATTTACATAAAAATGGATTTGGCGTTAAATAACATACAAAGGTTAATATGCCATAAAACCCAACAAAACAAATCAAACAATCTTTTTATGTCTTATTGGAATATTGTCTTATATAATTGCACTTTTGTGTAAAGAGCACAGTAATACTACATGATATATAGTATTTTAGATTTTATCGTGTGGTGGGTTATATATATATATATATATATATATATATATATACCAACCCCTCTGCTCGGGCAGGATATGCCACAGGGTCAATTTTTAAGCGGAGTTAAACAGGTTTGAATTCAGAGTTTTCCTTCTCCTAGACTAGTTGCCTCACCAAGGCTGAAGAACCCAGTCTGCCCTACTATTTACCCTTAGCTGGAGGGAGAATAATTGGATTCATACCTTTCCCAAGGGTATTAGTGCTATGCGAAATACAATCAGTCTCGTCCAGGATCTGAACTCGTGTCGCCGTGTCCATTTCCTACGACAATAACCATTACACCATGAAAATCCATAGTTACGTACAGAATTTTAGTAAAGCTTTAAATAGAATATACATCGTGAGTTCTAAAAAAGGATTAACTGAAGTACAATGACAGCAAGAAGTAGCGAGGAATGAGTAAATTACCTATACTTATTCCTCGCTACTATTTACTGTCATGGTGTTTCTTTGAAGAGGCCTTACCGAAAAAAGAGTCTTTTTGAGAACTAACAACGAATGCTCTAATTAAAGCTATTCTAATATATATATATATATATATATATCTTAATCTTGGATGATTTCCATTGGTCTTCTAAAAATGATTTCACAACTAATTTAAAGACAAAGTTAAATTTGATTTTGAAGTTAATTTTGCTATACTCTCTCTCTCTCTCTCTCTCTCCCTCTCTTTCACATACACACTTTCTCTCGCTTTTACACAGATATTCATTCATATTTTTTCACATGATATTTTGTATATATATATATATATATATATATATATATTCTTTAAGAAAAAACCAAAGACCGGTTACTTTAGGATTATTTCTTAAAGAAAGTATTGCTCTGTAATATTAATTGCATTGAGCTCTCTACCAGGAAAATTTAAATGTTCAGTTTTTGAATGATTTTCTTGTCCTGAAGGAATTACTTCCAACTCTGGTTTAACTGGACCGAATAATACCTATATATATATATATATATATATATATATATATATATATATATATATATATATATCGTTATATTATGTGTATATATATTGTGAAGGTTAAATTTAATCTTTATTTAACTACTGAAAATGATAGAAAGCATGAATAAAGCAAATAAAAATAATGATTAAATCTAATTGATGCAGTTTATATCAGGCTTGGGCAACCTTTTTCAAGAAGCTGGCCGCATAAAATATCATACATCAATAAGTAGGTTATTCTACAAAAAAAATTCAAAATAAATTTTCATTGAAGATATTTTAACGATTTTCACTTCAAAAGACCATACGTATAAGCATTTGCCTCAGAAATTAAAAAAATATTCTATTTGGTAAAATGCTGTTTTCAATAAAACTTGAAACCTCTATATAATATTTCCACTGATGTCAATGGGATAAATAGGTGCTGCTGCTGTGATACATTACTCAATAATCAAAATAAAAAAAAAATGTATCTTTCTAAAACTAATGTATTCAATATTAATATGATCCATGCATCGAAAAAAAATTCATAATCCGAAAAGTAAAAATTCTATTAAATCTATTTTCTTTAAATTACAGGTGTATATTAAATAATCTGAAAATTTAATAATTTCGTTTAACACTTTTAAATCTATTGATTTATAGATTTAAATCTATTGATTTTCTATAGAAAGTTTTCATATTGTCTTCCTTTTCCTCTCTCATTCTCTCTCTCTCTCTCTCTCTCTCTCTCCTTTTCTCTGTCACACACACACACACACACACACACACACACACACACACACACACACATATATATATATATATATATATATTTCGATGTAATCAAAGTAGGACACTTCTATTTTATTCAATTCGAAAAACCTGCTCTACGCAAATATTAAACAATTTTTAAAGCATTTGATTGTTCTGTGATGAATTCTGATTTCTTTTTCTTTTTTCTTTTTTCTTTAATTAATGACTAACGTTTAGCAATATATATATATATATATATATATATATATATATATATATATATATAATTTATGTGAGTAAATCTGAATCAGCATTGAAATGAAGAAACTGGTATAACCCCTTAAGGTAGTCGAAAGAATTTCTGACGTTGACGATTAAATCGTACAGCATTTGGTATGTACAGTATGTCAACTTCTCTTTGTTTTGTTGTTGCTTTTGTAATAATTGTCATATTCAATTGTTGGATCTACCCTCAAACATAACTCGTCTCACTCAGATACCATACGGCTAGCTGTTTTTTTCTTATCACAAGAAATCATATTACAGAAAATTTCTGGTTTCAAGTTATCGTAAAAGACGTGTTTATTAAAGTAATCCAAGTGCTGTTATTTTGTAAATCATTTTTTTAAGTGATATACGGTTAATATTGTACTGAAGGACATCATTGCTGGAATTTGTAAGATATGATCATGAAGGATTTTACACACACGTAAATGTACTAATGAGTCGAGTGGAAGCAAAACTAGACACTGTATCAGGTTTCAGGCGTTCACGAAAAATATTTGATACAATAATTAGGCTTAAACCCCGGTTCTTAAATCGAATTAACAAAGTGAAGCAATGTTTTCGTTAGTATATTGTCAACGATAGCTTTAATATGCTGATTCTTTTTGGTTCAATCCCAGGTCGAATCATACCAAAGATTAAAAAGAGAATGGTACTTGATGCCTCCTTGCTTAACACACAGCATTATAAGGTACGGATCAAGGGTAAAATAGAGCAATATAGGGAAAGGAGTTGCGCCCTTCCCTACACCTCGGTGTCATAGCTAATGAAAAGCAACCTTTGGGTCGCTCTCGGCTACTGTCGCCGACTTTAGTCTACTTACGTGAGGGCTGAAGAATACCTTTTGTCTGTCAGTAAAATTAACATTAATTCCTAACCACTGACAATAGTTTTCTGGTTGATTTTTAATGTTCTTTTATTGGTTTATACTGGATTATATGAAACTACCAACAAAGAAAGAACCCTGATCTGATCTTTTATCGGGTGCCCAAGATATATTGTCGCCAAAATAGAAGTCCTAAATCACTAGCTATTTTACTCATTGCTGAGGAAGCTTTTACACATATAGGCAATTTCTCTAAGCTTGTGTAACATCGCCGTAAATAAAAGAGAAAGAGGGAGGTGCCCGTGGTGTAATGGTTTCTAAAATGGACACGGCGGCACGTGTTCAAATCCTGGACGAGACTGATTGCATTTCACATAGCACTAATACCGCTGGGAAAAGTATGAATCCAATTATTCTCCCTCCAGCTATGGGTAAATAGTAGGACAGACTGATTTCTTCAGCCTTGGTGAGGCAACTAGTCTAGGAGAAGGAATACTCTGAATTCAAACCTGTTAAACTCCGCTTAAAAATTGACCTTGTGTCATATCCTGCCCGAGCGGAGGGGTTGGTAAATATGGTAAATAAAAGAGAAACGGGCTGGAGGTGTCCTCGTGGTGTAATAGTTAAAGCGCTAGACTTGAGAAATCGTTTGTAAGCGAGTTCGAACTCCAGGCGCACTATTACATTTACTTTCGAATAAGTACCCTTGTGAAAGGTATGAACCCCTTATACTCCCAGCTATGGGTTAAATAGTTCCAATACTGTTGTTCTGGAAGGACGTCTCTGGCATTAAATAACCCAAGAAGGTTAATATGCCATAAACAAAACAAAAGAATCAAGAAATGTATTGTTCATCTGTTTTCTCATCAGTGTTAATTGATCAGCATAAAACTGGTTAGACAGCACGTGAGAGATAAATGCTGACTCTCTTCGAACTATGTGATGCTGGCGCAAAAATAGATTTCTGACTATTATTATGACTTTTATTTATTTATTAAGCTTGGCTAAGTTTGACACAAGGCTAGCTGTATTAGGTTCTTGATAAAAATCGAACTTACTAACAATGTTCTGCTGGCTTTTGTCTCTAACCACTACACCATTGCCCATACTATCGTTAGCTATGATGGGCGTATCAATTTTAATAATAGAGATCTAGCACCAAGGCAGTATCTATCAATTACATTATAAGTAGAGACAGTCCCTAGTTTCTAAAATTAATCTCTTCGTGGGGCTTATCTCTTCTAGAAGGGTTAATACACCCCGCCTAAAAAGGGTTACCCTGTGTATGACAGAAGACAGCGTTTGATGATGAAGTTCCAGTTCTCAGACTCAGAATAGTAATACTTGTCCCATGTATGAGTCAAAAAACCATTCGTATTCAATATTCCCAACTATTTCATATAATCTGCACACAGTTGTATGGTTTCAAATATTTCCGTATAATACAAATAATTATGTCTTTCGGTGATTATTTCTATTTAATAATAGTCATTATTAAAAATGATAATAAGGCAGTATTTCTATTTAATAATAGTCATTTGTTTTCACACATTTATACGATTTTAAGAAACTAATAATAATCCTTAGTAAATAAAACTAGGTTCAGGTAACTGTTTTCATACAAAAAAATAAAAATAAAAAAATAAAAAAATTTCATTGATGTGATATCAAGAATTCCTCTCTATTTTATGGATTCAATTATTCCTATCACAAAAGAGTAATTTGCACACAGTTGTATGGTTTCAAGTATTCCTATCTAACACTAATAATTTATATGGCTTCAATTAATTATTTCTATTTAATCATTGTCATTTGTCTGTAGGGATTCAAGTAACTAATGATAATTATAAGTAAACAATTATAGCTTCCAGTAAGTATTCTTAAAACAACTAAATTACATTTATATGGCATCAATATTTTAATCGAATATGAATCATTCAAAAAAAATATTTCACCTATTAACTAACAGATACTACTACTTCGAGACTGAGTGGATCTGGGAGTAATGGCCATAAAGGGGTACATACAATTCTCCGATCTTTTGAACTGGAACCACACCACCGAATATAGGTTAGGGTCATACCCAGAACAACCGATTTCTTAGTGGAGGGAGTCTTGCACATCCATAATGAATATGCTCAACATTTTACAGCCCTTGCCTAAAGTGTAGTATCTGTTCTGAGTTGGGACTTATACCAGTAAACAAAGTTTTGTTTCATATCAAACACTGACCGTTTAAGTCCTGGTAAAACTCCTTGATATTATAATCAATGTTAGCGATAAGGATCTACGAATCCTCTGACCCTCTTCTCAACTACCGAGCTATTGTTACTAATTGCTTGTTTATAGAAAGTAAATAAGTATTTTTCTTCATTTATAAAGCTCTTAAGTGAAATTCTTCCCGTGGGAAACGTGCCCCTATAATATTTTTAAAAAGTGCAGGAGTTATTGAACTAAGTGGGCCTTACTGAATTATTAATATTTTGATAAGGCATTTGATTTATTGTTTGTTGAGGGTTTCCTTTATATAAACCTGCAATAAAAGGCCACAAGTACGAATGTTTGTTGTTTTTTGTATTCGCGTTGTCATATGTGATATATATATATATATATATATATATATATATATATATATATATATATATATATATATATATATATTACTCTTAATTGTATATATCATATCAATAGGTAGATAAGCAGATATATTTGTTGGACATATAAATTGGTGAATAGATGGGCCAATGCATACGTGTTTAGTATTAATGTTATTCTTTACACACACACACACACACATATATATATATATATATGTGTGTGTGTGTGTGTGTGTGTGTGTGTGTGTGTGCAATATTGGAATAAGTTAAGCTAACAAAGAGTTCATCGGTATAAAAAAACATTTATTAATGATCAAAAACTGCTGAAGAAAAAAATTGATGAAATGGGAGGAGAAAATAAAAACGAGGGCATGGGGTTAGGAAATGGGAGATAGAAGAGAGGAAAAACATAAAGAGAAGAAAAGGGAATATCGGGAAATGAAGAAGAAGAAGAAGAAGAAGAAGAAGAAGAAGAAGAAGAAGAAGAAGAAGAAGAAGAAGAGGTTCAGGAGGGAGAGGAGGAGAAGTAGGAGGAGAAAATTGAAATAGCCGGAAACGAAAAGAATCATGAAATAGATAAAGATGAAATTAAATAAGAAAAAAAAAGTTGAGAATTAGAAATTAAAATACTTGGACCAACGTTGAAGAGTCATGATTGAATAGAAAAAAATTAGGTCAGACAGCGTATAAAAAGAAAAATAGACATGACTGGGCAGGACCGACTGAGAATTATTTAAATGACTTAGATTTGACCTATCAAAAGAATGAAATAAGCTCAAAACTGAAAATGACCTCGATAAAACTTTTAGAATTAGTAGAAAGATTCTATTATTACACTATCATAAAAAATCTGTTTTTTACTCTCTCTCTTTTTCTCTCTCTTTATCTATCTATCTACCTATATATATATATATATATATATATATATCATCATCATGTCGTGTTACAGGCACGGATATCCCTGACCCTCTCTCGCCACATCTCCCTATCGTTCATTGCCTCTGGCAGGTGTTCAGGGCTACATCCCGTATCCTCACATAGCTGCTGAATGTATGTTCGAGCTGGTGTCCTACTTTTGCCCGGCCATATGTGGGGGTCCATAGGAGTACATCACTTATGAGCTCGTCCCTGCTTCTCCAGCAGTGTCTTGCATGTCTGGTTCGTCTAACTTAGATAGTTTTCGTGATGGGAGGCTGGTGGCCGTATAGTTGGTACCTTGTGGGGTGTTGCCGCCAGAACTTGTTCAATATTGCTCGCAACATTCTTGTGTAATTGCCGTTTAGCTTCTTCTCCAGCCATTTGGTTAGCGTCCAATTTGTGCATCCATACAGCAGTATCGATACGAACGCTGCTTGGACGAAACTGCGTTTCATTTTATTTATATATATATATATATATATATATATATATATATATATATATATATATATATAAATCACTTTATATCTATCAATCTATCTATCTAGCAAGCTCATTCTGTTCATATATATATATTTTATCGGAACACAGGTAAAATAATTCAGTTGGCCCTACTACGTCAGTTGAGAGTTTTAAATCAGGAGTTCTGTTGTTATATTTGACAAAATACGACTGAATAACGTATTATACAATCTTATATTTGATACCCAAGGAAAGATGTTTACTATTGATAAATTGTACGAGTTTTTCAATCTCACTGATATAGTAACGTATCTGTTAACAGTATGCTCTTATTATATAATAGTTTCAAACATTCTTTGCCTGTTTACCATCTTAGTCAACACATTCTAGTTGTCATCCACGGGTGATTTAAAAAAGGAAAACTAATATTAAGGAGATTACCTGAATAAAATTCTAGGAAGATGGTGGTAGGCATAGTATACAAGTGGAGTCTTTAATATCACCATGTAATAACAGTACTCCAATCGAATTATTTTTTTTATTTTTTTATGGCATATCAACCTTTATAGGTTATTTAATGCCTAATCCATTTTTATACAAGCCCTATCCAGGATTTGAACTTAAGTCAGTGATTCCTATTTCTATGACGATAATCGTTAGGCTAAGCACGCCTCCAAGAGTTATAGGTCTGGTTAATTGTCAAAAACATTTCTATTTCCAGCTATTCAGTATAGTCAAACAGTTCTAATTCAAACAATTCACGTTAGTAATATAGTATAGTTTTTGTTTACACACAGAAAAAAAATTAACAGGATATCTTCAGATCTTTTAGATAAAAAAAAAAAACTAGAATAGACACAGAAAAGTGGGAGGGGATAGAAGAGGAGTGAAGAGTTATCTCCTCATTAAGCCCACTTCCGTTTTAAATTTTAATTTCGGTTAGAAATGTAGTAAATTTATTTAAAAAAATTTTTTAAATTTTTTATTTCTTAATTACATTTTGACCTAAATTACAGATTTTTTTATTGAATTAGATTTAATGAGGAGATAACTCTTCACCCCTCTTCTATCCCCTCCCACTTTTCTGTGTCTATTCTAATTTTTTTTTAATCAAAAAGATCTGAAGAAGTCCTGTTAATTTTTTTCGTGTTTTTGGAAATTTCAAAAATGCGTAACAGGATGGAAATAAATTTATAATCCTATGTGACCGGTTTTGTTGTTTTTCTTAAAGAACTTATTGCTTTGTATTATTGTTACATTGAGCTCTTTACCAGGAAAATTTAAATATTCACTCATGAATGATTTCTTGTCCTGATGGAATTACTCCCAACTCCGGTTTAACTGGACCAAAGAATACCTATATATATATATAATATATAGTGGAGGAAATTAGTATAAGGCACCCTATTAAAATGTTAATAATTTTCTTATTTCTGTATAAATTCCTCTGAAAATTTGTGTGTGGTACCTAGATCCGAGGGGCATTAGTATGCATATTCGATTTTATAACAACTTTCCACAAAAAAATTGTTATCAACAAAACTTCGTTTTTGAGGATGGAAAGACAGTTTTGAAAAATTGCATATCTGGTTTACTTCAGAATTCCAAAGGAAGAGTAAGTGCATGTGTAGATAATAAAAAGACTCATGATTTTCAGCCATGTGAGTTCTATTTGAAGATTTCATAATTGAATACAGTTACTGCAAAATAACTAGGAACTCCTCGCCTACTTAATGAAAATGAAAAAGGGCAAATTTCTGCCGATAAACTGGAAGGAAAATCTGTAAGTTTCATTGCAAGAGAACTATTGAGGTTCTGAACAGTTATGAGAAATTATCTAAAGGACCCTGAATCATATGACACCAGAAAACGTCCAGGTCGTCCACCTAAAATTACAAATGCAGCCAGACGTCGACTTTTTCGAGAAGTTTCTATCAATCAAGCTCAAGAGATCTGCAAAATTCTCAGAATTTACCCATCACTCCAAGAAGAGTTCGCCAACTTTTCCATGAATCGCCAAATCTCGTACATCGAAACAGAAAGACAGCCGATGCTTTAACTACTTAACACAAGAAGATGCGCGGAGATTGGATAAAGAAAAAAGTAGCATGGACTAAAGAGAAATGGGAAAACGTAGTGTTTTCTAATGAGAAAAAGTTTTATTTGGATGGGCCCGGTGGTTTCCAGTGTTATTAGCATGATTTAAGGAAGGAGAAGCAGCTGTTTTCAAAAATACTATTTGGAGGAGGATCTGTTATGGTTTGGAGAGCTTTTTCTGCGTCTAGAAAGGCTGATTTAGAAGTGATATGAGGGAAACAAAACTCTGCTCGATATATCAATGTTGGAAAAAACTCTTTTCCAATTTTTAAATCGTCTAGACACTAATGCCATTTTTAAATCGTCTAGACACTAATGCCATTTTTCAACAGGACAACGCAGCCATACACATTTCTAAGCTCACTAAAGACTGGTTTAAAACAAAAAATATTGAAGTTTTTGGCTGGCCTACTAAGTCTCCAGATTTAAACCTTAGAGAAAATTTGTAGAGAATTTTGTCAAGAAGAAAATAAACGTCAATTTGAAGATAGAGAAACTTTAACATCTTACATTAAACAGTATTGGAATGAAATTCCATCTGAAACTTTCAGAAAACTTATTGATTCAATGCAAAACAGGAGAGTTGAAGTATTACAATTGAAAGGGAATAAATGAAAAAATTGAATTTTGTACAATTTTGCTGTTAAATACAAATTCTGAAAATTGTCTTTCTACCCTCGAAAACGTATTTTTCTTAATAACATTTTTTTGGTGGAAATGTTGTCATAAAACTGAATATGTATACTAATACCGATCAGATCTAGGTACCACATACACATTTTCAGAGAAATTTGTGCAGTAATAAGAAAATTATTAACAATTTAATGGGTGTCTTATACCTATATCCACCACTATATATATATATATATATATATATATATATATATATATTATTCACGAAGGTTGCTTAAAAAGTTGTCTCACACATATTTCATATTTGTCGCACCCCTCTCATATTTGTATGAGCCTCAACTGCAAAGAAATTATCAACCGAGAAAGACATCGACACACGACTGACGAAGGCATGGACAGCTATCGATAGGCTCTCGATCATATGGAAGTCGGACCTAACTGATAAAATGAAACGCAGTTTCTTCCAGGCAGCGGTTGTGTCGATACTGCTATATGGATGCACTACATGGACGCTTACGAAGCGGCTGGAGAGGAGGCTGGACGGAAATTATACAAGAATGTTGAGAGCAGTATTAAACAAGTCCTGGCGACAACACCCCACGAGACTCCAACTATACGGACACTTGCCCCCCATCACAAAAACTATACAAGTTCGACGAACCAGACACGCGGGACACTGCTGGAGAAGCAAGGACGAGCTCATAAGCGATGTACTCCTGTGGACCCCCTCACATGGATGTGCAAGAGTGGGACGACCAGCACGAACTTACATACAGCAGCTATGTGAGGACACGGGATGTAACCCTGAAGACCTGCCGGAGGCGATGAATGATAGGGAGAAATGGCGAGAGACGGTCAGGCATATCCGCGCAGGCGGTGCGACATGATGATGATGATGATAAGAAATAGTAGTGTATTGTCACAGCAAAAATTTTCAGGCACAGCTTTTCTTTCTTGGTGACTTTTTGAACAACTATATATATATATATATATATATATGCGTGTGCGTGTGTGTGTGTTGTGTGAGTCTTATTATTGAGAAGTGTTTAAGCACATTTCCTAGGTTACAACATCACTTATGATTTCTGCATGCTTTGATATTACTCTTGTGCCAGACTTAGTTTGTAAGTTCCAATATATTTGCTGAATGAAATAGTGCTTTATAAGTAGGCGCGTTTAGCGTGACAGTTATCGTCGCACGAATTTGAATCGCCAACCCAAGTTCAAACCCTAAACGAGATTGTGTTTCCCTTCGCACTATTGCTTTTGGGAAAGGTATGAATCTATCTGTTCCTCCCACTCTTAGCTATATCTAACAAGTAGGATAGACTGGGTTCTTTAATCATTGTTTGGTAACCATTCTAGGAAAAGGAAAACACTGATTTCATATTTGCTTAAAAATTAACCTTGTGTCACATCCTGTCCTTAGTGGAAGGATGGGTTAAATAAATCCTCCTTTGGAAGCCTAAAGTTAAAGAACTCGGTTTGCCCTACTATTTATCCATTAAACGTAAGTAGCCTCGTCCAGGATTTGAGCTCAAATCACCGATTCTGATTCCTGTGATGATAATCGTTAGACTAAGCACGCCACCAAGAGTTCTTGGTCAGGTGATCGCATAGCCATCAAGTGCCATTGACTCTGTGTCTGCTCAGAACAAGCGAAAGAGTAGAGGTATTTTGCCAAAGATTTTGGATTTAGAAAACTCGACTTATGCACGAATACATGCGCAACCGGCTTGTTCAGTTTCAGTGTGAAGGGCTGGGTTACAGTCGGTATGTTAAGTATGTAAATAAGTAAAACTAAAAAAAAAAAAAAAAGAGAATATGAGTGAAGATGGCACGAAGAAGAGAAGAAAAAGAAGAAAAAAATAGCAGAGTTTGGAAGTCATTTCAGTGCAAAATAATTGAATTAGAAACATCACTGAAGTTGCAAGGTAGGATTCGAATGACAGCACTGAGTAAATCTCATGTTTCTGCGTAAATTAACACATACACACACACGCACACATACGTTTGCACGCAGAAATAGACAGGCACCGTGGAACCTGTTTGTAGAGTAGTGGCAATAGACTTTACCTGTAGACCACTATTACTGCGTTTTGAGTTCGAACCCCAATAGGCGCTTCACATGTGTAAATCCCCATATCATCGTTATCAAACCGTTTCGTTTGAGTTCACGTTGTATATCGTATCAGCAGAATGAAGAAATGAAACTATAATGTAGAGGCATGAAACTTCTTTCTAAAGATATAAGTCTCTTTATTCTTTCTTCGGGTCGAAACTTTGGTAAGTCTGAGAGAGACAGACAGACAGACAGAGACTGGGAGATGAATATATAAGCAGATGACTGCTACGTAGTGCCTTCAATAAGTTTCCAGACTTTTTTCGTATGGGCATTTGAAATTGTCGTAGACTCTTGAAAATTCACTGTGTTATTGCTATACATCTTATGAGATGACTAACCAATTTTGATGATTTCAGGTTCAAATGAACAGCTACAGCAGCAATTGGAATACACCCTACTAAAGCCTGATTATCACAGCTGGTGAATTTCAAAAATGCAATCTGACACTTTAGAAGAACGATATTCAATAAAATTGTGTTTTAAACTTGGAAAAAATGCCACAGAATTGTATGGAATGCTTCAAACTGCTTTTCGACCATCTTGCATGAATCCAGCATCAGTTTTTGAGTGGCATAAGACATTCAAGGAAGGCAGGGAGTCTGTCAGGGATGATAAGAGGTGTGGGCGGAGTAAAGAAGTCAATAGACCAGAGTTGATTGGCCAAACGGTTAGGGTTAGAGTTACTATGTTGAGGTTTTAAGGCAGTTCAGGAAGAGATTCCGTTAGAACAGGCCAGCACTCTGCAAATCGGGTCAGTGGCATTTCCACCAGGACAATGCACCAGTTCACAACTCCATCCTTGTCACAGACTATTTGACCAAGATGGGCATCAAGACAGTTCCTCAGCCTCCCTATAGTCGAGACCTTGCTCCCTGTGACTTTGGTTTTTCCCTAAGCTCAGAGACTGTTGTTATGAGACAATTGAGGAGATGAAAGAAGCTGTGACGAAGGTCATTGAAACGCTCACACAAGAGGACTTCCATGGGGCCTTCCAGAAGTCTTTGGAACGGTACAACAAGTACATTGCAGCCGGAGGAGATTACTTCGAAGGGGACTAGAGTTTCATGTATGTACTATCAATAAAAGTGCCCATACGAAAAAAGTCTGGAAACTTATTTAATAATCCTTGTATATTGACACGTAACTTCTTCTTAGTCACGTTGTGCCATATACAGGGTTATCTTGGCACTTTTTCTGCTTCTTAACCGGCGGGAGGATTCTGTCCCTTCTGGGCACTCGCCGGTCTCTCGATGGCGCTCTCTGGACCTCTTGACTGCCCGACCGTTTATTCGAGACTGACCTCGGGACAGACCGTATCTGCCATGAGTACCCTTGTATATATGATTTCATAGCGCCTAGGGGTTCTTCCGGTTGTCAACCCACGTAAGCTGCTTTGGCTTGTTTCCCAGATATTCAATTTGTTTACACATGTGCATTCTGTGCTGAGAAATCCCTGATTGACGGCTCAGTCAAAAGTCAATATGCAACATTCGAATGATGCAACTATTCGGTAATACTGACACAGATATAGCTCAGGAGAATTCTAGTTATATTGTAAATCCCTGAAGGGCATCTTGTAATCGAAGTAACATATTTCTGGCTTAAGTCCGTATTTAATTCCATAAAAAAATCGAATTATGAATACTAATATCCACGATCGATGTCGTAGATTGGTGAAATATGGTCTTACTACATTAACTTAGCTTGTCCCCTCCACGCCCCAAAAACATTTTTCCTCGGGGTGTCCTATACTAAAGGAGAACAAAAAGTAAGGAACATGAAAGATATATTCCTATTTCACTCATCATTTTTATTCATCTTTTGATATATCTATATCTATCAACCAATCAATCAATCTATCAATCTGTATATATATATATATATATATATATATATATATATATATATATATATATATATATATCCCTTAAACTCATTTCGCATATTATTACATCTTTGATAGTTTTTACATGACTTGTGCTTGTACCAGCCTAAGTTCTGTGAATTCCAATATATTTACCTAATAATATACTTCGTTGTACAAGTTTTTACATTTGTTTTCGTCTTTATATGTAAATAAGAAGTCATATTTATATAAGCAGTGCGATTATCTGAAGCCATTTTGTTATGACACGTGTCCGGGATGTCGCTCGGCTATGTTATGACATGGCCTCACAGGGGAACAGATCTCATGGCTCGATTGGTTTGGACGCAGTTTGTAGTGCCAATCCAGACGAATTCTATGTTAGATTTAATACCTTTTGGTAATTCGACTGTCACAATCAATCCTTTGAGAATTAAAGAGAAAATGTTCGACCAAGTTTCTTCTCTCTCTCTCTCTCTCACACACACACACACACGCTCCCTCTCTCTCAAAGTGCACATCTATCTATCTATCTATCTATCTATCTATCTATCTATCTATCTATCTCGACCTGTTCCATCTATCTATCTATCTATCTATCAATCAATGAATCAAGTCAGCTAGCTAGTATAATCTGTTCCCATCTATTTTTTTCTCAGTTTTTTTACAGGCTGTTCCTATTTAATCCTATTCAAATTTATGTTCACATTTATCAGCCAATAAATATCAAGCTATTTTTAGATGTTAATGTCATTATCACTCTTTTGGTCTGTCTGTCTGTCTATATATATATATATATAATCATAATATAGTTTTATGGTTTGCTATTTTACAAAGAAAAAGTGAATTCTCAATATACTGTAGAGCATGTATAGATTTAAGTTTGAACAGCGAAGACGCTTGGTAACTGTCATTTTGTGGTCTATGCGATCGTCAGATTATATGGTTTCCACATGGTAGGTATCTCTTTATATGATGTTGTATGGAGCATGACGGGAACTTTGATCTAGTTTGTGAGGCATGACAGGAAGGGTGGTTATGTTTATACTGCGTGGTTATTGACAAGGCTTTTTATTATGTTAATTTTGTAATCTAACTTATTTACTCTGTTTTGCTTAATCTATCAGTGTTCTTCTTCTTCTTCTTCTTCTTCTTCTTCTTCTTATTATTATTATTATTATTATTATTATTATTATTATTATTATTATTATATAATTCTAAATTTATTCATACTTTTTAATTTATTCATCTTATTTATTTCTTATTCTTTAGTTTTAATTTAATTGCAATTTTTTATGTTAGTATATATCATCGTCATCACGTCGCGCTGCTTGGATGGATTTCCCTGCGTCTCTCTCTCTCTCTCTCTATATATATATATATAGCAACAGTGTTGGTTGTCACTAATTCACTTTGTGGGTTTGTGGCGAACCAAGTGCGATATAATTTAGAGAGTGCTCAATATCTGAGAGAGAGCTACTATATAATAATAATAATAATAATAATAATAATAATAATAATAATAATAATAATGAATTTAAATTCGACCATACTAACAAATGGTATATGCACAACCCAGCACCTTCCTAGAAAATGCCACGCATAAACTCCTATGAGACTTTAACATACAAACGATCACCTAATCCCGGCCAGAAGACCAGACTTAATAATAATCAACAAAAAAGAAAGAGAACTTGCAAAATTGTCGACTTTGCTGTCCCGGCTGACCACAGAATAAAACTGAAAGAATGTGAAAAGAAGGATTAGTACCTCGACCTTGCTAGGGAATTGATAAAAAAACTGTGGAACATGCAGGTGACAATTATACCAATTGTGATTGGTGCGTTTGGAACAGTAACTAAAGGATTACTAAAGGGACTGGAGGACTTGGAAGTTTGCGGACTAGTGGAGACCATACAAACGACAGCATAATTGAGAACGGACAGAATACTAAGAAGAATCCTGGAGACTTGAGGAGACTTGCTGTCACTCAGACTCCAGAGAAAAACCATCGGCTAACGCTGATGTGAAAAGCTCTAATGAATGAATAATAATAATAATAATAAACGCAACAAAACAGTAAATGTATGCTATGCGGTAACAGAGACGAAACGAGCATTCACATTATAAGCGAATGCAACAAATTAGCACAGAGGGAGTATAAGGCGAGACACCATTGGGTCGTCAATGTGATCTACTGGGAAATCTGCAAGAAAATTAAATTTGACCATACTAACAAATGGGATATGCACAACCCAGCACCTGTCCTAGAAAATGACACACATAAACTACTATGAGACTTTAACATACAAACGGATCACCTAATTCCGGCCAGAAGACCAGACCTTATAATAATCAACAACAAAAAAGAGAATTTGCCAAGTTGTCGACTTTGCTGTCCCGGCTGACCACATAATAAATCTGAAGGAATGTCAAAAGAAGGATTAGTACTTCGACCTTGCAAGATAATTGAAAAAGCTGTGGAACATGAAAGTGACGATTGTGCCAATTGTGATTGGTGCTTTTGGCACAATAACTAAAGGATTATTAAAAGGCCTGGAGGACTTGAAAGTTGGGGGACGGGTAGGGACTATCCAAAGGACAGCATTGCTGAGAACGGTCAGAATCCGGAGAAGAGTCCTGGAGACTTGAGGAGACTTGCTGCCACTCAAACTCCAATGAGGAACCATCAGCTAACACTGATGTGAAAAACTCTAAAGGAGTAAATGATAATAATAATAATGAATAAATATATATTAGATTTATATATCTAATGCCATGGGAGTATGCGACGTTGTCATGCCACTAACATGGATTTTGCTGACCCTCTCTTACCACCCGTCTCTATCGTCCATCGCTCCCGGCGGGTCTTCCATGTTACATGAGCTGTTGTATATAGGTTCTAACTGGTCGCCCAACCCTTGCTCGTCCGCGTGAAGGCGTCCACAGGAGTACATCGCTTATGAGTTTGTCATTACTTCCCCAGCAGTGACCCTCATGTCTTGTTCGTCTACTTTGGATGGTTTTCGAGATGGGTGCTTGGTGGCCGTACAGCTGCTGTTTTGTGTGGTGTTGTCTCCAGGACTTGTTCAATACAGCTCGTAGCATTCTGGTGCAATTGCCGTCAAGCTTTTTCTCCGTACTCTTAGTCAGCGTCCTACGGTACGTCCATATAGTATTATTGACACGACCGCTACTTGGTAAAAACTGCGTTTAATTTTATTGGATAAGTCTGACTTCCATATGAACGATAGCCGATCGATTGCTGTCCATACCTTCGCTAGTCGCTTGTTGATGTCATTTTCGGTTGATGAGACGCTGCTTCCGAGATAGATGAATTTGTCCACAAGTTTCAGAGATCTACCATTTAGTGTGGAGATATCGCCACTTTGATTAAATCACATGAAATCTGTTTTGTCTGCGTTCACATAGAGGCCAATGCCGCCTGCTGCCCGTTCCAGACTATGCACCAGGGATTCGGCAAGGGCGGGTGTATTTGCCAGATATATATACATATATCCGTCTCCATCATCCCTCGATCCCGGCACGTCCTCCAGACGACAACTTGTCCGTACAAAGCTGTTGTAGGAAAATTCTTGTTTGTTTGTTTGCTTGTTTGGGTTTTATGGCAAACAACCATTATAGGTAAAAGTAAACCAAACAAACAAATAAACAATCGAGCGCCAAACACACAGGAGAAGCACACACACACACACACACATACACACACACACACACACATATATATATATATATATATATATATGAAGAAAGTAGAAAAACAGAATAATCCAAATCATACGAATTTATTTTGGTGTAAATCCAACATTACACGTTTCGGTTTTAATGACCTTCGTCAGGACTTTGATATCATGAGAATTGTTGACACAGCGATTGATGTTTTTCAAGATAACAGGAGCAAAAAAATGTGTATAATGAAATATATATTCGTGGATTTAGCATTCTTAATTTAAAGTATTAAGTACGCGTTTGGCACGTGGAATGATGTTTGAAAATCTTGGATTTTTTTAGAGATTAGAAATCCCCTCCTATATATATATATATATATATATATATATATATATATATTAAATAATAGCCCTTATGGTAAGAAAAAAAACCGGCAAGTGATTTGAAGATGAAAATATACAACGAATCCCTGTCAAGGGGAAAAAATATATATTGCAAAAAAAAAGAAAAGGCCAACCTTGTCATACCAATTGAAAAAAATCAAAAGACACGCAACTGGTTGGTCAAAAGAAAAAAAAACCCGTTAGGGCTGTTAAGCTACAATGCAAAAAGTGCTCAATACTAAGTAGAGCAAAATAGTAACGATAATAACTTAGTGAGTCAGGAACTAACCTACTATAGTTTCGCCTAAGCGGCTCATCAGGGTACCTAATCCCTAGTCGGGATTAGGTACTAAGTAATCATCGTTACTATATATATATATATATATATATCGAATACATCTTCAAAGTTGTTTTCACTTATTTATAGTTTTATTTTATAAACCTGGATAGGGAATATATAACAATAGCCATACATCGAGCACTCCCATACATTTATAAGAAATTTCTCATATTCTATACCCGAATAATCCACATCCATTTTCTTTGAACGCTAACTGGATATTACTGATATATATATATATATATATATATATATATATATATATATATATATATCATCATCATCATGTCGCGCCGCCAGCGCGGATATCCCTGACCCACTCTCGCCATTTCTCCCTATCATTCATCGCCTCCGGCAGGTCTTCAGGGTTAAATCCTGTGTCCTCACATAGTTGCTGTATGTAAGTTCGTGCTGGTCGTCCTACTTTTGCACATCCATATGTGGGGGTCCACAGGAGTACATCGCTTATGAGCTCGTCCTTGCTTCTCCAGCAGTGTCCCGCGTGTCTGGTTCGTCTGACTTGTATAGTTTTCGTGATGGGGGGCAAGTGTCCGTATAGTTGGAGTCTCGTGGGGTGTTGTCGCCAGGACTTGTTTAATACTGCTCTCAACATTCTTGTTTAATTTCCGTCTAGTTTCCTCTCCAGCCGCTTCGTTAGCGTCCATGTGGTGCATCCATATAGCAGTATCGACACAGCCGCTGCCTGGAAGAAACTGCGTTTCATTTTATCAGTTAGGTCCGACTTCCATATGATCGAGAGCCTATCGATAGCTGTCCATGCCTTCATCAGTCGTGTGTCGATGTCTTTTTCGGTTGATGAGACGCTACTTCCTAGGTAGGTGAATTTGTCTACTAGTTTCAGAGAGGCTCCGTCTAGTGTGGCAATGTTGCCCGTTTGGTTGTAACACATATATTCAGTTTTGTTTGCATTGACATGGAGGCCAATGCCAGCTGCAGCTCGTTCCAGACTATGCAGTAGTGTCTCTGCTTGATTAGGCGTATTCGCTAGTAACGCCAAGTCATCAGCGTAGTCGGCGTCCGTGATTGTTTTTGCGGGGTACCTTTTGCTTCTTCTCTTAGTCAGCTCGAAGCCATTTTCTCTGATTTTGTCGATCGAAGTCCTAAGCACATAGTCTAGACAGATGATAAAGAGGTACGGGGCCAGTGTGTCTCCCTGCAGCACTCCTGCAACAATGTCGAAGTATTCCGTGTCTCCATCTGGTGAACGTACTTTCACTTTGGTGTTTCTGTAGAGAATCATTATCGCTGCTACTGTTTCTTTTGGTAGGCCGTATGCTAGTAGGATTTGCTCCATCTTCCCTCTGTGTATGGAATCGAAGGCCTTGGTAAAGTCGACAAATAGTAATGTCGCCTGTAAGTTTTTTGCCCGAACGCCTTCAAGGATTCTACGGATGGTCAGTATTTGTGAGGTTGTGGATCTATTTCTCCGGAAGCCGTTTTGGTTTTTCCTGAGGATGTTGTCTATTTTGGGTTCTATGCGGTTTCGTAGTAGGGCATTGTAGATTTTGGCTGCTATGGATGTAAGTGTTATCCCTCGGTAGTTCTTGGCTAGTCCGAGGTCGTCTTTTTTAGGGAATGGAAGGATGGAGGTGTTTTGTTTTAAAGGAACTTTTTTTAATTAACAATTTGGACTCTGGGGAGTTCTAGTAACATCCTAGTTATTTGTTATTTGACCACCTCTCAGAGCAGAGATGGGGGCGGTGTAATGCATCATGGTCAAGTCATGTTGGTGCCGGTTTTAACAGTTAAACAAAATGACCCCGTGAACCAAAGTAAGCATGAGGCTACCCACAGAAAAGAGAACTAAGAAACAGGAAAGGACTCTAAAGTTCCCAAATGTTGTGAAATTGTTAAGAAGATTCTAGAGAACTCTACTACCCAGCGATGGATATAAAAAGTCGGTCCCGCTAAAGAGAAGAGAGGGGAGCTTAGAGTCCAGTCTGGGCTTCGCTGAGCTGGGACACACTTCGGTCAGCCGTGTGACTCGGTACACAGATCAGTTCAGGTGTGTCCTGGTTCCGGTGGGAGTCGGCTGAGGCCGTCTGACATGGATTCCGGGAAGCCGGCATTCATGTCACGTGCACAAAGATTGGCTCTCCTCGAGGTCAGGGGCCGTCCCCCTAGGCTCTAACCCTTCTTGGAGGGGTAAGTTTATCACCTGGCACCTGAGGCGTCTCTTTTTAGGTGAATACAGACGGGGACCGAGGCATTTTTGTGCATGCCAGGCGTATCTGGGCTACGGCGCTGCGCATGGACCCACCTAAAAAAGCCTTGTGCTACACTCATCCGGTCGGTGGGGCATACGGCAAATACCGAGAGGAGCTTCCGACTGACAGAGTATAGCAATTCCCGGGTAAAGGGTTGGACTTGGGGTTTTTATTGAAAAGAGGCTACAGGTAACGAGGAAGAATAATATGAACATCTCGGCGTCCTCCAGGATTTTTTAGCACCCACTTCGATAACAGTAACATCACATAAAAAAAACACCCTTAGATTTTCAGATTGTCTGGCATGAAATCTAAAGGATAATCGTCACGCTGTCATTTAGTTTATCTATTTAAATCTAGCAGTATTATCCGCCTCCCCACATAATGCAACATATATTTAATGTCTGACTTTTTCTTCTTTTTCCGATATAGAAATGCCATTCAATGGAAAAAAAAGGTGCTTAAACATTAAAAATATTGGTCGAGTTATTAGATTAGGAAAGGATACATTTTTTCTGAAACACTTTGTAGATCTCAAATGATATAATATTTTTTTAAACATCCTATAAATTTTTTTTATAATATTGTAAATTTGAAAAAAAAAATCTTATTATTTTTGGGCGGGGTTGCTAAAACTATGAAAGATGCTGTATATTCTCAAAGAAAGAAAGAAAGAAAAAAGAAAGAAAGAAAAAGGAAAGAGTCAGTGATACAATATGATAGCTTGTTGCGGTAAACACTTCTGGCTTTTGACCAAAGATTCGATGATGTGTCAACGATTATTATCTAAGAAAATTGACGGTCTGGTGAATAATAAGTGGTGAAAAGAGTTCATAACCTTTGTTGGGGCTAAAAACAAATCTTGTGAAGGTAAACTCGTAATGATGGCATACAAGATGTGGAACACGCCAATCTGCCCCTGCCCCAAGACTTTGCTGACGTTAGGTCTAATATTAATAGATTTCCAAGATATAAATTTAAGATTCAGACCTGTTTGAATGTGCTTGAATAAATTGGATTAGTAGCAGTTTAGGAGACGTAAAGAAGAGGTCCTTAACCCCACACACACACACACATATATATATATATATATATATACGCTCAAACATAATATTGAGATAGATAAAGAAAGATATAATAATCATTTGTGATTTTATATATATATATATATATATATATATATATATATATATATATATATATATATATATATATATTCCAGTCAATTAATCTAGATTTTTCTGTCTATTTCTTTCTCTGTTCGTGTTTATCAATACTGATTCCCTCTCTCTTTCTTTCTTTCTATCTAAATATGTCGTGGTGCAATAGATCGTTGACTGATCTGACAGACTGCTCGCTAGGAGAGGGGGTGAAGACTTCATTGGGACCTCCCACAATATAAGCCTAAGTCAGGATCTATCTATCTATCAATCTATCTATCTTCGTCTTTTCATAACTATGTCAGCTTTTTCAAGCGTGTGTCAGGCTTTTGACATTTATATAAAATATTTAATTATTTGTAATCTTCAGTAATTGATTGTTTGCTTTCTTTTTTTAATGGCATATCAACCTTCATGGGTAATCAAATGCCCATGCCACCTTGTAGAAGAATAGCAGGGATAATTTTAAATCCAAAAGTGTTAGTCCGGAAGTAAACGTATTAGCGTGACTGGAGTTCGAACTCGCTTACTTCAATGCTGCTTCGATATATATGTATATATATATAAGTAAAGTAAAGTTGGTGACCGTAGTCGAAGGCTCCCTTTTCAATAGCTACTACACCGAGGTGTAGGGGAGGGCGCTACTCCTTTCACTGGATTGCTCCACTTCACCCTTGATACCTACTTCATATTCCTGAGTGTTAAACAAGGAGGTATCAACTACCATTTTTAAAGTCTTGAACCCAGGTCTCCCAGACCATTATATATATATATATATATATATATATATATATATATATATATATATATATATATATATATATATATATATATACTGCTCCCTAGTTTATTAATCGAAGAACCAGGTGTTGTACGGTATATAAATAGTATCTTAAAACATTTTATTGGATGAAAAAGTATTCTCTAAGAGCTTTGGAAGATTTTCCTATAAACATGCACGTTTTCGAATCCACATTGAACTAACAAACTTCTAAGAGTGATTACAAAGTTATAGTATGTAATATTCTTGGATGAATTAAAATGTAGACTTGCGCACCTTCGGATACCAGTTTTATCGGCTTTCTGTACAAGTGAGACATTTCTGACTATTCTTACTTCAGAAAGTTCAGGGTTCCTTTCCTAGGGCAAGGATGGTTTCTTCGAAATACTAATTCCATATTTTAGTCATACTCGACCAATTTAAAACTAAAATATTTACAACGCTTCTGTATTAAGAGAGGTTTCCTCCTTTTGGGATTAAAGGAGGTCCCATGCTATTTTCCATTAAGCTAAGGAATCTATGAGTAACAAGGATACACAGAAAGAAAATTAAATATTTGATAAGTATAAGTCGAGTACAAAAGTTCCTGATGTTTTGTTTTTTTTCTGTCATAGAATATTTGGTCTTCTATTATGTAATTACACTCTTTTTTTCAAAAAACAAATGGAACTGAAAATTACTGCATTCACCTTTAAAGCAATATATATATATATATATATATATATATATATATATATATATATATATAACTTTATTTTCGTTTGCATGCTCATGTATAAATGTATATAACATTCAGGTTCTGTATGAATGTACGTGCACATTCATGGATATTTTACGGAATTTAAGTGAGGCTAATAAGTAAGACACAAGGATAAATGTATGAAGCATTAAGAAAAGATCGACTTCACTCTGGTTATAACAGTTCACAAGATTAGCTTGTTTCTCATCACCCTACATTCAGACATCTTTTATTTTTGTTCACTAGCAAACTAAGTAGCAAAATTTGGGTCACTCTCTCTGTCTTTGTCCATATATATATATATATATATATATATATATATATATATATATATATATATATAAAATGTGTGACTTTATATATATATATTTTTTTTTAATGTCACATGTTCTTCCATGTTAACACGTGACTTTATATTGCTATATATAACGATTGAATGCCCAGTTTTTTCACTTTTTGTCTGATAATTGTACATATCACATGAAACTTAAAGTAACGGATATTGTGTTCATAATTTGATATTTTTATGGGTTGTATATCTGCTCTGACGTAGTGGCGACGAGCACTTTAAATCATGTATATATATATATATATATAATTGCGTGAGTGTGACCCTGTTTGTACGACTGTTTCGGTGTGTGTGTGTGTGTGTGTGTGTGTGTGTGTGTGTGTGTGTGTGTGTGTGTGTGTGTGTGTGTGTCTAAAGTATGTGTGGTTGTGTATATACTGTGTAATCTTTTACATTTAACAATCCGGCGTGCCTCAAAAAATATCATTGCATAAAACATCTTATTTTACCTGGAACCAACCCAGAGAGTTATTCACGGGAGGCGAACGTCTCGGAAGAAATGCTCCACCCCACAAGTTGAGGCGCGGTTCAAGAAATCAAACAAGTGTTAGTTGGCAGAACAGTCTCGGAGGCATTGCGAAAAGCTAGCGAAATGCATTTTGAAATTAATCGTCGCCATAGTTAATAGAAAATCGGTTCCTTTCAAGTTAATGTATTTTTAGATCATTTCAACAAAATTGGTTGGCATATCTCTCTGAACAGTGATAAATGAAATCCAATTTCATTTGCAAATAACTTCATAATGTTTCGTTTATTTAAAAGAAAAAACTGTATGTCCTTCTTAATTTATAGGAAGGAGTCTGTTTGACATAGTGGCTAAAGTACTGGACTGCAACACCGTAGTTAGTGGGTTCGAACTTCAGTCGTGCTATTATGTTCACTTTCGAACTGATTCTCTGGGGGAAGGTATGAAACCCCCTTATGCACACTCCCTGCTATGGGTTAAATAGTACCACTACTTGTCTTCTAAAAGGCTGGCTTTGGAACTAAATAACTCACGAAACTTGATATGCTATTAAATTAAAGAAAACTTAAATCTGAATTTATATCAGATGTTAAATTTAACTATTCGCCAATGAATCAAAGCTGAATAAGACGTGTGAAGACACCAATCAGAGCAGTTCTAGACAATCTATACAGATATCTTCGCATACATTTAAACATTCCTATTTATTGCGCTTATAATCAAACAATACGCAGCCTGTAATCTACTAAAGTGAGGTCCCTCAGTTTGGTCCCTACACTTACTTGTCTTCCCAAGTACACAGACATTGAACTTTAAATATAATACAAGTCTGTGCTTTTATGCAACAACGTATTTCTTAAATATGATACATATTAAGTTATATTCTCAAACTTCCGTTGTATCCTCTATCTATACACCTATGTGGGTAGTTCGAAAAAGTTCTCATTTGTAAGAGCCTCACCAAACAGAAATTAGGATAGAAATCTGAATTAATTTTTCTTGTTTTATAAGAAGAGGCATATACACATATATATGTATGCACGTGTGCATCAAAACTACAATCATACCTATATTAGCATAATATATATATATATAAGATATGAATTTGGGACCAGTACGCCTTGTCGGCTGGGCTTAGAATACACTGATTGTATCCCCTGTAGAGACGTAAGACTCCACCCCAAACTGTGTGTCCAGGGTATGACTAAATTGCGTCTGATGCTAAGACTACAGTTCTGGAAAACTACGGTGTACATTGTATGCCATTATTCTAAGATCCAATCAGAACTGGGATGGTAGAACCTGATAGGGTTCCACCAATGAATCAAATATATTTGTTTAAAAATCATTTGTATCCATTAGGAATAGATCAAGCCATAGAATTGCGTGCATAAATTTTAATTAAAAACAATTATTAATATTAGGAAAATCTAAACCATTTAAAAAGCATGCAAATTATATACATATGATCAATAGTCATTCAAAGTTATAATTATTTTACTAAGGATTATTAGTATTAGTTCACTGAAAAAATGATTTTGGTCTTTAGCCTTACAATAAACGATTTTAATAACGAATATTTTGATATAATTGCTTGAAAATTATTGGTGTTGGAAAGAATACTTGAAACATATAGATACGTGCAAATAAATGATTATTTTTAATTATAAATAGTTACTTGAAAGGCAGCAGTCACATCGATACTGCTATACGGGTGCACTACATGGACGCTAACAAAACGGCTGGAGAAGAAGCTAGACGGCAATTACACAAGAATGCTGCGTGCAATTTTGAACAAGTCCTGGCGACAACACCCCACAAGACACCAACTGTACGGCCACCTGCCTCCTATCACAAAAACTATTCAAGTTAGACGAACCAGACATGCAGGACACTGCTGGAAGAGCAGGGACGAACTCATCAGAGATGTACTATTATGGACCCCCACACATGGCCGTGCGAAGGCAGGACGACCAGCACGAACATACATTCAGCAGCTGTGTGAGGATACGGGATGTTGTCCTGAGGACCTGCCTAGAGCGATGAACGATAGGGAGGAGTGGCGAGAGAGGGTCAGGGATATCCGTGCTACCAGCGCGACATGATGATGATGATGATGAGATTGGAATACTTGAAACGATAGAACTGATTAAAAAGTACAAATGACAAAAATCCAGGGTTATTATTTGAGCAGTACGTTGGAATAGATAGGTAAATAAATAGATGAATAAATAAATAAATAATAGAAAAAAACTTATGATGGTTACACTAAGTCATGAAGGAGACGCTATTACTGTTTACTAAAGATTATTATTATCAATTTACAGAAATCATAACATTGCCTGCGAATTATTGGCGTTAGAAAGAATACTTGAAAACAGATAACTGTGTGTCTACCGCACAACTAATAAAAAAGTACTATTTACAAAAATCCAGGGATATTATTTAACCAGTACGTTAGAAAAAGAAACAACAGAAACAGACTTACGATGGTTACACTAAGTCATGAAGAAGACTCAAATTTTTGTCTAAACTATAAATTTGGAAGTAAAATCGAAAATGAAGGAAAAAGTATATGCATGAATCGAGATTTCACTGAAACAGAAAGAGAAGCTGCGTTTAAAAAAAGAAGGGAAATAAGAGATTAAAAAAAAAACAACAAAAAGTACATATAATTTTTAAAGAAATATGAAAATCAGAATAACAAAGGAAAATCTATCAATGTACATAAAAATTTAAATGAGTAAAGAAAAACGGAGGAAGTTTGAAAATATTGCTTAGAAACGCTAGTTCGTTGAGAAAGAAAATATTAAAACTAAAATCAATTACTAACAAGTATAAAATAATTTGTATTACAGTTACACCTTTGTCTGCTGAAAATGTAAAAGATGCAGAAATTTTAGATTAAAACTGGAAAATAGGAAAGGTAATTCAAATTTGGGAGGATCTGCTATTTTTATACTGCATACGTTAAAAATATCTAAATTGAATTGGTTCGAAAAAAACTAAATCTTTGGCCTTAAAATAAGTGATTTTAATGACGAATATTTTGATATAATATGTAGATGCAGATATCTAAATTTAAGTAAAAAAGAAGAATATATGCTACTAGAACAACTGAATTTACGTCAGATAAATCTGAAAATATTATAATGGTAGGAGATTTTAATTCACTTAATGCAGATTAGGTAAAAAAGTTTGGTTGTGTCTCCTGTATATTCAATTAGTCAACATTTTAGAATGCAAAACGAATATTTAAATTTGTTTACAGAAAAAGGATTCTATTGTTTTATAGAAGATACTAGATGTAAACTAGAGAAAAATAGGTGTGGTAAAGCTACATTAGATCAGGTTTTTTTCGAATCATGATTGCCTAAAAAATTCACTTGTCTCCGGTCAGGCCACCTGATATTCGCGCCGGATGGTTGGAATCATTGACAAGCATAGACTCCCATTGCACTTGGCCTTTTGGCCTGGTGAATCAATGATAAGCAAAGACCCACGTGGCACCTGTCCTTCTGGTTACCCGGTCTTGGGGGTGGGGCCCCAGGCAATACCTGCTTGAGGAGCTAAGTTTATCGCTTAGCACCTGAGAGACCAAGCATTTTTTGCACTTGCCAAGCATGAGTCTCGATTCGTGCGCAACCCCTACATTAAAATGACCTCGTGTCAAATCTAACCTTGTGGGAGGTATGGATAAATATCGCTTCCGAGTAGGCTCACTGGGTGGTTGTTTATTGAACCCTTACTCCCGGGAAGGTGTCCCCTCAGGCTTTACCTGCTTTTCATGGTTGAGTTTCTTGCTCGGTGTCTGAGGCCCCCCTCAAGTTGGGGAATCCTGATGAGGCTTAGCATTTTTTGGAACAGTCGTATATGAGTCTTGATTCATGAGTGGCTCTCTATTATAAAATGGCCTTGTGCCACATTCTGGCTTAGTGGAAAGTTAGTTACATACCTGCATACTAATAATGAATATCTAATTTGAGAGGTCAGTTTAGAACATCGTTAGATAAATCTGATCATGCATGAACTGAAATAGAAATTTACTAAGCTCTTCGCTTAGATATAGCACAAAGCCGTACGAATGAGGCACCCAATGAGACTCGAACTCAATCATGTAGGTTTGCTAGTAAAGCTTTCTAACCATTATACCATTTGAGGTACCATGAACTGAAATAGTAATTTACGAAGCTTTTTACTTTGATGTAGCACAAGGCCGAATGAATGAGGCACCCACTGAGAATCGATCTCACTCGTGAAGGTTTGCTAGTCAAGCTTACTAACCATAACACAACTCGAGGTGCCCTGAACTGAAATAGTAATTTACGAAGCTCTTTGCTTTGATGTGACACAAGGCCGAATGAATGGGGAGATGAGACTCGAACTCACTCGTGTAGGTTTGCTAGTCAAGCTTGCTAACCGTTACACCACCAAAGCAAAAGGAATAGAAAAAATTGGAAGAAAATGAAAAAATTGAAATATGAAAATAAAATTGTTAAAAATATAAAACACAATCGTAAACAATTATTTTAATATGTAAAATCAAAGACTAAAATTTAAAACAAAGCCAGTATAGTAAAAAATGATAAAACAGGTGAATTAAAAAAACACCAGTTGAAACAGCAGGTGCACTAATAACATTTTCTCTATTTGTTCATTCTTTGGAAGAGTTTTTTTCAATTACAGGAAAGCAGTTAAGAGGGAGATACAAAAAAAATTATGGATGAACTGATAAGAGCTAAAGTCACAAAACTATTATCATTCAAGGTGAATGTTAGTAAAAGTATGGAACATGATGAAATGCATCTTAAAATATTAAAATACTTATCAAATGAAATATTTATCAGCGCAATATGTAATGTATAGAATATGAAATAATTCCATATATTCGAAAAACAGAGTTTCTTCCTGTCAGCGGTCGTATCGATACTTCTGTATGGATGCACTACTTAGACGTTAACTAAACGGCTGGAGACGAAGCTAGACGGCAATTACACAAGAATGCTGCGAGCAATATTGAACAAGTCCTGGTGGCAACACTTCACAAGGTACCAACTATACGGCCACCAGCCTCCCATCACGAAAACTAACCAGACATGCAGGACACTGCTGGAGAAGCAGGGACGAGCTCATAAGTGATGTACTCCTATGGACCCCCACATAAGGCCGGGCAAAAGCAGGACGACCAGCTCGAACATACATTCAGCAGCTATGTACGGATACGGGATGTAGCCCCGAAGACCAGCCAGAGGCGATGAACTATAGGGAGAAGTGGCGAGAGAGGGTCAGGGATATCCGTGCTAGCGGCATGACATGATGATGATGATGATATAAAAAGGTTCGATACATTTAAAATGGGATTACCAATCAGTTCCTCTAATATGTATCTTGTGCAATGTTTTTGTAATATTGATTAGAAATCACATATTAAATTTCATTGAGGCAGTAATAAATTGTAATCAATATTGTTTCAATGGTAAATTAACTTTATCTAAAATTTTGGAAATTATTGATATTATAAATGAATGTGGATATTATACATTTGAATTTTAGCAAGGTATTTGATACAATATCTTACAATGGTTTGCTACATTGCTGGCCACAATGCATTTCCATTACGTTTAGGATTTGGCCCTTCTTCCCCATTTTGACCGGAATCATTCGGCAATTTCATCTCGTCATAGTTGTGGAGGTCTTTCGGGTTGTTACTTCCTTTTTCTAGGATACTCCGCGACAATTGTATGGGTCCACCCATTATCTGTGAACCTTGAAAAGTGTCCGGCTCAATGGAACTTCTGTTTTCGATACTCCGCAATCACGTCCTTCACTCATCTTAGCGATTACCTCACTTTGGATATGCTCGCGCAACGATATTCCCAGTGTGGATTTTCCTTTGCCCTCTGCGTCGTAACCATTCTCTGTTCTTCTTTCTTCGTGGCAGCCCATGTTTCGCTTAATTATGAAAACGATACTATTGAAGATATTGTCTTGTCCAGTTTTGCCTTGAGCATCATATTTAATCGTGGTAAATGCCTTCTATCCTGGTCTCCGAGATATTTTTGCATCCACGTATCGGCATATATTGGTTTTGGTTTAGTTTCATAGCATATCAACCATCTTGGGTTATTTAATACCAAAACGATCATTGTAGAAGAACAGCTGTGATACTATTTAATCGATAGCTAAGGGAATAAAGGGTTTTATAAATTTCTCAAGGGTATTAGACAAAAATTGAATGTAATAGCGTGACTGGAGTTCGAACTCGCTTATTTCGAGGCCGCTGGCTATCTACTTTAGCCACTTCCCCACATGGACCTTCCAAAATAAACGTACTCTTTCACCACTATCGGGCCCTGTGACACATGGAAGGAATACATGAATGTAGTTTTCGTACAATTTATCATGAGGTCGACGGCAAAACTTTAATCTTTCTGCACAGTCATCATCGCATGTGACAATCTGCCCAGTCGGCTGGGGTTGTAGAATACACCGACTGCACCTCTGCAGAGTGGTAAGACCCCCCCCCAACGAGTGTCCTGATTATGACACTAAACAATCTGATGGTGAGTTCCCAGTAATACTGGATCTTTGGGGAATGCAGAGTACCCCTTTATTGCCAACTCTGACCCGGAGTGGTAGCACCTGATAGGGCTCTTCTTAAGGCTAAGATCCCTCCCTCCAGAAAAAAAATGTCAATTATGGGACCAGCGAAAATTTCGGAAGATGTTTCACAAAACAGGTATGTTCTTTTTAACATCTGCTTGTATAAACATGACTACTTTAATTACTTTTGAAAGAAGCTTTTGTTTATTTCAGAGAAAATATTTTATGTAAAAGTATTCGTTTTGTCTACAGGCAATTTAGTAAGTGGCTGGAATTCACTTTTGAACATGAAACAAAGAACTTGCAAATAAAAAAAATATTGCAATCTCACAATTACAATACATTATTAGCATCAGAGGGTATGTCGCAAAATTGTGTTTATAAGCAAATTTTATTCAGTTCTAAAAACGACAGTTTTACTCTAGTAATGAAGTATTCTTTTTAATTTTAGGATTTAGGTATATTGAACTAGAAACACTTTCAGGGGGTATATCACACAAGATTCCAAAACTTTTAAGTAATGTGTCCGGGATATAACATTAAACCATCTGATGATTAGGCTCCAGCCTTAGAGATTTGGGGAATGTGGGGTACCCCTTCATTGCCATTACTCCAAGTTCCACTCTGACGCGGAGTGATAGCACCTGATAGGATCCTATCTATGGGTCAAATAGAACAAAGAGTTTGCAAACAAATGACCGATGATAAATAGTAACTGTTATACAGAAATAGTTGAAACCATTTAAATGTGTGCAAAAAAAATGTAATCTACAAAATATGTTTACAAACTATATATATATATATATATATATATATTTGATATAAAGAGGATTTAGCATTAAATAACCAACAGTGGTTGATATACCATAAAACACAACCAAACCAATACCTCTTTATCATCTGTCTAGACTACGAGCTTAGAACATCTATTGATAAAATCAAAGAAAACGGTTTCAAGCTAACAACAGATAGAAGCAGAAGGTACCCTGCACAAACAATTACCGACGCCGACTACGCCGATGATATAGTTCTTCTGGCAAATGCACCCGCCCAAGCCGAAACCCTGCAACTTAGTCTGGAACTGTACCATACCCATGATACGGATAAGCGAGACGTACATAGAATGTTCATAACTCATATATACATAGAACATAGGAATCTCGAAACACAAAAAACACTTGACGATTTCTTAGTTCAGGTACGAAACTTTTTATTATCTTTGAGTTTAAATCTTCTTCGACATAAGGAGAGAGATACACATTCTTTCTATTCTGGCTTTTCCATCTGCACTCCCCCGTCTCGTGCGGCGCCCGTAGCACGTAAATTCGTCTGGCCACTGCGAGCCCCGAAAGTTGACCCTTCTCATTCGGTGTCTAGTTCTCAACTCAACTGACTTTTTTCAAAATCCCTAAAATCTTCTGCACGCTTCCGGTGCGTGACGTCATCCGAACTCTCTAGCCCCGTTTCCCATCTGGGCTATTGTGACATCTCTGAGTGACACGTCCGCTCCGCGAACGCGCGTGAACACCTGCGTTAATATTGCACCTAAGTAACCCATGCACTGAGCCAAAAGGTTCTCAGCCTAACTAAACCCAAAGGCATAAAACGAAATCCCTCGGCAATTATATTACAGAACGAGCCGCTGCAGGCATAGGCCTCCATGGCAATGCACACAAGACGGAATATATGTGCTTTGATCAAACAGGTAACATCTCCACACTAAACGCTAACTCTCTGAAACTAGTTGACAAGTTCACCTACCTAGGAAGCAGTGTCTCATCAACCGAGACAGACATCAATACGCAACTAGCAAAGGCATGGGCAGCTATCGATAGGCTATCTGTCATATGGAAGTCAGACCCCACCGATGAAATGAAACGCAGTTTCTTCCAAGCAGCGGTCATGTCGATACTGCTATATGGATGCACTACTTGGACGCTAACAAAACGTATGGAGAAAAAGCTTGACTGCAACTATACAAGAATGCTGAGAGCAATATTGAACAAGTCCTAGAAGCAGCACCCCACACAGCTGCAGCTGTACGACCTCTTACCACCCATCACGAAAACTATTAAAATTAGACGAACCAGGCATGCGGGACACTGCTGGAGAAGCAGGAACGAGCTCATAAATGATGTACTCCTGTGGACCCCTCCACATGGCCGAGCAAAGGCAGGACCACCAACTCGAACCTACGTACAGCAGCTCTGTGCCGATACGGGATGTATCCCTGAAGACCTACCGGAAGCAATGGACGATAGGGAGGGGTGGCGAGTGAGGGTCAGGGATATCCGTGCTGATAGTGTGACATGATAATGATGATGATATATGTATAAACAGGATTTGACATTCAATAACCTACAATGGTTGATATGCCATAAAACCCAAACGAACCAATTTTAGGTAATGTAGACCAAAGTTACATCTCGCTTTCACGCTTGATGTAGAGTTAGGTAACAAGATTGCTCTCTCTCTCCGTAGTATAAGAGCTAAAATTAATTTTTTTCAAAAAATTATAAGAAATCTTTTTAGAAATAATCTTTTTTAAGCTTTTTAAAAAATGAGTAATACTTTAATTTAAACATTTTTTAGAATTATGTATTCACAATCCAAAGAATGAAAGACACCTAATAACTTAGTAGGTTTTCTTATGTATTAAAATTATAATCTAGTAACGTTAAACTACGTACTGAAATTTTTTACTTTGATGTTCTTTTTCAGGTTTCTTGTTTCTTTTCGTAATTTTTAATTCTGTTTGCTTCTTTTTATCATTTTTTTTTCTTGGGGAATTGGGCGGATGAGTATATCTTTTAAGGTAATATCATGCTTCTTGTAAAGTGCTTAAAAGTATTTCATTTATAATAAATAAAAACGTGTTGAGTGTTGTTTTTTTTTAAACCTAACTTTTTAGATCCGTGTTCTTGCAAAAATATTCCTACGAAGCATTACCAAAAAGTTAGGTATACTTAAGATGAGAAATAGCCCCTAACACCACCACCCCGCCAAAAAAATGATGAAAAATTAACTTCTGTAAGTCTTGAAGTGGTTTTGAGAGATGCGTGAAATATCCGACTCCACAAGAACAAATCAAAGGAATTTGATAGACATAGATAAATCATTCCGTGCAAATTCCTCGAAATTTGAAGTAGCACTCTAAAAATATTCTCTCTCTCTCTCTCTCTTTCTCTCTCTCTCTCTCTCTCTCTCTCTCTCTCTCTCTCTATCTATCTATCTAAGTCTGTTCATATCTGTTTCCATTTCTGTTCTAGAGTTTAAAAACCTATCTATCTGATTGTCTGTCTATCTAAGACAGTTCATACCTAACTATCTGACTCACAAATCTGTATGTGTGTCCATTATACGTTTATGTTATTTCATATGATTAAAAGATGACTGTTATCTCGATTCTCACACTCGTTCATAATTTCGAGATCATTTGCGAGCTACTATTGATGTACAGGTAGTTGCAACTGTTTCGTTCTTTGATGTAGTTGGCATTCATTCACAATATATATATGGCTCATTGGCCCAGTGGGTTGAGTGTTTGCCAATGGTCCGAGAGACCGGGGTTCAATTCCAGGTCGAGTCATACCAAAGACTTTTAAAAATGGTACTTCATATTTCCTTGCTTAACACTCAGCATTATCAAGGGTAAAGTGGAGTAATCCAGGGAAAGGAGTAACGCCCTTCCCTACACCTCGGTGTAGTAGCTCTTGAAAAGGGAACCTTCGGGTCGCCCTCGACTACAGTCTCCAACTACTAGTATATATATATATATATTGTCATCTAAAAACAGACTGTTTCGTTATATCACAACTCTTCAGTGTGGCTAGACACTTAGGACGCTAGAGGCTGGGACCGAAACCCGCCCAACTTTACGTTAGATTTAGTATCATACCGCTCAGCCAACAAGCGTACCACGTCAGCTCGGGAATTATGAGGTATCAAGTAGTAGCGTTTGTTTGTTTACATTTTATACCTTACCGGATATACATAAAATAATGGAGTAAAATCCGACAATACAGAGAAAAAAATTGATAGCAAAGTAATCCAAACAGAAGAAGAAATTTATTAAGAAACAAAGTCGACGATATAGCGTTTCGGTTCTAATGACCCATGATCAGTACTGGGAGGGATGATATTAGTGATGTTAAATCAACGCTGAACCGAAGTGCTTTAGTGTTGACTTTGTTTCTCAATAAATCTCTCCTTCTGCTTGGATTACTTAGTTACCAATCTCTCTCTCTCTATATATATATATAGTTTAATTTCTTAATCCACTCTATTATTATGTTGGTAGGAAAAAAACCCAGATGATACAATTTGCAAATAAAAAAAAAACATTACAAAAACTGATCCATGGGAAAAACGATTCCATAGAAAAAAGAAAAGATTGAGAACATATGTACTATTTAAAAATGATCAACTAATAACGCATACCTAGTCAACAGAAAAAACACCGACAAAATTCCTTAAGCTAAAGGTAAAAGTGCTCACTACACTGAATAGTGCAAAACATGAATGCCTACAGATGCAGAAAGAATCTACCAAGGTTTCACCAAAACGAATCATCGGAACAATTCTGAGTCAGAATCATTCCGATCATCTAATTAGGTGAAACCTAAATCGATTCTTTCTGACTCTGTATATATATATATATATATATATATATATATATATATATATATATTGTTAACAATGGATTAAATAGCACCACTACAGCTCTCCTACAATGATGGCTTTGGTATTAAATAACCCAGGAAGGTTGATATGCCATTTAACAAAGGAACCAAAGCAGCTCTCTTTCGTCGGACATTTTGCATAAAAGTTAATCAGTGAGAAGAGAGTCGACAGTAGATATAGGGTTAACCACACATAGACACACATATATATATATATATATATATATGTTTTTGAGTATGTGTTTTCATAGGGCGTATACATGAGTACCTAAAAATGCTGCTGGGATAGATGTGTTGTCCCTGGTATGTAATAGGTACCTGTTCTGATATTAATGTATACGTAAACTGGTATGATTCTACTAAGATTTGCCTTAATTCAGAAAGCAACTTGTCTATATTATTACAAATCTCGATGGGTAGAGGGCACGATAAAAGCAAGGAAACGATATCCATTCGTTAAAATAACATTAATTTTGCTCGTGTCACTTCAGTGTTTTTGATCCAACGTCATTTACACAGGTGTGAAAAATTAGAAATGTTCAAATTGAAGCAGGAAGTTTGATAAATGACGTAAAAGAGAAAGCCCAAGCGGCAACTTCAAACATTATTCATTATTCGCTAATATACATTCTCTCACCCTCAATTCCCCCTTTCTCTCTCTCTCTCTCTCTCTCTCTCTCTTATATATATATATATATATAACTTTATAATTCAGCTTTTTCAAAAGACAATTTATTTTTGTTTTACAGCTACAACTTAATGAACCTTGTCTCCTTCAAAATATTGCTCCAGACAACTGATTCCGCCCTGTCGGTGGGGCAGAGAATACGCTACTTTTATCCCCTGCAGAAATTAAAACCTCCTCAAAAAAAGTTTGTTTTAGGTATGATAATAAACTGCATCCGGTGGTGAGGCTCCAGTTCTGTAGATCTGAGAAGTGTGGAATAAACCTTCCTTGTCATTACTCCCAGATCCACTCTGACTTGACCACTGGGTCAAATAGACCTGTTTCAAAATTATTCATATTAGATAAAGAATTCTTGATGCCAGCATTTTCAGTTGATGTAGCATAAAACCATATGAACGGGGCACCCAGTGAGACTCGAACTCAGTTGTAAAGGTTTTCTAGTCAAGCTTGCTAACCGTTATACTATCAGAGGCACCCGGATTTACTAAGCTTTTTTGCTTAGATGTGGAACTATGCCATATGAATAGGGCACTCAGAGAGACTCAAACTCACTCGTGTAGTCTAGCTGGCAAACCATTTAACCAACAGAGACGGGCAGTCGTAATTTACATAAAATTTGCTTACATGTGGCACGAGGCCAGATGAATCGGGCGCCCAATGAAACTTGAATTCACTTGTGAAGGCTTTCTAGTTTAGCTTGCCAACCATTACACTACCGGAGGTGCCTTGCTATTCAGGATAATTACTTAAAGATATGATGGTTTACTGATTATTATTATTAGTAATCTGAAACCATATAAGTTTGAAAACAAACAATATTAGATAGAAATGATTAAACGAAACTATATAAATATCTAGTTGGTAGAGTGTTCGCCAATGGCATGGGAAACCTGGGTTCAATCCCAGGTCACGTCATACCAAAGACTTTAAAAATAGTACTTGACACCTCCTTACTTAACACACAGGAATATAAGGTACGTATCAAGGGCAAAGTGGAGCAATCCAGGAAAGGAGTAGCACCCACTCCTACACCTCAGTGTAGTAGCTATAAGAAAAGGGAGCCTTCTGGTCGCCCTCGACAACGGTCACCAACTTTACTTTGTTATATAATTATTAGTATTAGATAGGAAAACTTATAACCATACAAATGTGCGAATTATTTCCTCAGTGGTACTATCTAACCCATAGCAAAGGGTTAAAGAGAGTTCCTGCCTCCATGAAGAGTATTACTCCGAAAGTAAACATAATAGCATGAATAGAGTTCGAACTCGTTTACTACCGCTAAGTCCAGTACGTCAACCATTTTGCCTCGGGGACTTTCCCCTATGTCGATCAGATGGGAAGACTTCATATCATATAGCTAAAAAAAAATAAATAAATAACAAAAAAAAAAATCTTTAGAAACAACAACACTAAAAGACTTTAGACATACATGTATCATAAACGTGATTCCCTAACCTCTAGGAATTAAATAACCACAGACTGGTTGATGAGCCTCTAGAATTGTTTCGTTTTATTTCTTTGTTTAATGACTAATCAATCTTCGTGGGTTATTTGATGTTAATACCATCCTATTAAAGGAACAGTAGTGACACTATTTAAGGGATATGGGAGTTCATACCTTTCCCAAGCGTATTTGTTCGAAAGTGAACGTAATAGCATGACTGGAGCGTATTAAAATCAATCAATAGACCATAAATAATACTTTTTCAGCTTTTTCCCTTGTTCTGTATGTCGATATCTGAACAGGTTTACAGAGCATTATCTTCTAGTTCTTCTGTTGCCTCAAACCGATGACCTCTTAGGAATGATTTCAATTGTGGGAGAAGAATATGCATTGTTTTAGTAGGACAGGTGGTTAATGGTTACTTTGGATCTCAAAACACACTATCTCAATCGGATCAACTTTTGTTTGGTTGAAAATCGTTCAGATTCGGGATCATTCACGCATTCTCATATAACCTTTCAAATTTTGTGGAGACCCACGTAATTTCAGAAATGACACGAGTTACTATTAGGTTGCTGCTGAAGGATTCTTGTAAAACGAGTCTTTGATAGTTTATTGTCATTAGTTTTCATAATATCAGCAAGTCAAGATCTGGACAAGCAAACCCTACTACATATGTTACAAACATCTTCAGGCTGTAAAGTGTCAGGGACCGAGAATGATTTCTGTTTCCAAATGCTCGTTTCAGGCGATTTTATGTGTTTCTAATATTTTACAGCTTTCGTAGAACACTTTCTTTCATGTTGATCGATTTACTGTCATCAGTTTCCAATCTCTACTGTCTATACTAGGCATTTTGAGGTGGTTTTTGACGACATCTTTAGACTGTCTCTTATTTATGCGTCGTCATTTTGACTATCGAATTAATATGCAATGAAAACCATTTTGCGTATTGTAGTTACAATGTTTGATTTTTAAGTTTTGTGACTCAAATTTTGGTCGTTTTAGTTTGGTTTGGCTTGTTTTATGGCATATCCACCATTTTAGGTTATTTAATGCTAAATCTCTTTCTATATATATATATATTAAATGCAAATTTCATTAAACATAATAGACATTTTATGCCTACATATTTTCTTCTGGATCCGTTCAAATTCCTGTATTACTTTTATCGTATTCGGGGGGAATTGATTTATGTATTGTCCATAGTTGTATGTATCCCTAGTACTTTCTTCCCGACTTTGGGCCATCATCAGGGGAGGATCTATTACAAAAGTGATGTAACTTTTGTTTTAGCATATTACTACTGTGTAAGGGCGTCTTTGCCGTTAAAGATTATGGCGTTTGCTTTTAAGTGCCAGTAGCTAAAGACATTTAAGTACATTAGCACTGGTTCGAAAATTAATTCTATTGAGTGTTGGTTGCAGGTTTCTAATATGTAATGCTTCGAGAATCTGAAGTTTTTGTTTATTATTTTGATGTTCTAATATTGTTGTGTTGTCGGTGAGAATTTTCCGTAGTTGTGTTGTTGGGCATGAATGTTTTTTAAATGCTGAGCTATTGAACTTGTGTCAGAAAGGTGCATTGTAAGTCTCCTCGACAGGGTAGTTGAGGTTAAACCAACATATATATTATTATTATCAGAGATACAATCTCCTAAAGGACATTTAAATTTATATATAACGTTGGTTTTTGCAAAACCCCAATCGAGGGAGAGGAATTATTTCTAATGACTAAATTCGAGGTTTTAAACTTATTATAATAAATAATGAGTTTTATTTTTTTATTAGGATCAGTGGGGAGTATGTTTTTGTGAATCAATGTTTTCAATATTTTTTCATCGGATTTATAATTGTAGTGCATTTGGTTACGATAAAAAAAGTTTGATATATGATATATAATCATTTATATATTAAATATATATGATTTGTAAATACATCTTGCTCAAAACGTTTTTAAACGAGCCAAAGCTCATTCCTCTGCACACGGTTAAATGGTTGCAAATATTGCTATGTATCACTGACAATTCAATTAAACATCAGTCATTTTCAACACACTGTTAAAAGGTCAAATATTTCTATTTCAAACAATTCAATTTAGCATAAGTCATTGGTTTGCACTCAGTTTAAATATTAAACAGTTCTTTTTGACTCCTAGATAGAACCCTATCAGGTGCTATCACTCCGGGCTAGAGTGGACCTGGTAGCGATGACACTGAATGGGTACCCCGCATTCCCCAAAGCTCTTACTGGATCCTCACCATCAGATTGTTTAGTGTCATATCTAGGACACCCGTAGGTGGGGTCTTATCCCTCTGCAGAAATGCAGTCGGTGTATTCTGTAGCTTTAGCCAACTGGGCTAAAATTCTCGTTGCGGGGGCACCTACTATTTAAAAAGATGTTAGAAGGGATAATACGACTGGAAACTGACTAGTTCTAGTTTGTAAGATGGGGCTGGGGTAAGAACCCTAATTTATGAGGTTGGATAGGAAGAAGTAATAAATATTTGCTAGGTTCTAGCCAGTTTAGTGACCTGGTCACAAATGAGAAATCAACAGACGGTAAGACTGTCTCTTACTTATTCGACATCAATTTTGACTATCGAATTAGTATGATGCCTGAGAAATCTGTTTTACGAATTGCTGTGACAATCTTTGATTTCTGTGTCTTGTGACTCGAAATTCTCATGATGCGAGCAACTACTATTTAACACACACACACACACACACACACACACACACACACACACACACACACACACATGCATTTAGATAGAGAGCGATAGAAATACCTCCAATATTTTAAAATGTCACCTGTGTGGTGTAAGTGAACTTAGGTAAATGTTAATGTCTTACCATCTTACAATCAGTCATGATCACGGCTGGGACCGGTGCACATCGTGCGTTTGCGGTTAAAACGATTTTTAAAGAGTGTTGGGTCTGTAATTGATACACAAATATCTTTCAGTGCTCATTTCATGTTACGACGGAATGATGCTGTTCCAGATAGAAAATCAATAATGCTATGGGTTGAAAATTCTACTCAGAACAGCATCATTCCACTGTAATATGAAATGAGTAAGTAAAGTTCTCTGTTTACGAATTACAGACTCAACATTCTAAAAAAACGTTTCAAAAGAAAGCGGACAGTGTTCACAGTTTAGAAGCAAAAGCGTAACCAACTGGATTTGTACAAAAAAAATCTGACATTAACACGAGGGAGCTAGCATTATCATTTACCTAAGCTCCCTTGCATCACAGTGGTGATAGTTTAAAATGTGGGGGTATTTGTGCCGCTCTCTCTCTATATATATACATATATTGTCATCCACAGATAGACTGTTTCGTTGTATCACAACTCTTCAGTATAGCTTGACATGTAGGACGCTTGAAGCTGGGATCGAAACCCGCCCAAATTTACGTTAGACTTAGTATCAGACCGCACCGCCAACAAGGGAATAATAAGGTATTAAGTAGGTATAGTAGCGTTCGTTTGTTTACATTTTATACCTTACCAGATACCAGAGTGCTCAATTCTTTCGAAGAGCTTTGCATTATGTGAGTGGCAACCGAAAATTCCTTCGCCAGAGTGCTCACCCCCATAGGGGAGCTTATCATATTTACCCAACCCCTCCGCTCAGGCAGGATATGACGCAAGGTCAATTTTTTAAGCGGAGTTTAACAATTCTGAATTTTCCTTCTCCTAGACTAGTTGCCTCACCAAGGCTGAAGAACCTAGTCTGCCCTTCTATTTACCCATAGCTGGAGGGAGAATATTTGGATTCATACCTTTCCCAAGGGTATTAGTGCTATGTGAAATGCAATCAGTCAGGTCCAGGATTTGAACTCGTATCGCCGTGTCCATATCCTGCGACGATAACCATTACACCACGAGCACCTCCATAGGGGAGCTTATATATATTGTCATCCACAGACAGACTGCTTCGTTGTATCACAAATTAGGATTATTGAAGTGGTATTCTCGTTTACAAAAAATAAATAGGAAATAAATCTGAACTTACCCTGTTATATTTCAGGGGTAGGTGGTTTAGTCAGAACTTATTTTAATACGTTCTCTTAGAGATAATTTCAAATCTCTTGTTCAATAATCTATTGGATTCAGAAAACGCAATTATTCTTAATTTCTCTTGGCACAATCAGCATTTTAAGCCTTTATTTCAAGCATTTACTTTCTTTAACAGTCTCTATTCAATTTCCTATGTATTCTTACTTGAGATGGGTGCGAAAATTCTAAACACACACAAGCACATACACATACATACAACACACGCATATATAAATTCAAACTAACATATATGCATATACACACAAAGATATGCACTCACATGCACACATAAAATCACAGACGTATGCATACACACAAGTATATGTATACACATACCATTATCAAATGAAAGTATATGGGCGAAACATATTAATTTCACTAACTTGTTTTTTTAATTTTTCAAGCATTTGAAACAGATTGTTAAATGCTATCATTCAAATTAATGGTGTGACGATCACAGAGGCTAGACATAGACTGCTACCAAGCGCCATTTACTCTACGCTGTCCCAACTTCGATCTATGCTCTAGCGTTTCTCGGAACATTCGCCGTAAGTATTTTTGTCTTTGGAAAACACGTCGCCGGAATTTTCGCCCTTCGCTGTATAGGATTTTTGCCGTAAAACAATTTCGCTGCATTTTTTTTTTTATATGCGAAGTACCTTGGGTTCTGTTCAAATATATGGGTGGAGGGAAAATGAAAAGGTGAATGGAAAAAATACGGGTGGAAGGAAAAAACTTAAAGTTATGTTAAAATATATAGGTGAAGGGAAAAAATAAAAATGGAGGGAAAATTTTTAATTAAAAAAATAATTGGAAATTTTCAAAAAATAAAGATTCTTCAAATAAATTTATAAAATGTTTTAAATTATTTCTTTGTTAATTTTGTTATATCTTTAGTCTTTTATTTTTTAAATGAATGTTTATTTTTTAAATTTCTTTTTTGATGTTTGGAAAAGATATGTTAAGTAAAACTTATAAAAATAAAGTCCCGTCTATACAAAGCTTTTTTTCTATACTTACCAAAATAAATCAATGTTTGGAAAACATTAGCGTGGAACTAAATGATGCAACAGTTTGAACACTCGACCAGATATTCGAGTGCTTTCATACGAAATTAAACTGAATTTTTATAAAATGCTCAAGTCTAAGAAGCTGCAACATTCTAATCATTAATCTGCTTCTGATATTTTTTTCACAACAATTATAAATTCATATATATTTACCAACCCCTCTGAACAAGCATGATGTGATATAAGGTCATTTTTCAGAGGGGTTTTTACATGTTTTGAATTCATAATTTTCCTTCTCTCACACCAGTTGCCGTAATAATGTTAAATAGTACAATCTGTCCTACTATTTACCCGTAGCTGGAGGGTGAATTGTTGGACTCATACCTTTTCCAAGGGTAGGAGTGCAATGTGAAATGCTAGCAGCCTTATTTAGGGTTCGAACTCGGGTCACCATTCTGATTTCCTTCGACGATAACCATTACACCACGATCACGTCAATTATAAATTTATGACCCTTAAAATGGAAATTTTATTTTATTTTTATGCTCGATTTTTTTTGGGAATGAGTTCTCTAAGATATTTTGTTTCGTTTACGCTAGTATAGAATTAAATGACGTACAAGTACCGGTAATTTATGGAATATGGGTGCACATTTTAGCTGACTAGATGCCTTAACTTTTGCACATAAAACCCTTAACAACATTTTAGCTGATTAGATGCCTTAACTTTGCACATAAAACCCTTAACAACATTTAAGCTAACCAGATACGTCAACTTTGCATATAAAAACCCTTTACTACATTCTAGCTAACCAGATACCTCAACTTTGCAAATAAAATTCTTGACTTTCTATATTTTATATTACAGTATCATTGCCTTGGGCTACGTAGAATTAAGGTGGAAGGATTTTCCGTATTATATATATTCTAGGATTTTTGAAAAATGGTATTTGGTTTTGTTGACAAAACAATATTTGGAACCACCGGTGTTGATATTTTAGTTGTTTTTATAAATGTTTAAATCATTTTTTCTTTGAATTTTAAGATAAGCGATCAAAAATTATCGAGATTAAAGATCATTTTTTAAAAATTTTAAAACGTCTGTACAGTTGAGAAAATTTGCTTAGCTGGGGAACAAAGCCGGTGTTGTCCTTGTGATGTAATGGTTAAAGCGATGGATTGCTGAATCGTGGTATGTGAGTTCAAACTCCAGTCGCACTATTATGTTCACTTTTGGACAAATACCCTTGAGAAAGGCATGAACTCCCTTATTCTCCCGGCTATGGGTTAAATCGTTCCACTACTGTTCTTCTTGAAGGATGGCTTTGGCATTAAATAACCTACAAAGATTGATATGCCATTAAACAAAGAAACCAAACCAAGGAGCAAGGCCGTATTTATACGACTCCCAGTAAGACTCGAAATCATAAGTATATAGACCAAAAATCCTATAGACTTTCAAGTCTACTTCGCTAACCATAATACTATGCAAGGCAACTTATATGGGATGTTGGTTAAATATGTCGTGAGGGCTGGCATATTTTTTTAATTGCTTGTATTTATTTATTTATTCATTTATTTTTTAGAATATAGTCGGTATCCTTTCTGATCTGTAATTCAAGCTAAATATTTTATGCTGATCATAAAAAAATTCGTATTTTTCTATCCCTAAGTCCATCCAAAAATCCTATATTTGTTTAAATACTTTTTCTAGTGATTAAAATCTCATCTACCTAAGCTACTGTGAAATCCTATCCCGCCACCAGTATCCATAATCTGTTGGAATATTGTCGGTACGTCCTTAATACCAAACCGTAGGCGGTTGAACTAGGATAATCTCCGGGGAATGTTTATTGTTAATAAGTCCTTGTCCTTTTCCTCGACCTCTTGTTGGAGTTAAGCGTCTGATAAATCAGTTTTAGGAAAAGATTTGACCACCACTAACCTTAAGAAAAAAATTTTCTACCGTGGGTAGAGGTTGTTTATGACCCTGTAAATCCGGTGGAAAAATTCGTACACAGCCGTAATTTATAGTTACTTTTTCTGACAATCACCACTGGCGTATCCCAACATGAAAAAATAACGGGTGAAATAACCGCTAGCTATTCTCATTTCCCGATTTACGCTTTTAGTTTCGGCAAAAAGGACTGGTCTCATTAGAGAAAAGACTCGTGTTTCGTCCGCCCGTACATTATAAAAATGCTTTAGCTTTTAGGCATAGACCTAATTTTAACAAAACGAAACAAAACACATCGAATTTTTGTTTTATTTTTTGATTGTATGAATAAACATTGTTCTTTTAGGAATAGGGAGTACTGATTTCAACAGCATATCAACTTCTCTAGGCTATTTTATGCCAAGAGGTAAGGGAATCGGGTTCTGCGGAGAAGTCAAACGTAGCTGTCTCTCGCCCGATCAGTTAACTATACTTTTCATCATAACTGGACCACAGTTAATCTATTTTGAATAAGCCCTGAGTAAAGTAATTACTTTGTTTGTCTTGTATTACAGGCTCATGTTACGTTATATTTATATTTTTTGCAGTTGTTTCTTAAGTATTTTTTGGCACACAGTCAAACCGAATACGAATGATTTTTTAACAGATCAAAATTTGACCCTTACATCTGACCCCCAACGGGTCAACCCTGACTCTCCGGGCCAGTGTGGACCTCAGATTGATGGCAATGAAGAGGTACTCAACACTCCCTACATCTCTAGAAGCGGAACCTTACTAATAGAAGTAGCATAGTTGCATAAACAGGGTCCTTTTTTATGAAAATCTCAAACCTCCTCAGGGGATGCATTCAGCGTATTCTGAGCCCAGCCGACAAGGCGGAATTCTAAATCGAGTTAACTGACTCGTCCTGCAAGGTAAACTTTTAAGCGAAGTACAGCTGGTTTAAATTTAGACTTTCCCTTCTCAAGCTTAAAGAATAGGTCTGCTTTATTATTTACTAATATCTAAGAAAAGGAAATCTTGTTTTTCCCGAAAGGCATTGACACGAAAATGAAACGCAGATAGATTCATCTAGGATTTGAACTTGGGTCGAGGGATTCCATTTCGTAAGAAGATTACCATTACACTACGCGCCTCCCCTGATAAAATGCTGTTACCAGTCTGCCCCAACCCAAACTTTTAAATCTTCTCTTTTCTTGTTTGTTTTTCCCTAAACTGAAACAGTAAACTCTGTTGATCCAGAGATTCTTAGTTTAATTCCCGAATTATATTTAGTTTTATGAGAATCTTCAAGAATTTTCGGGAAGCTCAAATTTTTATGTCTTTTGATATTATCAGGGGGAGTTCTCGAAGCGTAGGGACGAAAGAAACTATAGTAAGTGAGTTCGAACTCCATCTGTGCTCTTTCGGACTTATTCCGTAAGGAAAGGTATGATCTTCATTATCTCCCAACAGCTTATGGGTCAAATAGGACCACAGGTGTTCTTCTACAAGGAAGGCTTTAGCATTAAATAACCCACGAAATTTGATATGCCATTGTAATTAAGTAACTAAATCACGAGGATTCAGCCTCAGTTATTATAGTTGCTTTTTTTTCAAATTCTTTATCTCTTTTATTTTTCCTGTTTAATTCACTTTTATTTTCATTAATTTTATCATTGCCGTTAAGAGTTACATCGACTCACAACACCTGTAATTTATACACACACACATACACACACACATATATATATTTAAACATTATATATGTATATATATATATAGTAGCAAACATAAAGATCAGAACGATCTTAAGAAAAAGTTTAAATGTGAAATTATTTTTTATTTCAAAGATTCAGAGAACATTTTATGAAGGAAAAATAAGGATATAAAGGTAAATTAGATAATTCCAAAAAATAAAGCTCAATAAACTTATTTTGATAAAATTATAAGAATAATCATATAACATTGGAAAAAGATCATCGCTACTATATATATATATATATATATATATATATACGTAAGACCTTAAACACATACACATACACACACACGCACATGCATGTACGCATATGTGTATATTCATTTACACTCACTCACTACGATGATCCAGTCCAGCTCGTTAAGCACTACGCCACGAAGACTTACCTTTAGTTAATATAGTTTGTTTTGTTTTTTACTATTTATTTCTTTTATTTTTCTTCAGTTTAATTCTGGCTGTTAACAGTTACATCACCCCAAAACACCTATGAGATATATACGTATGCCAGTGTGTCCTTAAACACACACACACACACACACACACACACACACACACACACACACACACACACACACACACACACACACACACACATATATATATATATATATATACGAGGATCATTAAATAAACATCTATGAGATATATACATATGCCAGTGTGTCCTTAAAGACACACACACACACACATACACACACACACACACATATATATATATATATATACATATATATATATATATATATATATATATATATATATATATACGAGGATCATTAAATAAGTTTCCAGCCTTTTTTTGTATGGGCACTTCTATTGATTGTACTCACATGAAACTCTAGTCCCCTTCGAAGTAATCTCCTCCGGCTGCAATGCACTTGTACCGTTCAAACAACTTCTGGAAGGCCCCATGGAAGTCCTCTTGTGTGTGCGTGTCAATGACCTTCGTCACAGCCTCTTTCATCTCCTCAATTCTCTCATAACTACAGCCCTTAAGTTTTCCCTTGAGATTAGGGAATAACCAAAAGTCACATGGAGCAAGGTCTTGACTATAGGGAGGCTGAGGAACTGTCTTGATGCCCATCTTGGTCAAATAGTGTGTGATAAGGATGGAGTGGTGGACTGGTTCATTGTCCTGGTGGAATTGCCACTTAGCCGATTTGAAGAGAGCTGGCCTCTTCTGACGGAATCTCTTCCTGAACTCCCTTAAAACCTCAACATAGTAAACCTAACTCTAACCGTTTGGCCAATCAACTGTGGTGTATTGACTTCCTTACTCCTCCTACACCTCTCATCATCCCTCACAGACCCCCTGGCTTCCTTGAATCTCTTATGTCACTCAAAAACTGATGCTCGATTCATGAAAGATGGTCCAAAAGCAGTCTGAAGCATGCTATACGTTTCTGTGGCATTTTTTTTTTCAAGTTTGAAATATAATTTTATTGCATATCGTTCTTCTAAAGTGTCCTCACGTCCAGATTGCATTTTTGAAATTCACCAGCTGTGACAAATAGGCCTTAGTAGGGTGTATTCCAATTGCTGCTGTAGCTGTTCATTTGAAACTGAAATCATAAAAATTGGTCTGTCATCTCATAAGATGTATAGCAATAACATACTGAATTGTCAAGTGTCTACCACAATCTTGAATGCCCGTTCAAAAAAAGTCTGGAAACTTATTGAATGCCCCATATATATATATATATATATATATATATATATATATATATATATATGTATATATAGGTGTATATTCATCTACCGTCGCTTACTGTGATGTTGAATCTAGCAAGTAAGCCACGGTGCTAACAAGATCAAGTGATATTTCCTCTGAGTATTTTTACTTATGTTTTTTTTTGTTTCTCAGTACCACGTACTGAATTTCGTTTTCTTCCTCTATGTCATGTTTTCCAGTTATGAATTCCTCATCAACTAACTGTATATTTCCCATATGTTTATACCCAACCCATCCATCACAAGCAGAATTCGATACAAAATCTTTTTTCCTTAAAGTTCATTTAAATACAGGTGCCTTACCAAGACTAAAGGAGCTTACTAAACTGAATTATTTGAAATAGAACTGTTTATATGTATAAAAATGGATTTGGCATTAAATGACCTACGATGGTTGAATTGCCATAAAACCAAAACAAACCAGAGGAATAGTACCTGTTAGGGTCCTGTCTATTGGTGACGTAGAACTATCCAATCTTTTACTTCAGATTTTTTTTTAGTATTAAATAAAATCATTAGCGTTAGTTAACAACACTTAACTCTGTGCAAAAATGTTAAAATTAAATTAGATAGGAATACTTGATTAACAGAATTATTAATGTTAAATAGCAAAACTTGAAACCATTTAATTGAGTGCAAATAGAATTATTAGTGTTTGATATCAATACTTGAATCTGCGCATAAACAGATTGATAAATATTAAATAGTATTATTAGTGTTAGATTGTAATATTTGAAACTATTAAGATTCTGGATATAACATTTACACTGCACCTGTTGCTGAGTCTTGGAGTGTGAAGAATATGGAGTAACTCTTCATAACCATTGCTCCCAAGTCCACTCTAACCCCGTGTAATATAATTTGTTTGCTTCTATCTATTGACCACATAAAATTGTTCAATCTTTTATTCGGATTATTATTAATATTAAAATTTTTTTTATTAGTGTTAGATGGCAATACATGAAACCATTTAACTATGTGCAAACAATTTATTAATATCAAATAGGATTATTATTTTTAAGAGCAATACTTGTAAATATTTAACAGAATGCAAACAAATGAGCTCTATCTCATTTAAAAATAGAGTTATTTTTTTTAAAAATTCACTTAGAGATTATATATATATATAATAAGATAAAATATACACGTATATATATGTGTGTGCGTGTTTATTGATGTGCCATTAAATCAAATAATTTAACGTATCCAAAAAGGAAACCAACCAAACGGATGTTTTTCCTGAAAAGATTTGGATTCTCATCGTCATTGTTGTATTCCTATTAGAACATCGCCAAAGTTGGCACGAAAAACCACGCTTTGATGAATTAATTGGTTAGATAGTTGGTTGGTTGGTTGGTTGATTGTTTTGTTTTACGGCTTATCAACCATTTTAGGATTATTTTACGCCGAATTAAAGTTTTAACAATTCAGTTTAGTATAAATATAGTTTTTGCTTACAAACAGTTGAATGTCAAAACAGTTTAGTTAAATGTCAAAACAGTTCTATTTCAAACACTTCAGTTTGGTATTAGTACACAGTTTTCTTCTGTTAAGAAATAATTTTATTTCAAGCAATTCAGTTTAGTGAAAGTGTAGTTTTAATGTCAAAAATAGTTCCATTTCAAACAGTTCAGTTTAGCATGCAAAAACAGTTCCATTTAGTTTAGTTTAGCATAAGTACACAGTTTAAGTGTCAAAACACTTCTGTTTCAAGCAATTCAGTTTATCATAAGTACACAGTTTAAGTTTATTTGATCCATAGACAGGACCTTATCTACGGACCAGAGTAGACCTGGGAGCGAGGGTAATGAACGGGGGTACTCTGCGCCAGTATTAATGAAAACTAACTATCAGATTCTTTAGTGTTATATCTAGCACACTTGTTTGAGGAGTGGTCTTACCCCTCTGCAGAGAAGCAGTCAGTGTATTCTATAGCTCTCAGACGAACGGGCAAGATGAACCAATTCGTATCTAACAAAATTTCTTGGGCGGTAGAGTGCAATACGTGGTCAGTTTTACGATGAAGATCAGGCGCATACCCAGGAGCATATCTATAATATATTCCGGTCTTTACGACCTGAATCACTTATTTCTGACTAGTTGAACGTTTTGTTTACACATTTAGTTACTTATTTTTATCGTGTGGAGCTCGAAGACTGAAAGAGACGATCACCCTGAAAAGCTTTACATTACCTTGACCTGCTTCAGAGCGCTACAGGGAAATTGTTCCAGGTAACTCGTTTTGATGTTATGCCAGATTGTATTGGAAAAAAGGAGTGACAAGTGACAAAAGCAAAAAATAAATAGCGACGAGACTAAGTTCCTTAAAAATTCAGTCATCAAATATATAAAACGTATATATATATATATATATATATATATATATATCTGAGAATTAATTTTTTTATTGCAGCCTTTTTGTCCTCATCTTGATAGTTTTTTTTGTTGCTGTTTCTTTTCACTACGTTTCAGCCAAATTTCACCTCTGGCCTACTTCAGGTGATTAACCGCGACCTCGGATAGGATTGCTTAGTCTTGTAACCGTATCCCCAGTAATTACTGCCTTCCTTAGTTGTTGTCTCTGGCACCACGTTTTTGATCAAGTAAACCTCTGGCCAGCTTGGGTAGGAATTAAAGCCGCTATCTTTTGACAATACTCACCTGGAACCGTAGAGACTCAACGCCTCTATCCGCTGTGCCACGGACACGAAGGGCGATCAAGGTTGGATTTTTTGGTTTTATAAATCCAATTATTTGTTCTTATCTGGTCTTCCATACTCGGGTCCGTACCGAATTTGTTATTGTCTTGATTGGGAATCTTTTTGAGATGAGGCTTCTTAATCCGAGAATTAATTTTTTTATTGCGGACATTTTGTCCTCATCTTGGTAGTTTTTATTTTTTTGGGGGGGGGGTTGTTTCTTCTCACTACGTTGAGTATATATATATATATATAATAAAGATTTTATGGGGTACAAAGTCTCATCAGAGCCCAAAGAGACCTATGTTATTCATATTAAAATACTCAAATATGAAGGTCGACTAGTTTCGACCTTCCCGGATCACAACCTTTATCAAGGATACACGATTTAGAAAGTAAGGGACGTAATTTGTCATGAGTCAACAAAAAAAGGGGGGAGGGTAAATTCAAATGGTGATCAAATTCAAACCCAATAAACAGTCCATCGCTTCTCTTTTTTAATCGTTTATCCTCTATAAAGGTTGTGATCAGCAAAGATCAAAACCGGCCGACCTTCATATTTTAATATATACACACATATATATATATATATATATATATATGTTTGTGTATGTTTGTGTGTGTGTGTGTGTGTGTGTGAATACATATAGATGTGTGTGTGTGTGAGTGTATTTGCATATATATATATTTAAGGAAAGAAGCAGAAGGTACCCCGCACAAACAATACCGACGCCGACTACGCCGATGAAATAGCGCTTCTGGCAAATGCACCCGCCCCAGCCGAAACCCTGCTACATAGTCTGGAACGAGCCGCTGCAGGCATACGCTTCCATGGCAATACACACAAGACGGAATATATGTGCTTTAATCAAACAGGCGACATCTCCACACTTAATAGTAGCTTTCTGAAACTAGTAGACAAGTTCACCTACCCTGGAAACAGTGTCTCATCAACCGGGACAGACATCAACACGTGACTAGCGAAGACATGGACAGCTATCAATAGACTATCGGTCATATGGAAGTCAGACTTGACCTATTAAATAAATCGCAGTTTCTTCCAAGCAGGGATCTTGTTGATACTGCTATATGGATGCACCACATGGACACTAACTAAACTTAAAGATAAAAAGCTTGACGGCAATAACACAAGAATGCTGCGACCAACATTGAACAAGTCCTGGATGCAGCACTCCATAAAGCAGCAGCTGTACGGCCACCTACCACCTATCACGAAAACTATCCAAGTTAGACGAACAAGACATGCGGGACACTGCCGGAGAAGTAGGGACAAGCTCATAAGGGATGTACTCCTGTGGAGCTCTTCACATGGACCAGCAAAGGCAGGACGACAAGCTCGAACCTATATACAGCAGCTTTGTGCCGATACGGGATGTAGCCCTGAAGACCTGCCGGAAGCAATGGACGATAGGGAGGGCTGGCGAGAGAGGGTCAAGTATATCTGTGCTGATGGTGCGATATGATGATGATGATGAATGAACTGTCCCGCAATTGATTTTGAATTTGGTATTTAAGTTTTATAACTACATATTTACCTTTCTCTCGTTTGACCGACAGCAATATATATATATATATATATATATATATATATATATATATATATGCATGAATATGCATGTATATATATGCTTATATATGTATGTATATATACATGTATGAATATATGTACGGATATATCAATTAATGAATATATATATATATATATATATAGAGAGAGAGAGAGAGGGAGAGAGAGACAGTGAGAAAAAATTTAATTACAAGGTAATCCAACCAGGGGATGTTTATTGAGAAACAAAGTCGACACTATAGCGTTTTGATTTTAATGAACAACCATCAGGTCTTTGAGGGATGATATTAGGGATGTTAAATCAACTATGGATGTTAAGAATATGAAAATTCAAAAAACATATTCTAAACATTTATCGTTGATTTAACATCACTAATATCACCCCTCACAGTTCTGATGATGGTTCATTAAAATCAAAAAGTTATAGTGTCGACTTTGTTTCTCAGTCAATCCCTCCTTCTGCTTGGATTACCTTGTAATCAAATTATTTCTCTGTATTGTCGGATTATACGCCATTATTTTTTCCATATATATACATATATGTGTGTGTGTGTGTGTGTGTGTGTGTGTGTGTGTGTGTGAGGGTCGACTGAAAATTTATATTCGTATTGAAGTGCTTGGATCCTTATGGCAAAAAATTTATCTACTTGAGGTTACCATATTAACTTTTCAGTATGTGAATTTTTAAGCTTTGGTTAATTTGTTTAATGGCATACCAACCTTTGTAGGTTATTTGATGCCAAGCCATTCTCCGAGAAGAAAAGTAGTGGTACTATTTAACCCATAGTTGGGAGAATAAGGGATGAACTTTTAAGCCCACCGTCGTATATATAGATACAGATATATGCATGTGTGTGAGTATGTGTGTCTTGATATATATAGAGAGAGAGAGCGAGAGAGAGAGAAATAGAGAGAGAGAGAATATATATATATATATGGATGAGACAACTCGCATGGATAGGGACGTGCGTTGGGGTATATATATATATATATATATATATATATATATATATATATATAGCATAGTCGGCTTGAGTTGTAGAATACACCGACTGCATCTCCCCACCAGCGTGCGTCCTAGATATGACACCAAATACTTTGATGGTGAGGCTCTAGTAATGATGGATCTTGAGGAATGCAGAATACCCATTGGTTGCCATTGCCCCCCGGTCCACTCTGACTCGAAGTGGTAGTATATGATAGGGTTCTATTTATGGGTCAAATAAAACTGTTTGACATTTAACCTGAGTGCAAACAAATGATTTATGCTAAATTGAATTATTGGAAATAGAACTGTTTGATATTTAAGTGCGCGTAAATAAATAACTGAATAACTGATGTTTAATCGAATTATAATTATCAAATTGCAATACTTGTAACCATTTTTGCTCTGTCGGTTGGAGCTGTAGAATACACCAACTGCACCTCTACAGAGGGGTAAGGCCCTCCCCAACGAGTGTCCTAGATGAGACACTAAGCAACCTGATGGTGAAGTTCCAGTGATGCTGGAGCTTTGGTGAACACAGAGCGGCCCTTCATTGCCATCGCTCCCAGGTTCACTCTGGCCCAGAGTGGTAGCACCTGATAGGGCCCTAGCTATGGGTTGAATAGAACTAAACCGTGTACTTTATGCTAAACTAAGTTGTTTGAAATAAAACTGTTTGACTAAACTGAATCGCTTGAAGAAGAAATGTTTTTTACAATTAAACAGTGTATTTACATTTGAACTGTGTACTTATGCTAAACTGAATTGTTTGAAATGCATCTGTTTTTTGACATTGAAACTGTGCTTACGCTAAACTGAATTGTTTAAAATAGAACTGTTTTGACATTTAACTGGGTGTAAGCAAAATCTATATTTTTGCTAAATTGAATTGATTGATTTAGAGCTGTTTGACTAAACTGAATAGCTTGAAATAGAAATGTTTTAAACTGTGTACTCATACTAGATTGAATTATTTGAAATAGAACTGATTATTTGTATCAAAATGGATTTAGCATTAGATAACCTACAAAGGTTAACACGCCATAAAATCCAACCAACCAACCAACAACTTGGAACAATTTCTTAGTGTGTAAACAAATGATTAATATTGAAACTATTTCACGTTGTAGAAACAATAGCAATACTAACGTGCAAAAAAAAAATTGTTCTAACTCATTTAAAAATGACATCACCGACGAACAAATATCTTACATATCATGTATATCTATTTAAATGTGTGCAAACAAATGACTGATGTTAAATTGTTCGTGTTTCATAGCAATACTTGAAACCATTTAGCTATGTGCAAATGAATGATTAATAGTAAATAAAATTAATCATATTAGATAGAAATACTTGAAACCATTTAACCGTGTGTATAAAAAATGAGCTCAAGCTGGTTTAAAAAATGTTAACAACAAAATGTTTACAAATCATATATATGTGTAAAGATGATTTGGTGTTAAATAACCTCCAATGGCTGATATGACATAAAATCAAACCAAACTGTGACGGCAAATTGAACTAAAATCCCGAAACGGGACTTTATTTTCGCACGTGTGAAGACGGGGCAGGTTGGCACTTGATCCCCTACAGAAATAAGTCCTGTTCAGAGTTCTTTTCTCGGGCAGATAAGAACTGGCATATTACGTGAGGGAACAATATAGGGCCAGACTGGCCACCGCTGGCAAAGGGGTCCAAAATTTCACACTATCACACACCCACCAGGCCACTAAACTTCTTCCCCTTAATTAATAGAAGAATACGGGCCTATAGGTCTTAGTTGTAATAATATTAATGTTGTTGTAGTAGTAGGAATTAATAGGACAGTTCTAAGCAAGATAATGTCAGGCGAATAGAAGCTGAAAGGAAAGCATGAAATAATAACATAGACCACATGGTAAAATGAAAATACATAGGTTCTTTACTACGGTTATATACATATATATGTTCAAAGTGTCAAAAATATATATGAATGTCTTTTCTTGGCTTTTATCCTTTTTTCAAATTGAGAGAGAGTGGTAAACAAAATTTGGGTGTAACGGAAAAATGTCCCAAAGTTACTTATCTTATTTTTTTGACGGGGTTCCACTGGAGAATTTCTCTTCTTTCACGGGCTAATAGACTTTATACTGTTTTTAATGCTGGCTTGAGAGACTTTGGAGTCCCTCGTGTCTCAGTCTTTTTGTCTTTAGCCCGGAGTAAAAATGGCTATCGTCCGTCTGCCACGGGACTTGTCCAAAAACTAACTTTTTTTTTGTATTTACTTCCGTTGAGGGGAAGGGGACCCCACTTCCGTTTGAGGCTCCCGCCAATCATTTGGCTTCATTTTTCTTTCCCCTTCCGATGTCCGGCGACCCAAGGTCACTTAAGTGCAAACATCTGTGTGACCCACATTCTCTCATAACGGTCACTTTTTGACTGCTAGATAATTTTAGTTCAACGGGGGAGAGAGTATCATTCCCACCTCCTCGTCTCCGTGAGCCATCACGTGACACCTCCTCGCTTAAGAGAAGAAAGGGAGATGAATAGAAATACCATAGAAAAAAAAAGGCAATTCAATTCACTGTTCTTTCTCCTTTTCTTTCACCTTTTTTTTTTTTTTCTCACTTTACTTTTCTTTCATCCCCTTTCTTCTTCACGCTTTGACGAATTCTTTCCTTTTCCTTTTTTCGTCCTTCCTAATTTTCACTATAGGGGAAAACAATTTCTCTTCTCTTTCTTTCTCTCTCTCTCTCCCTTTTCTTTTTCTTGAATCTTGTTTTCCTTTCTTTCTTTTTCTCTCTCGGCTTTTGGCCGTATCATATTTCAAACCTTGAGGAGGTAAGCCCTTCTTTCTTTCTTTCTTTCTTCGTCACTTTTGACGACTTTATAATTTTAATTGTCAAGCTTTGGGGAGAAAACTTCCTTTTCTTTTCTCTCTTTCCCCTATTCGTCACTTGTTGACGAACCACTTTCTCGTCCATCTCATATTTCAACATTGGGGACGAGAATTCCTCATTTTCTTTAGTTTCTCTCTCTCTCTTTCTTTCTCTCAACAACTATGAAAGAATATTCTGCTACTACATTTTCGTGGGGCGTTAGAGAAATAAACTTGGGTACTTTTTTATTAATTTTTCTAAGCCCTCTCTCTCTGAAACAGACAACTGGCCTAATTTTTCCTCGAATTTATTCGGCATTGCCGAGTTCTCAATTTTTCGAGGTTGGCCTTCTTGACGGACATATCTCTTCAATTTGTTTGTGTGACACACTTGTGTCTTCTTCTTTCCCTCGTTGGTATCAATTCTATATGTCCTCTTGTCTATTCTCTGTGATATTACGTAGGGACCTATATATCGTCCACCACAGTGGGGTCCTTTATTTGATGATAGTAGCAGGACTTCATCGCCCTTTTCAAATTCTTCCTTCTTAGTCACTTGTGAGGATCCTCTTATTTTCCTCTTATCCTCTCGATAAGTATTAGGGAATTTATTCCTAATACTCGTTGGACCTTCATCTTTTCTCTGACGACTGGTCCTTTTCTCTTTCCGTTTATTGCGGTGTGGAAGGTTCACTTCTTTCCTTTCCACTTTCTCCCTCTGCGAGCGACCATGTCGTTTGTGCCGCCCACGTGGCTCAGCCGCCATCTTGTCTCCATGCTGGGCGTTCGTTCTCGCCATCTTTCTTTCTTCATTTTTGGCGCTCATTTTCGCCAACTTGCTTTCTCCATTTTTGGCGTTCATCTTCGCCATCTTCTGTCCATGTTTGGCGTTCGTTCTCGCCATCTTTCCTTCTTCATCTTTGGCGCTTTTTTTGGCCATCTTTTCCGGGTGACACTTTTTAGTTTTTACTTCATTTCCCAGTATGAGGGAAATTCCTTTCATAGGTAGCTTGTCTACCACACCAACTTTAATTGGTCCATCTTTCCACTGGGACTTTAGGGTTATTTTACACAGCGGTATTTTTACCCTCTTTCCGCCGATACCCTCTATCATCACAGTCTCACGTGTTGCTTCTATTACCCTTTTAGGTAATTTATTTCGTAGAAGTAACGACTGAGATGCTCCGGTATCTCGTAAAATTGAGACTTCCACTGGTCCTCCGTGTGGACTTTTTATCATCCCTTTTTTCGTCCAGGGTCGATAGGACTGGTTTCCTCTAGTTGTTGTTACAGCTCCTTGAGGTTTTCTCGGCTGGGTCTGGTTTCTTTCAGGACCTTTTCCAAGCTGACACCTTATCGCTATGTGACCAGCCTTTCCACACTTGTAGCAGACCACTGTTCTGCTGCTACTTTGGAAGGTCCTTCTATTTCCTTCCTTAGGTCTTCCTTCAGGACTTAATTCAGCTTTGAATTTCACTTTACTTCCCGTGAACGTTTTTTCCTTTGTTTTTCGGTGTGTGAGGATGTATTCGTCTGCTAGTGCGGCCATTTCATAGGTCACGTCAGTTTTTCTTTCACTTAGGTGAACCCTGACTTCTTCTGGCACACAGTTTAAAAATTCTTCAGCTAATATTAGCTGCCGGAGTTTCTCAGCATCTCCGTCTATCCTCTTAGAGTCACACCACTTATCCAGCGCATTCTCTTTTTCTCGCAGAAATTCCACATAAGACTGGTTTTCAGTTTTTCTCTGTGTTCTGAATTTCTGTCTATAAGCTTCTGGGACTAATTCGAAGCTTTTAAGAACCGCTGCTTTCACCAAATCATAGTCGGCGCAATTTTCTGTGGGCAGAGTTGCATATGCTCTCTGTGCTTTTCCTGTCAGCACAGTTTGGAGTAGCATCGACCAGCATTCTTTCGGCCATCCAAGATTTAGCGCAGTTCGCTCAAAATGTGCGAAGTATCCGTCCACGTTGGCTTCTTCAAATTTTGGGACTAGCCTCGCTTGCTTCGTTACTTCGAAACTGTCATGGCTTTCTTTGCGTCCTCTTATTGCCAAGTCGACTTCTCGCAGCCTTGTTTCTTGCTGAATTTTTATTTTCTCCAGTTCCATTTTATTTCTCTGTAGTTCCATTTGTGCTTGTATTTTAATTTTCTCCAGTTCAATTTCTTCTGGAGTCATTCTTATCATTTCCGTTGGTAGCTCTTCTAATACTGCTTCCTCGAAAACATTTTCGTCGACCATGTGTCTTGCTATTTTTATAACGAGTTCATGCTTTCTCATAGAATTCTGAACATTTAACTCAAGCTTCTCGCCAATTTTTATTATCTCGCTTTTTCTCAGCTTCTCCAACTTTTCCATGGAGGGTTCTTTTAAAAAGTTCTCTATTTTGTCCATTTTTTAAAAAATTTTTTTAAACAGTTATGTCAACAAGTAATTTGACCGTTTCAACAATATTCCTTTTTTTTCTTTCACGGTCTCCCAGGGTAGATTTAAACGGCAGGAATTGTCACACGACTACAAGCAATAAATATTATTTATAATATTAAATCATTCCGGAAACGAGCCCCCATTTTAGGTCTGGGGTCAGGAATAAAAGATTAAAATATCCCGGACGAGACACCATTTTAGGTCTGTGGGGGGGAAATTGTCTAATCCCAAAACGGGACTTTATTTTCGCACGTGTGAAGACGGGGCAGGTTGGCACTTGATCCCCTACAGAAATAAGTCCTGTTCAGAGTTCTTTTCTCGGGCAGATAAGAACTGGCATATTACGTGAGGGAACAATATAGGGCCAGACTGGCCACCGCTGGCAAAGGGGTCCAAAATTTCACACTATCACACACCCACCAGGCCACTAAACTTCTTCCCCTTAATTAATAGAAGAATACGGGCCTATAGGTCTTAGTTGTAATAATATTAATGTTGTTGTAGTAGTAGGAAATAATAGGAAAGTTCTAAGCAAGATAATGTCAGGCGAATAGAAGCTGAAAGGAAAGCATGAAATAATAACATAGACCACATGGTAAAATGAAAATACATAGGTTCTTTACTACGGTTATATACATATATATGTTCAAAGTGTCAAAAATATATATGAATGTCTTTTCTTGGCTTTTATCCTTTTTTCAAATTGAGAGAGAGTGGTAAACAAAATTTGGGTGTAACGGAAAAATGTCCCAAAGTTACTTATCTTATTTTTTTGACGGGGTTCCACTGGAGAATTTCTCTTCTTTCACGGGCTAATAGACTTTATACTGTTTTTAATGCTGGCTTGAGAGACTTTGGAGTCCCTCGTGTCTCAGTCTTTTTGTCTTTAGCCCGGAGTAAAAATGGCTATCGTCCGTCTGCCACGGGACTTGTCCAAAAACTAACTTTTTTTTTGTATTTACTTCCGTTGAGGGGAAGGGGACCCCACTTCCGTTTGAGGCTCCCGCCAATCATTTGGCTTCATTTTTCTTTCCCCTTCCGATGTCCGGCGACCCAAGGTCACTTAAGTGCAAACATCTGTGTGACCCACATTCTCTCATAACGGTCACTTTTTGACTGCTAGATAATTTTAGTTCAACGGGGGAGAGAGTATCATTCCCACCTCCTCGTCTCCGTGAGCCATCACGTGACAAAACCAAACCAAACCAAATATATATATATATATATATATATATATATATATATATATATATTCCTCGTTGGTTCATTTTTTGTTCGTCATTTTTTTCGAAATATTTGACTTCTTTTAGAAATGTTCCAAAGTATTTCTCGCAACAAGTGGAGATTAAATAAACGGAAGTTATTATGAAGAAATATTCGTGTTTGTTTGATCAATTTTTCATCTTATATATATATATATATATATATATATATATATATATATATATATATATATATATATAAGGTGCCTGTGGTGTAATGGTTATCGTCGTAGGAAATGGACACGGCATACGAGTTCAAATCCTGGACGAGACTGATTGCATTTCACATAGCACTAATACCCTTGGGAAAGGTATGAATCCAATTATTCTCCCTCCAGCTATGGGTAAGTAGTAGGGCAGACTAGGTTCTTCAGCCTTGGTGAAGCAACTAGTCTAGGAGAAGGAAAACTCTGAATTCAAACCTGATAAGCTCCGCTTAAAAATTGACCTTGTGTCATATCCTGCACGATCGGAGGCGTCGGTAAATATATATATATATATATATATATGTGTGTGTGTGTGTGTGTGTGTAAAGGAATACTGATGCCTAATACACTAGAGACAAATATAACCTGAGTGATGTCTATAGGTAGAAATAATCTAAGATAGAAAGATAGATAGATATAACGTGTAATGCCGATAGGTAGATATTGTTTGAGATATACAATGAACAGATTGCGATTAGGGAGACAGAAGAAACAAAATGAAATTGATATAAATGTCATTTTTTTTTGATGACCACAGCATTGAGCGATATAACTGAAATATTTTTCTTATTATTTGATAGCCAATTGTCGGAGGTGGTGACCCGAAGCAAACAACTGAGTTCCCTGTCGCGTCATACAAGATGGAACAGGCCGATTAGAACGAAGAAAGCAACCACCACAAAACACTCGGCGCTGTCAAGAATACGCAATTACAACCATGATAGCTTTTATACATCAACGGTCTCGTCGCCACTTGAATTAACCTCTGAGGGTTTTTTTAGTAGGGAGCTTTAGAAATGTCTTTAAGAATATATATTTAAAGGGAGAAAGGATTGTTAGAAAATTGAAATGTGAGAAAGTTACTTTTTTTAAGTTTCTTTTTTCTGCACTTGTCAGTCATCAACTTCGTGGCTTATTGTGCATTTAAGCCACTATCAACATTCACAGGTTATCTACCTTCTTGACACAAATGCTGGGTATAGTGTAGCATTGAAAGTAACTCGAAAGAATGTGGGGAATGTTTTTTAGTTCAGGGTTATTATCATTTTTACTTCATGTGAATTATTCACACCAGTATCAACTGGTTGTGTTTCACTAGAGTCCAAGTGACAACAAGTCTTTTCAGGTCATCAGGACTATTCTAAATATTTTAGCTGATTTTAACAGTGATGTGGTCTGGATAGTTTCGATTCTTACTCTGATCTTCTGTTCTCCCACTGGACTGCAGCCTCGAAGTAAACGAGTTCGAACTCCAGTGGCGCTATTACGATCACTTTCAGACAAATACTTTCGGGAAAGGTAAGAGCTCCCTTATCATCTAAGCAATAGTTTAAATAGAATCATTGCTGTTTTTCTACAAGGATTGACCACGAATGTTAATACGCTATTAAACAAAGAAATCAACCCAAACCAAACTAGTTTCCAGAGTCTCTTTTCTAGGCCTTTGGAAATCGTTCCAACGGCTCCAGCTACAATAAGTATCACTGTTACCTTCATGTACAGCAGATTTTTTGTTTTACTTTGTTCTTTTAGCTCTTTGACAAGATCTAAGTATTTGTCTACCTTTTCGCTTTCTATTGTTTTCTCTCTGTGGTCTTCAGGAAAGACAAATTCCTCCCGATGACAAATTATTTTCTTCTTTTTAATCAACACTAGGTCTGCTCCTCTAGCCAGGATTTTCAGATCCACTTGTATCTCAAATTACCAAGAATTTTACGAATTATTTTCTGGGACAGATTCTGGTATGTTATTATTATTATTATTATTATTATTATTATTATTATTATTCCTTGTGTGTTTTTCACATCAGCATTAGCTGATGGTCTTTCACTAGAGTCTGAGTGACAGCAAGTCTCCTCAGGACTCCAGTACTCTTCTCAGTCTTCTTATCGACCTCAACAATGGTGCAGTCTGGATTATCTCTGCTCATCCTTCAACTTCTCCAACCCTCTTCCAAAGCCTTTGGGGATTGTTCCAAGTTATCCTATTACAATTGGTATTACCGTCATCTTCCTGTTCCATAGTTTGTCTTTTTTAGTTCTCTGGCAAGTATTTATCTTTTTTTTTCGTTTTCTTTGATTTTCACTCTATGGTCTGGTCTTCATGCCGAAATTAGGTGATCTGTTTGTATTTCAAAATTCCTGAGAATTTTGTGCGTCTCATTCTCTGGATAGAATCGCATTTGTACTTATACCATCTGGCAGTGGTCAAATTAGAAATTCTTGCACAATTCCTAGTGGATCACCTACTCCAATCATGTCTAGTCTTGTACTCTTATGTACTAGTTTGCTGCATTCACTTATTATGTGATTAATCGTTTCGTCTCTATCACCATATAATAACCTACATTTGCTATTATGTGTCTTATTTATTTTCGCTTTGATATAATTGGTCCGTATGGCTTTTTGTGCTGATATTAGAAGAGATTTAGTTTCTTGCTTCAAGTTTCCCTTTTGTAGCAATGTCTAGGTCTTCTCGTGTGAGATTTCGTTTGTTTGTCGCTTGAAATATCCATACAGTTGTTTTTCTTTCCATTTCTGTTTTCCACTTGTTGTTCTGTTGATCATTATCCTGTCTCTGCTGTTTCTGGCCGCTATAATAATAATAATGATAATAATGGCTATCATTATTATTGTTAGTATTTTACTTTTTAGAGAGTTTTTCATCCCATCGTTAGCTGATTGTTTCTCACTAGAGTTTGAGTGACAACAAGTCACCTCAAGTCTCCAGGACTCCTATCAGTATTCTTGCCGATCCCAATAATGATGTTGTCGGGATGATCTCTACTTGTCCTCTTATTTTCAAGTCTTCCAGTCCTTTTACCAATTCTTTGGGAACTGTCCCAAGTGCACCAACCACAATTGGTATCACCGTCAACTTCTTGCTCCATTTTTTAAAATTATTGTTGTTATCATTACTATTGTTATTATTTTCACTCTATACAAGCTTTTCACACCAGCGTTGGCTAGTGATCTTTCACTGAAGTTATTGCAAGTTTCCTCTGGTCTCCAGGGCTCTTCTCAGTATTCTGGCTGTTCTCAACAATGTAGTCAGTATGGTCTCGATTCTTTTTCTGATTTTCAATTTTACAGTCCCCTTTCTAAGTATTTGGGGACAATTCCACGCGCACTAACAACAATCCATTCTCCGTTACACTTATTTTCTTTCACAACTTTATTTAGTTCTCTGGCAAGTTCAAAGTACTTATTCCTCTGTTCACTTTCTTTAATTGTCATTCACTGTTCGGACAGAATGGCAAAATCTACTCAACAAGTTCTTTTTTATTATTAATTAATACTAGATCAGGTTTTTCGGTCGGAATTTGGCGATTAATTCTCAGAGAATTTTATGAGTCTCATTTTCTTAAACGGACTCCGGTTTGTGCATATATTGTTTGGTTGTATTTCAAAATTCACTCTTTTGCACAATTCCTAGTGGATCACCCTAACCCACCAAATTATGTATAATCTTCCATTCCTTTTTACCAACTTGCTGCATTCGCTTGTTATGTGATTAAACATTTCATCTTTTTCTTTACATAACCTTCACTTGCTATTCTGCTGTGCTTTATCGATTTCCATGTTAACGTAATTGGTCTTCATGCCGTTGTTTGTGCTGCTATAAATAGAGATTCAGTTTCACTCTTTAGATTTCCCTTTTTTCTCGTGTACAACCGCCTTAGTTTATTGCTTGATATATCTATATAGTTGGGTTTTTTTTTCATTTCTGTTTCCTCGTTTTTGCTCTTTTTCCATGTGTACTGCAGCCAATGACATCATTAGCATCTAATGATGTCATTGGCTACAGTAATTTGCCTTCTTTTCTCTTTTTATCTACACAATCCTCAGTGTTAGCGAGTACTCTTTCTCCTTCTTTTCTTGACTCATACAGTGTGTACGTCATCTCTCGGATCTAAAGCTTTGTGTATTGTTATTAACTTTCTTGTCTTCCGGTCTATTCATTTGAGTTTCTCATTGTCCATTTTGGGAATGGTCCCATGTATCTTATAATGGGGGCTACACAGGTAGATTATCCATTTGATGAGGTTTTTGCTTCAGAGCTTAGTTTCAAGAAGCTTTTTCCTCGTGATTTATTCTTTGCTTATTTTTCACTTCATATCTATTTGTTTGATGGTATCTGCTTCGAATATTCCCGAGTACTTGTAACTTTCCTTCTCTCCAAACGTTTTAATGCTTTCCTGATTTAGTAGCGCTATTCTTTCCACTGTTTTCTTTTCCCCACTTTTCAATATGAGCATGGCATATTTTTCTGTGCCGAATTCCATTCCTACATCTCGGCTGCATATTCTTACTGTTTGTATCAGGGTTTCAAGTTCTTTTTCAATTTTTGCTGATACTTTCATATTTTCTATGCAGCTAAGGTGGTTTATTTTTTCTTGTGATTTAGTAAGTTTGTAACCTCTTTAAATTTCTCAAGTACTTAGTTGCGTGGTATTGTTGCTATAACGTGTAACGGTGTTGAAAGCGAGCCTCTTTATATTTTCACTCCCGCTAGGGTTAGTTCTCTGGCTGTCAGTTCTGTCCTCCAGCTTTTCATGGTATTCGTGATGATTGTCATAGATTTTGTACATTTTCAAACTCTCTATTATCCAAGTTTGCAAGACAATATCATAGGTCTTCTTGTTGTCAGTCTATGACATGACTACATTTTCCGCCTTGTTTTGACTTTTTTGATTTTTTTTTTTTTTTCACCAAGTGAGGTTTTCTAACTAGCTTGAGCCGATGGTCTTTGAGTAGGGTCTGGGTTATTATTATTATTATTATTATTATTATTATTATTATTATTTTACTCCGAAAGAGTTTTTCACATCAGCGTAAACTGATGGTCTTTCACTGGAGTTTGAGTTACAGCAAGTCTCCTCAAGTCTCCAGGACTCTTCTCAGTATTTTGGCCGATCTCCATAATGCTGTTGTTGGGACAGTCTCCACTCTTCCCGTTATTTCCAAGTCCCGCTGGGACAGCAAAGTCCACAATTTTGCAAGTTCTCTCTTTTTGTTGATTATTATAAGGTCTGGTCGTCTGGTCAAGATTAGATGATCTGTTTGTATGTCAAAATCCCAGAGGAGTTTGTGTGTCTCATTCTCCAGGAAAGATTCTGGGTTGTGCATGTACCACCTGTTCGTAAAGTCAAACTTCAATTTCTTGTACCATTCCCAGTGAATCACCATGCCCACCCAGTCGTGTCTAGTCTTATACTCCTGTGCAAATTTGCTGCATTCACTTATATGATTGGTCGTTTCGTCACTATCACCACATAACCTATATCAGTTTTGTTGCGTCTTATCTATTCTTGCTTTGATATGATTGGTCCTTTTGGCGCTGTTTTGTGCTACTATTAAAAGAGATTCAGTTCCTTTCTTAAGATTTTCCTTTTTTAGCCACGTACAGTTTTTCTCGTGTGAGATGTCGCATGTTAGTCGCTTAAAACATCCATAGAGTTGTTCTTTTTTGTCCACTTTTGTTTTTTGGTTATTTCCGTTCTTTTGATCCTCGTGTCAGTATTGCTTCTGTGATCAGTCTTCCTCTATATTTTTCTATGTAGTCTTCGAGTCGTTGTTTCGATATTATTATTATTATTATTATTACGCTTGCTTGTAACAACGTACCTATCTATTCATTGCTCATGTATGTCACACTTTCAGCTCTAAAAAGATAAGAAATAGATAGATAGATAATGAGAGAGAGAGAGAAAGAGAAAGAGAGAGAGATGTTTTAAATATGCCGGAGCGGAGAAGAAAGAGAATAACGGAGAGGGTAGTCAAAGAGTAACTGGAGAGGAGAAAAAAGACTAGAGAAAAAAAACGAGGGGGTGGAAGAGAAGAGGGTAAGAGGAAGTAGAGGGTAGAGAAGAGAAGGTGAGTGAGGATGGAGCAGAATATGCATACTGGTGAAGAGGACAGAGGAAGGGCAAAAGAAAAAGCTGATTTGTTAATAAGAAAAGTCGTTTTTACGAATTCTTTTTTCTGATAAAACTTAAAGATTCTAATGAGGTTATATAATAATACTATTGTAACTAGCTACCTACATTAGTCTTCGATAATTGGTGTTGGTCGCGTTAAGGTATAGACAAACTAAACCTAACTCTCCATTTCAACGAACCTATGAAGATCATCTGACGAAGCAGGTTACGAATATCTACAAAACAAGAAAGAAAAAAAAAATGGAAAGATCGACAACACGTTTTCCTTCAGTCCCTCCCAATTTAAGAGTTCGAGAACACCCAAATTTAAAAGGGAAAATTGGGGAAGCCAACAATGAAGAAACCTAAGAGGGTTTTTACGAAAAATATTGTTTATCATGAAGTTATAAATGAGGAAAAATCTTCTTTTCGTAAGTTACATAAATCCGCAGTATCCACAAGTACAGTTAAATGTTTCTCTTCTGGCAGTTTTTTTCCCAACAGTTTTAATTGGGAGTTTTTCAGTTGAGTTTGAGCGACAGCGAATCTTTTCTGATCTCTAGGATCGCCATCCCCTACACCTCGGTGTAGTAGCTAATGAAAAGGGAGCCTTCGGTCACCTTCGATTATGGTCGCCAACAATTAGTCAAGTGTCGAGAGTACTCAACACAACTTTTATAATGTGTGGAGGTCATATCTTATCTTTGTCTCATATCCTAATGGGGGTGTCCTCGTGGTGTAATGGTTAAAGCGATGGACTGCGGAATCGTAGTACGCGAGTTCGTACTCCAGTCGCGTCACTACCTTCACTTTCGGGCAAATACCCTTAGGAAAAGTATGAACGTCCTTATCCTCCCAGCTATGGGTTAAATAGTACAACTACTGTTCTTCTAGGAGAATACCTTTGGCATTAAATAACCTACAAAGGTTGATATGCCATTAAACAAAGAAACCATACCAATCATAGCTTTATTTTTAAATATCTTAGGTTTTACCCTTTTTTTTTTTTTTTTTTTTTTTTTTTTTTTTTTTTTTTTCAAAAATCAAGTCTGGTTTTTCTTTTTTTCATCTAAGTGTACTCTCGACGAATATAGCGAAAAGAATCTTGATGATTTAAACTCTTTTCATGGCGAAGACATCTTATCACCTGAAAATGGGGAAATATAGTGTTCAATGAACTTTTATTGTTAAATGCATTATTTCAAAAACTAGAACTGCAAGAAAAAAAAGGAAGTTTATATTCAATGGATTGAATATAACTAAAATCAGATTTAATGTTCCCCCGCGTCACCATTTGCTTACAGTTACATGATATCTAATACAAATAATTTGTTCTCACTTGTATAGTTTTAAGTATTCCTATCTAATACAAATAATTTATACACAATTAAATGGTTTCAAGTAACTATTTCTATTTGATAATCATTTATCTACCAGATATGAGTTACATCGTACCCCTCCCCCCCCAAAAAAAGCTTGACGGCAATTACACAAGAATGCTGCAAACAATATTGAACGAGTCCTGGAAGCAACACCTCACAAAACAGTAGCTATACGGCCACCTATCACCCATCATCAAAACTATCCAAGTTAGACGAACCAGACATGCGGACACTGCTGGAGAAATAGGGACGAACTCATAAGGGACATACTCCTGGGGACCCCTTCACTTGAACGAGCAAAGGCAGGACGACCAGCTGGAACCTACATACAACAGCTCTGTGCCGATACAGGATATAGCCTTGAAAACCTCCCGTGAGCATTGGATGATAGAGATTCAGGGAGATTCGTGCTGGCAGCGCGACATGATGAAGATGATGATGATGATGAGTAGCACTACTGTTTTTCTACACGGATGGTTTTGGCATTAAATAACCCGCGAAGACTGATATTCCATTAACAACAAAAAAAAAAAAGACACCCCCCGAAACCTAATTAATTAATAATCCTTACTGAACAATTATAGCTTCAATTAATCATTCTTAATACAGATAATTAATACAGTTATATGGTATCATGTATTCTTATCTCATAATAATTTTCAGACAGATTGATTGAACCCATTTAGTCGACCTGGGAGTAATGGCAATGAAGATGTGCTACTCACTCCCAAAAGCACCAGAATTTAGGCTTTAACCTGAGGGGCACTTTTTTGGTGGGGGAGGGAGGGTTGTAATTCTTTTTCAGAGGATACAGTCAGCCCCACCCCGGGGCATATAGGAAAAGATAGAAGGAGAGCAAGCGAGAGAATGAAAGGTTGGAAGAGGATGAGAGAGAGTGAGCGAAAGAGAGAGAGAGAGAGGGGAGAGAGAGAGAGAGAGAGAGCATAGTAAAATGGTTATAAATTGAAGTTCCTACTGCCTTGGAAATTCTTATCTATACAAGGAATTTGTTGTTTTTTTTCTTGTTTTTTTTCTTGTTTTTTTTTTCTTTTCACTTTTTTTTTCTGTATTTTTTTCTGGACGGACTGACAATGAGAAAAAGAAAAGAACGCTTAAAATGTGAGAACTGCTAAATAAATAAATAAATAAATAAGTTAATCTTAAAATAAAACTGTGAAAATGAAATTGCGAGCAGTCACAATGACGTGAAAGAATAACGAATAGAATTTAGCAACAAACGAGAAATTGTTACATTTTTTTTGGCGTCCTGTAGACGCGAGGCGGCGGTAGGGGAAGTAGTGTTTGGGGAGGCAGTGGTTGGGGAGGCGCCATGATATAAAAGTGACAACATACTAGATGCACCTAATATTATTCAGTCTACCCGTCATGCACATGTAAAGAGAAATAGAAACAATTTTGCCCTGGGTGTCGTGGATCTTCACTTTCAACGAAAAACCGCCTTCCATTAAGTTGGAGTTCGAAGTGAAAATTTTACTCAGAGTTAGATCATCATCATCATTATATCGCGCAATCAGCACGGATATTTCTGACCCGCTCTCGTCACACCTCCCTATTGTCCATTGCTTCCAGCAGGTCCTCAAGGCTACATCCCGTATCGGCACAGAACTGCTGTATGTAGGTTCGAACTGTACGTCCTGCCTTTGCTCGTCCATGTGAAGGGCTCACAGGAGTACATCAGTTATGACTCGTCCCAACTTATTCAGCAGTGTCCCGCATGTCTGGTTCGTCTAACTTGGATAGTTTTCGTGATGGGTGGTAGGTGGCCGTACAGCTAAGAAACATAGTTATATAACTGGTTAAAAATGTAAGTTTGAGCAAATGACGCATGCATATATATATATATATATATATATATATATATATATATATATATATATATATACAACTCCTCTACACGAACAGGATGCGACACAAAATCAGTTTTTAAGTGGAGTATAACAGGTTTGAATTCAAAGTTTTCCTTCTGGACCGGTTGCCAAACCAAGGTTAAAGATAACAGTCTGCCCAACTATTTACGCATAGCAGGAGAGAGAGAGAGAGAGAGAGAGAGAGAGAGAGAGAGAGAGAGAGGTGGGAGTGAACTCGTCTCTATTTTAATTTCCAACGACGTTAACCATCAAATCAATGTGCCTCGATGTTATATATATAACATCGAGGCGCAGTGATTAATTATATATATTATATATATATATATATATATATATATATTAATATATATATATATATATATATATATATATATAAGAATGTTTCATAATAAAGACAAATTTTGTCAGTATAATCTATTGAAGATTCTTTCAAGTTTTCTGATAAGTGTCTTAGTTTCTGGTGGGAATTGGTACATGAATTTCCCAAAATTGTCCCAAACGCTTTCGGACCATTTTTAGGCCATTATGCTTGTGTTAGGTGTGTTTGTTTTTTTAAAGAGTTTTGAAAGTTTTTGAAAGTTTATACCATAACAAAAATATTGGAACGCAGAATTGGATAAAACAGGGTAACTTATGTATTTAAAAAAAGGGAATGGTATTTTAAAAAGGGAATGCTATCAACGGAAATAGAATACTATAGAAATACGGGATAAAAAATACTAAAAGCATTTCAAATCATCGTCGCTATTTTCAAAATTAATTCTCTTGAATTTATTTATTTATTTATTTATTTTTTGTTTTTATATATGTAGGACTTCTAGGATTTGTAGTCATAGCTTATCAATTTCGGTGTTTTCAACTAAAAAGCGCTCGGAACAATTTTGGGAAATTCATCTACCAATTCCAACCAAAAACTAAGACACTTATCAGAAAACTTGAAAATATCTTAAATAAATTATACAGACAAAATTTGTCTTTATTATATCATGAAACATGCTTAAATGGACGACTGCCGCCTAACCACACACACACACACACACACACACACATATATATATATATATATATATCCAAGGCGCTCGCGGTGTAGTGGCAAACGTGCTGGACTGCGATATCGTTCAAACTCCAGTCACGCAATTACGTTCACTTTTGGATAAGGAAAGATATGAACCTCCTTACTCGGTCTCCGGCTAAAGGTACCACTATTGTTCTTCAACAAGAATGACTTTGGAATTAAATAACCCAGGAAGGTTGATATGCCATCAAACAAAAAAACAAACTAACTTACACATACACATATCAACAGATACAGACACTTATATATGTAATATATGTATATTTAATACAATGTATGTAAAATGATACACACTCATGTTTTATTAAATAGGACAGACACTTTATCTTTGCCTATTCTATCTTTTATCCGTTCAAATTTTCTTGCTTCTAGTAAAATTCTTTTCTTCTGTAAATTTCCCTGTCATTTTTTCCCTCCTACTCTTCATATAAATGTATGTATCTCGTCGTTGTGGTGAAAACGCTGGACTGCAGAATCGTAGTAAGAGAGTTCGTACCCCAGTCGCGCTATTACCTTCACTTTCGGACAAATACCCTCGGGAAAGGTATGAACGCCCTTATGGGCTAAATAGTACTACTACTGTTCTTCTAGAAGAATGGCTCTGGCATTAAATTACCTACAAAGGTTGATATGCCATTAAACAAAGAACCCGAACCCAATCTCGTCATTGTGTTTGTCATTTCATTATGACTCTAGTGGGGGTCGAAAGTACTTGGGAAAAATGCGACACTTTTCTGAATTCATTCCATACCGAAATCAAACGATTCATATAAAGACCTGAACGGATCAAAGACAGAATGTGTAATCAGGAAATGTCAGTTCTATTTAATCAAACGTGTTTAAAAGAGAAAATACTCTCTTTCTCTCTCTCTCTCTCTCTCTCTCTCACACACACACACACACACACAATATATATATATAGATAGAGAGAGATTTATGTTGGCACAAGTGGTATAATGGTTACCATCCAAGGATATATACACGGTGAATCGAGTTCAAATCCTAGGTAAAGCTATTTGCATTTCACATAACGCCTGTACCCTTGGGAAAGGACTGAATCGAACAATTCTCCCTCTTAAACTAGTAGACAAATTCACTTACCTAGGAAGCAGCGTCGAATGAACCGAAAAGGACATCGACACGAGGTTAACGAAAGCATGGACATCTATCAATAGGCTATCGATTATATGGAAATCAGACCTAACCGATAAAATGAAACGCAGTTTCTTCCAGGCAGCGGTCACATCGATACTGCTATATGGATGCACTACATGGACGCTTACAAAACGGCTGGAGAAGAAGCTAGACGGCAACTACACAAGAATGCTGCGTGCAATCTTGAACAAGTCCTGGCGGCAACACCCGACACGACACCAACTGTACGGCCACCTGCCTCCTATCACGAAAACTATTCAAGTTAGACGAACCAAACATGCAGGACACTGCTGGAGAAGCAGGGACGAACTCATAAGTGATGTACTCTCATGGACCCCCACACATGGCCGTGAAAAAGCAGGACGACCAGCACGAACATACATTCAGCAGCTATGTGAGGATACGGGATGTTGTCCTGAAGACCTGCCTGGGGCGATGAACGATAGGGAGGAGTGGCGAGAGATGGTCAGGGATATCCGTGCTACCAGTGTGATATGATGATGATGATGTCAAGGTGAAGGAAGATAGTATATCGTAATTATTTGTACAAAACATGCACAGAAGATGCAAGGAAATATGTTATATTGTAGGTGGATACGTTTATCCTTTTTGCATTCAGAATTTGTACGGTGAATGGTTCCTCTTGAAAAGAAAAAATGATATCATTGTAATTATGCGTGTATTACACGCACTCGTGTATAACACGCGTCCCTAAATTTGGGCTACGAAGTTCTGAAAAATAAACAACGAAAAACGTATCGTGTGTATAATACTCATTAATTTTTAACAAATTGTAGCGGCTAAATTTACAGTTTGTTCAATTTTTTATCTGCTTCGGATAGACTAAAAATAAAAATAAAAATAAAATTAAAAATTATTCAATCGACTTATGTTATGGAATAAAACATTTTCGCAATATCTAAAGCAAACACGTGGATATGTTCATATAAAAATGCAACTAGTTGGGGACAAGAATAAACTCACACAAGGAAAAACAAAATCATAAACACACATTTTATAGGGTATGTGTCATGAAACAGAATTATTTGTGACACGTTAGTTTGAATCATAGACATAACTTACATTCATTCATAAAGGGTGTCTTGTGTGGTGTAATGGTTAACCAAGGTAGATTAGCAAACCTACACAAGTGAGTTCCAGTCTCATTGGGTACCCCGTTTATACGGCCTTGTGCTACATCTCACCAACAAAGCTTAGTAAATTACTACATTCAGTCATATGGTCCTGAATATAGAGATTCACGCAGTCAGATAAAAAGTTAATATTTAGTTTTCGAGTATAATTCGCACCTCTAACTTCTAGGAAAGAAAGTCTACGTAAAAGTGGATGTTATACATGAACAATTATGGCATTTTGTAGAGGTCAGGTTTATCTTAAAATTGAACAGTATGTTATGATTTCAAAGTATAAGCATTATAAAATATAATCTTAATCTCTTCATATTTGTGTCTCCACCATTTTATTTTTTTTTTTTTTTGTTTAAGAATGTTATCTACAAAATGTATTTAGAAATCATATAATTAATATATGTATAAAAAGGATTTGGCATTAAATGACCAAAAATGGTTGATATGCCATAAAGTCAAACCAAACCAAATTCTTCATTTATATGTGAGTAAGCCAATGACTGATATATAATTGAATTGTTGTTGATACATAGCAATACTGAGAACTATTCAAGCAGCTATATGTAACAATTCAGTTAAGTGTAAATACAGTTTTAATGTAGAAAAACAGTTCCATTTCAAATAATTCAGTTAAGCATAAGCACGCAGTTTAAATGTAAGTACGGTTTAATTGTCAAAAACATTTCTATTTCAAGCTATTCAGTTTACTCAAACAATTCAGTTTAGCATTAGTATGCTGTTAGTTCTATTTAACCCATAGATAGGGCCCTATCAGGTGCTACCACTCCGGGCCAGAGCGGACCTGGGAGCGATGGCAATGAAGGGTACTCCGCATTCCCCAAAGTTCCTGCACTGCTGGAACCTGACCATCAGATTGTTTAGTGTCATATCCAGGACACTTGTTGAGGGGGAGTCTTACCCCTCTGCAGAGGTGCAGGCAGTGACCGGGCAAATAAAAATGTTGGTTTTGTTTTTTATTGAAATAAAGCAGGAAGTAAAGATTGTAAATATAAACATGTAAATTGTAGATTGTAAATATAAAATATCGTAAGAAATCATATATATTTGATATATCTGTATACAAAAGGTGTTGGCATTAAATAACCTACTTAATAGTTGATATGCCATAAAACCCAACCAAACCAAATCATATATATTTAATATATATGTATAAAGAGGATTTGGCATTAAATAACCTACAATGGTTGATATGCCATAAATCCCAACCAAACCAAATCATATATATTTAATATATATGTATAAAGAGGATTTGGCATTAAATAACCTACAATGGTTGATATGCCATAAAACCAAACCAAACCAAATCATATATATTTAATATATATGCATAAAGAGGATTTGGCATTAAATAACCTACAATGGTTGATATGCCATAAATCCCAACCAAACCAAATCATATATATTTAATATATATGTATTAAGAGGATTTAGCATTAAATAACCTACAATGGTTGATATGCCATAAAACCAAACCAAACCAAACCAATCTACTAAAACCGTGATTGTTTGAGTCGAAATGTCGTTCTACAAATAGTAGTTTGCCATAGATTTGATTTTATATCTTGTCATTCTGACTTTAAAACTTTTTGTTTTAGGCAGCGTGTGCATTCCAGTAAATAAATTACATTTTGGTTTCAGTAAATTTATTCGTGTAAAATATGTTGTTTTTTTTAGTTGTGAAACTAATGAATGAGTCGATTTAAGGCGTTTGTCGTATTAGTTGTCCTTTATATTACATCGATGGCAAAATTCAAGGGATTTTATTATAGGCTTTTAATAGATTTCTTTATTATTTAGTATATTGTTGTTTCCAATCATTTCTCTGAGATTATCAGATCGACGATTGGTCAGTATATCTGGTTCTTGAAAAATATCTCTACGGTTCTTAAATATTTGAAATCGTTGTGGGAGCGTGTTGTTAAATGCCGTTACAAGGAGGATGCGATTCAACCTCCCTTTTGGTTTTATTCTTAGGATAGCCTGCCTAGAGGTGAAAACGACTTAGGTTATCTGGTTTTCAATTAACAGCTGGGAATATCCTTGTTTTAAGAACGGCTGTTTTAGTTTATCACTTTGTCTTTTCAGTTTCTTATTATCTGTGTAAATTCTTCTCCGTCTAATTGCTTGTAAATAGGGAAGTTTATTTTTTTGAGATGTTTGGGGTGAGAAGATTTGTAGTGGAGATAGTTGTATGTGTGTTGGTGGGTTTTTTTTATGTTGTTTGTACTTGTTCTTATCAATATATTCTACAGTTGATTTTTCTTAAAGTTTAGGTTTCTTTGTTTAGTGGCATATCAACCTTCGTGGGTTATTTAATACCAAAGCCATCCTTCTAGATGAACAGCAGTGATGCTATTTAACCCATAGCTGGGAGGATCAGGGGGTTCATACCTTTACCAAAGTTATTTGTCCGCTGGCCAGCACATTAACCATTACACCGCGATGATACCCCACTGTTGATTTTTCGTGGTTAAATTTGATAGAGTCGTGCATGAAATTTAAGTTGGTTTGGAATTTGCATATAAAGAATTTATCATCAATGCATATTGCGTGAAAAAGGGTGTCATTGTTAATTTCTCGGTTGGTGTGATTTCAAACACATTCATAGAGTTGGTGGTGGATGAGCGGGCTGCAACACTTCCCATTGAAGTTAAAGCTGTTTAATTTCAATGTCTTTCTTTAATCTTGTCATTACTCCTGCCTATATATATATATATATATGCATGTGTGTATGTGTATGTGTATGCAAGACTATATACAGTGCGTTGTATGTGACAGAGTACATATATTGTCACACACACACACACACACACACACACACACATATATATATATATATATATAAGCGTATTAAATTTAGGTGTGGTTTATTTTTTTCGAGTTTCTACTTTTTAAACAGCATCGTATCTGATGATTTGACAATTAGTGTTTATCTTATTCCTATAATAACTGATAAGCTTCGAGGTCTTCATTTCGATTTTATCTTTCCAAATTTTAGCAGTCATTTTTCGATTTCTTCTTATTTCTTTGGCATAGGACATCATCATTGCCATTACACACAAGTCCACTCTGATTCGTAATGGGAGTACCAGCTACGATCCAAATTACATCCATTTGAAAATTATTTCTATTTGGTCGTAATAAAAAAGTAAAGTTAGCGACCATAGTCGAGGGTGACCCGAAGACTCCCTTTTCGATAGCTACTACACCAAGGTGTAGGGGAGGGCGCTACTCCATTCCCAGGATTGCTCCACTTTACCCTTGAACCGTACCTTATAATGCTGAGTGTTAATACTTGTTACTATATATTTCTAAATTATTTGTGTTACGTTAGTTAAACTATATTAAATTACTTGATAATTACTTGAAACTATAACTGTGTTCAGAGGATTATTATTAATAATTACTAAAAATTCCGGTCCATTGGCCTAATGAGTAGAGTGTTCGCCAATGGTTCGGGAGACCAGGGTTCAATCCCAGGTTGGGTCATACCAAAGACTCAAAAAATTGTACTTGATGCCGCCTTGCTTAACACTCGGCATTATAAGGTATGTATTAAGGGTAAAGTGGAGCGACCCAGGAAATGGAGTAGCGCCCTCCCCTGACACCTTGGTGTAGAAGCTATTGAAAAGGTAGCCTTCGGGTTACCCTCGACTACGGTCGCCACCTTTTTTGCTTTATATAACTGTGTACAAACAAATGACTATTATTAAAAAGAAACGATCATTTGAAACCAAAGGAAATCCTTCCAAGCTGTATCCGGGTCAGTACTACTCTATGGTTGCACTACCTGAACTTAAACGAAATCCTTGAAGAAAAAGCAAGATGTTGACAATAAAAAAATGCTGCGTGCTGTTTTGAATAAATCCTGGAAGCAGCTCCCTACAAAACAGCAGCTGTACGACCATTTACCTCCCATCTCACAAACCGTCCATATAATAGGAACAAAAATTGCTTGGCACCGGTGGTGAAGTAAAGATAAGGTCATGTGTTACGTTCTCCTATGCAGGTACACTCAAATGTTGGCCAACCAACAAAAACTTAGATTCATCAATAGTATGCGGACACTGGATACTGTCAAGCGGACTTGTCCGGAGTGATGGCCGATGGAGACGAATGGAGAGAGTTATGGGATCTTTGCTATCAGTTTGTTTTATTATTATTATTATTATTATTATTATTATTATTATTATTATTATTATTAATGTTTTTATCCGTGCTATCAGCACGACATGATGATGATGATGATTAGTGTTTGGTTTGGTTTTATGGCATATTAACCTCTGTGGATTAATTGATGTCAAACCATTTTTATTGATATATATTAAATATATGATTTCTTACCACATTTTGTTGCTACCATTTTTAAACGAGCCCGAGCTCATCTTTTTTTGACACACAGTTAAATAGTTTCACTTATTTTAATCAAATACGAATAATTCTATTGACTATTAATTATTTGGTTGCACTCAGTTAAACGTTTTCAGATATTGTTATTTAACACTAACAGTTCAATTATACATCAGTCGTTTGTTTATCCACAGTTAATTGATCAAACAGTTCTATTTCAATCAATTCTGTTTAGCATGAATCATTTGATCGCACAGAGTTTAAATGTCAAACAGTTTTATTTGATCCATGGATAGGACCCTATCAGGTGATATCACTACGTGCTAGAGTGGACCTGGAAGTGATTGCAATGAAAGGGTCCTCCGCATTACCCTGAACTCTAGCATTACTAGAGCTTCATCATCAGATTTTAGAGTCATATCAAGGACATTCCTTGGGGGAGTCTTAACCCTCTGCAGAGATGTTAGTCGGTGTATTCTACAGCCCCAGCCGATTGGGTCATATATGACTGTGTATGAATTATTACTGTTAGATTGGAATACTTAAAACCATACAACTGTGTGCAAATTATTCGCAATAGATGCGAATACTTAATATGATATAACTGTGTAAAAACTCTGAAGAAATATCCATATAAAAATCTAAATCTAAATGTATAATATACATGGTTCTATATCCTCTAGGTGTAAAATAACCCCTAGACAGGTTGACATGCCGTTAAAATAAATCAGTCGATCAGTCAAGTCATTTACAAGACGCAGCTGAATTTGAGTCAAGGCTAGAATTATAAAGTTTCAATTAAGAATAGTTACTTGAATTTATAATTGTTTATTAAAGATTATTATTATTAGTGATTAGAAACCATATAACTGTGTGCAAACAAATAACTATTATTTAATGGAAATATACTTGAGACTATATGATTATCAGAATTTGATTGAAATACTTGATATTTTATAAGTGAGAACAAAAGACTCTGAAGAAATAATTACACAAAAAATTTAAATTTGAACGTACAATAAATGCAATTCCCTTCGACACACTTTCTTAAAGAAAAATCGATTAAAATGACTTTTGATCTTGAAATAAAGTCTGTGTTCTCATTTAAAAGAATTGTATATCACTGGACAAACAAATAAACAAACAAACAAAAACAGCACAAAAATATTCCAAGTTTTGTACGAATATTGAGCTCATTTTTACCAGCATTTCCATGTTCGTATTTGATGGAATCTGGGTTTAGCCATGTCTGTCATTTATTAAGCAGAGAAACACTTTGAATACAGAACGTGATGTTTTGCGGCTGAAACCCACCAACCTGCAACTTAACATTCATGATCTTCTCAGTTCCCATCAAATCCATCCTTGCTCATTAAAAAATAATTCAAGAATTAAAGATACGTTAGCATTTACAGTTAATTCATTTCTCATGTAGATTGTTTTAAAGACTTGTAAATTTTAATTCAAAATTAAAATAATTCATCTCGAGGTAAATGGAAATTAAGTATCGTTACAAGAGGTGCATCAGTTTGAGTTCTTCAGAACTGGAACCTCACCGTCAGACGCAGTTTAGAGCCATACCCACGACACACCTTCTTCTTTGTGGAGGTCTTGCCTCTCTGCTTGGGATACCGTCACCATATTCTAAGCCCCACCTTCATGGTGTTTACACTGATAGAGTTAATTACAAATCTGCTGAAGATGCACTCATAGTATTCATGATTCAACTAGAGTTTTCAGCAGACACATTTTAAAAGCAGTCTTCTGATATACAAACCCGTGAATGTTCAAACTTACGAACATACGAACCTGCAATACACAAATACGTGTATATACAAACCATGTTTTACATTCAATACAATAACAGTTATCACTGTTATCGATTATTCATTCTGTTTTACAGGGTGCGACAGAAATACGGTTATTTCCTCCATTTTAAACAGTCGTTTATGTAGTACAAGTGAATTTAGTCATAGGGTAATGGTAGCTCTATCTAGCTAATGTCTTACAATTTTTTCCTGATCAATTACAATCATGGCTTGAACCGAGACGCACAGTGCAATTGCTGTTAAAACTTTTTTTTTTTTTGAGACTGGTGAATTAGTACTTGCTATCCAGGGAACCTTTCTTGCATGTTTCCTGATAGGTCCTAGTGATGCTGTCCCGTATATAAAAAATCTATACTGATATCGGTTGAAAATTTCAGAAGCACAGGTTCATCGAGTAAAAGATAGACATTTGAATTAAAACTGCAGCCCTTTATTTAAACAACAATGAAAATTTTTTTAAAAATATATGTCACCTGGGTCTTTTTTTCAATTTTTAAAAACATGGCCTGTTCAAACCATGATCATGACTGTATCTGAAAAAAAAAAAGATTAAACATTTGTAACATAGATCTACCATTGCCATTTGCTAAAATTAAATTGCATCACGCAGGTCACAGTTTAAATCGCGTAAGTTATTTCTGTCGCACTTTGTACTTTAACTGAACATTAGATCAAATACATTACTACATCTGTGGTTAATTTGGAGCGATGATAGCCAAAGAGAAAAACGTTTGCAATTTAAGTGTCTTTTTTTTTACAACCTAGATTAATGATCAAGTTTGGAATATAAAAAGGTTTTGTTAGTGGTCGTAGGTTAATCGTTGTTGGTTTGTTGGAAAATTTTGAGGTTTCGAATCTGACTCCTTTTCTTCTTCTTGTCCGTATTCACTGTTGTCTTCTTTTGTCTGAGGAGGCTGTAAGAGAATCAGAACGGAAGGAAAAAAAAAGAAAGATACGTTTAGACTCAAACTTTATTTTAATGTTTACTACCATTCTCTGGTAGAGATGTTTTCCTAAACCAGTAGAAATAGTCGTATTTCCCAGACAAGGCGTTAAAGTATATTATAGAACCATTTTCGGCAAGTACACATTTGAGGGTCCGTCGTGTTTTATTGGGTATGTTTAGTAAAAGGTCCTTTTATCAGTGGAGACGCATTGAGCTGCTAAGTTCTAGACTTAGCAGGCACGTGTTCTTCCCACCACCACCAGCAGAAGCAGAAGCAGCAGAGAGAAACAAGTCTTTTCAGTGGAAGTGGTGAATTTTTAATAAGAAATAATTTCTCTTCAGTGGCCCCTCTTTTTAAGCACACGCCAATTTCGCTTCCTGTCAGAGACCTCCTGGAAAACTGTTACTTTTTGCATTTATTTATTTTTTAATTTCTTTGTAATACCCACAGATGTTTGTCGTGGATATTTTAATAGTTTGCATCAACCACCAAAAAGTGTTTTCATTAATTAAAAAAAGAAAGAAAGAAAACCGGTTGGAGTAAATCGTAAAAAGCGAATTCGTAATTGCCGTGCAGTGTTCAAGTTCTACCGGGGGTCGTTTTGTTTCCCTTGGCATTAATGTTATATAAGAAAAATTAATTGGAATAATGAATATCCCACTCCCAACAGATAAGGTGTGTAGGTACCAGGTAATACGGTAATAACACATTAAAAAAAAAAGGTTCGCTTCTACGGAAGAACCAGGATTTCCAATCCCGATTTTCAAGAAAAGCACGCCGTCAGTATTTAGACAGTTGATGTAACATAATCTTTCTATTTATTCCTTTCTCCTCCAGATGGTCCTAAAAGGAAACTAGGTAAAACTTAATTAACATCTGTACATAAAAGCAAAGTAAACCAGAAGGAAGGAAAGAATTAGAAGGGAGAGAAATGAGTTAAAAGACTAAAAGAAAAAGAAAAAGTAAAACAAAGAAGAAGAAGAAGAAGAAGAAGAAGAAGAAGAAGAAGAAGAAGAAGAAGAAATAGTTGTAGTAGAGTAAGAAAAAGAGTTGGAAGAGAAAGAAGGGAAGAAGCAGTTATAATATTAGTTGAAAATGAGGGGAATAAGAGGAGGAAGATGTAGAAGTGGTGATAAAACAGGAAAAAGAAGATGAAGGAACAGAGAGAGAAGAAGGGGGAATGGAAACGATGAGAATAAGAGGAATAAGAAGAAGTAGAAGAGCAAAAAAAAAAAAAAGAAGTGGTGTAAGAAATAAAGAGGAAGAAGCATTCGTGGAAGAAGTAGAGATAGAGGAGGAAGAGATGGAGAATAAGAGGGAGTAGTTGTAGTAGTAGTAGTAGACGGAAAAAAACTAGGAAAAGAGGGGAGATTGGAAGGAAAAGGAGAGGAGAAGGAGTGAAAATTGAAAAAGAATAATGGAAGAGGAAAAGAAAGACAGGAAGAATAAGTAGCAGTGGTTGCAGAAGGGGAAGAAAAGTTAGAGAAGGAGAGAAATTAGTAGTAGTAATAGTAGCAGTAGTAGAAGTGGTGAGGGATGAGGGAGAAGGTTTAAAAAAAAAGAAAATGAAGAGAAGAGTGGAAGAAGAAGTAACGTAGAAGAAGAGTGAAAGAAGGAGTAGTTATAGATAGAGAAAAGAATTAGAAAAAAAAGTGGTCGTAGTAGTTGTTTTAGTAGTAGTAGTAGTAGAGTTGGAGAAGGAAGTAGAAATTGAAGGTGGGGGGATAGATGAGAAGAAAAGGGGAAGAACAAATTGAAAAAATGGAAGAAGAAAAACAAAAAGGATGAGAAAAAGGAAAATAAACCAAGACATAGATAGTCTTTCATGTGTTTATGTTCTGCACTTTTATAGGTCATATATATATATATATATATATATATATATATATATATATATATATATATATGTGTGTGTGTGTGTGTGTGTGTGATTGTGTGTGTGTGTGTGTGTTCTTTTCCTTGTTGACGTCTCGCAGAACTAAAACCTAGCCAGAATTAGTACCTTAGTCATCATTATTGCAAAAATTTATTTTTACATCCAAATGAGTTATTTCTTTTAGTAAAAAGTGAGCATTTCTTAAACTTGCCCAAAATATAATCACAGTTATTATTCGTCAATGCGTTGCAAATGATCTTAAGAATTTTTTTTATTCATAATTTTAAGCTTCGATATGCATTTATACAATAGACTTTGGTCAAGTAAAAAAAAAAAGATATTTCCAAAAACTGATCAATTGAATTTCGAACCTATTCACAAATATCAAAGGTTGATTTATTTATTTATTTATTTATTGTAAAAAAATATTTTTAAAAAAGTCATTGGATCCCGGCTAGAAAACAAAGCTTGATTACCTATACCCAAATTTGCCAAATTGTAAGAAAAAATCAAGTCTCCCCCACACACATCTTTTTGCTATTGAAATGTTTTGAAATAAAAGTTATTTGCGCTTAAGGTTAAAGTTTATAAAACTTTATTTTATCAAATAAAATATTGTGTATAAGTCGAGTTACTATCTACACCGAATCTTTAGTTACAAAATCATTAATTTACGTAATTATATTTTGAAACCAAAGATAACTCTTTGGTATATATATATAAATATATATATTGACTTGTTTAGGTTTGTCAATCGCGTTCATTATACACATATATTTACACATTTTTATACAGTTTTTTCTTCAGCGGTTTTTTCTTAGACACAGTCCTACCGAATATGAATAATTTTTTAACATATCTGTCCGCCAGATTGAGCCCTAACTAGTACTACCGGTCCGAATCAGAGTGGACTTGGGGGAAATGACAAAGATGTGCTCTTTCCCACTTCCCAGATCTTCAGAATCTCTCCCTCTCCCTCTCTCTTCCCCCCATCTCTCTCTCTCTCTCTCTCTATATATATATATATATATATGTATTACTCGTAGGAAATGGACACGAAAATTTGAGTTCAAATCCTGGGCGAGACTACATACATTTCCCAAAGCAAATATTCTCCAACAGGCTTGATACAAATAGTAGAGCAGTCTGAACTCTTTAACTTTGGTGTAGATATAGAAAAGGATAGTTTTATTATCTTTTTGATTATCCCCTCTTTGTACAAGAATAGAAATGTTTGTCTCAAGTTTTTTCATAGTTTCCTATCATCATTGGTCATTTCAAGCTTAAATAATATCTTGATATCACACACACACACACTGTCCTAGTGAGAAGAGTGTTCGCCAATGGTCCGGGAGAGCTGGGTTCAATCCCAGGTCGCGTCATACCAAAGACTTGATACCTCCTTGCTTAACACTCAGCAATATACAGTACGTATCAAGAGTAAAGTGGAGCAACCCAGGGAAAAGAGTAAAGCTCTCTCCTACACCTCTGTGTAGTAGCTATTGAAAAGGGAGCCTTCTGGTCGACAGCTTTACTTTTACTTATATATATATATTTATCAGTTCTACATATTTCAGTTTATTCATATCTATCTTTCATTCATTCTAAGTCTGTTAACATCTATCTATCTCTCTATCTATCTATTTCAGTCTGTGAATATATATCTATCAAGCTTAGTCTATTCATGTATATCTATCTCAGTCTATTCTTATTTAACCATAGTGCTGTTAAATTTTGAGAAGCGCAACTGTATTTTTTCAATAATTACTGAAATCTAACCAAAAAATCTGCTGTTTATATATATATATATATATATATATTAGCGAAAACTCGACCCGCTAGACTAATGGCCCCTGGACATCCGGGTTCAATCCCAGGTTAAGTCATACCAAAATCTCAAAAAATGGTACTTGATACCTCCTTGCCTAATACTGATTATTATAAGGTACGTATCAAGGGTAAAATGGAGCAATCCAGGGAAAGGAGCTGCATCTTCCCTTACACCTCGGTGTAGTAGCTATTGAAAAGTGAGCGTTCGGGTCGCCCTCGACAACGGTCACCAACTTTATATATGTATACATACAAATATATATATATATATGTGTGTGTGTGTGTGTGTGTGTGTGTGTATATTTCGTTCGCATATATGTTAACACATATATGAATATTCAAAATGTAAACACACATTAATATATATATATATATATATATATATATATATATATATATATATATATATATCGCATAAGTGTTCCTTTTTCATTGGGTAAATATGTAAGAATAAAAGAGAAAATGACAAACACTACGTTTTCTTTCAAGTTTTTGCTTTCAACATGAAATAAATAACAAAGCAAGACGTAACTGTAAGAAACGAAATGCTAAGCTCATCCTATTTATCTTCACTTGGTGTCTTCATAGTCAGAGAATGTTTTGTAGTAGAAAAAAAGAGATATTGCAATTAATCATTAGTAAATCCTTTCGCTTTCTATATTTAACTTTGTTTTCGCTACAGATAAAGGCTTGCCAAACTCTTTCATATATTAATTCATACGAGACACTTTATTTTTAACATTTTCTAACAAGGTGATAGATAGATAGATAGATAGATATGAACAGACTATAGATAGACATAAACTTAACCAGGTAGATATGAATAATACTACGTATTAATAGATTAAAACAAATTGATATGAGCTGAGATCAATAGATAGATGCAAAAATAAATAAATAAATAAAGAAAGAAAGAAATGTTTTTTGTTTTGTTTTACAGCGTATCAACCCTTTTCGGTCATTGAACGCCGAATTAAGACATTTTGATAAAAGTTTCAGACAGTTCAGTTTAGAATAAGTATAGTTTTTTGTTCACATACAATTAACTGTCAAAACAGTTCTTTTTCAATTCGGTTTAGTATAATGTTGGTTTGTTTTTTGTTTTACGGCGTATCAACCCTTTCCGGGTCATTTTATGCCGAATTTAGTCATTTTGATAGAAGTTTCAAACAATTCAGTTTAGTATAAGTTTACTTTTTTGTCTATACACAGTTAAATATCAAACACTTCTTTTTCAAACTATTCAGTTTAGCAAAAGTACGCAGTTTAGTTTTATTTGACCTATAGATAGGACCCTATCGGGTGCTACCACTCCGAGCCAGAGTGGACATGGGAGCGATAGCAATAAAGGGGTACTCCGCATTCCTCAAAGCGCCAGCATTACTGGAGCCTCATCATCAGATTGTTTAGTGTTATATCCAGGACACTTGTGGGGCTGGGGGTCTTACCCCTCTGCAGAGAAGCAGTCGGTGTATTCTACAGCCCCTGTCCAGTGGGCAGAAAGAAAGAAAGAGAGAAAGAAAGAAAGAAAAGGACAACAAATTAAAATGAATATGAACTAGTGTTATAGATACAAACCGAATTATATATATATATATATATATATATATATATATATATATATATATATTATTCGGTTTTCTCTAAGCGAAAAAGTAATCGCGTTGCCATTAGCGTTTGTTGCAAGGCTCTTCAAATATGAATTGAGCTCTCGGTAGCCGTTAAACGGGAGTATATAAAACAATAGTAATTGTGTTTCATAACCGATTAAAATTTTCTTCGTTGCTACTGTTTCCTCGTGGCTGAGGGGTAGAAGCTTGGATTGGCGTTTGAGTCAACCGGGTTTCGATCTCAGCTGCAGGAAGCTAGTATGTCTAGCCACACTGATGAGTTCTGATAGAACGAAACAGATCTGTCAATGGATGACTTTATAGATATATATATATGTGTGTGGTTATTTAATCTTTGACCGCTCAAGTCCTCATATGAGTCGTTTGACTTTTGGATGGAATATTTTGGAAAGCGTTGTGTTTTTTCCGATTATTCTCGGTATCAACTGGAGCCATTTTCATGTGAGCAAATAATGAAATGACAAATACAAGGAAAAATCATACATTTCTATGAAGAGGAAGAGGAAGAACAAGTGGGAGGAAATTTGCGGAAGAAAAGAACTTTATTATAGGTCGGGAGAAAAATTGGCGGGAGAAGTTTTTAAGGCATTTAGAATTTGACTGCTATATTCGAAATTGTTCATGTTTAAAGAAGGTATATTAATCTTTATATTGAAGATGTAAAGAATTCGGAGTTTTTTTGTTCTGTCTTTGTTTAATATAGAGACATTTTCAGTTAGAAACATGTTTCTAATAGAAAATGCAGCACACACCTACATACACATACGTATATATTCAGATACATAATTATATATATATATCATGTGCCACTAGCATGGGTTTCCCTGAACCTCAATAGCCACCCGTCTCTATCGTCCATCGCTCCCGGCAGGTCTTCCATGCTTCATCCTGTATCAGTAGAGAGCTGTTGTAGATAGGTTCTAGCTAGTCGCTCAACCCTAGCTGATCATTGTGAACAGTTCCACAGGACTACATCGCTTATAGGTTCATTCTCGTTTCTCCAGCAGTGTCCCATAAGTCTACTTCATCTACTTTTGATATTTTCTAGATAGACGGTAGGTGGCTGTACAGCTGCAGTTTTGTGGGATGTTGCCTCCAGGATTTGTTCCATACAGTTCATGGCATTCTTATGCAATTGTTATCAGGATTTTTCTCCATACCCTTTGTTAGCGTCGATGTGGTGCATCCATATATTAGCATTGACCCGACCGCTGCTTGGAAAAAACTGCGTTTTATCGTATTGGATTGGTCTGACTTCCATATGACCGATAGCCTATCAATTGATGTCCATACCTTTGCAAGTTGCGTATTGATGCCATTTTCGGTAGATGAGACGCTGCTTCCGAGGTAGGTGAATTTGTCCACTAGTTTCAGAGAACCACCATTTAGTGTAGAGATGTCACCTCTTTGATTAAAGCACATGAACTCTATTTTGTCTGCGTCCACATGTAGGCCTATGCCACCTGCTGCCCTTTCCGGACAATGTAGCAGGGATTTGGCCTAGGCGGGCATATTTACCAGAAGCGTTATATCATGAGCGTAGTCTGCGTCTGCTTCTTGCCTTTGCCAATGTAAAGCCATTTTCTTTCATTAAATCAATCTATGTTCGAAGCACGTAGTCTTGGCAGATAATAAAGAGATATGGGACTAATGTGTCCCCTTGCATCACACCTGCAACTATATCAAAGTCCGTACATTTACTTTCATGTTTTTATTGAGCATCCTTAGGGCTGCTACGATTTCTTTGGGGAGATCGTAGGCCAGAAGTATTTGTCCCATCTTTCCTCTGTGTATGGACTCAAATGCCTTGGAAAAGTCTACAAATAATTGTGTCACCTCAAGGTTTTTGCACGAAATACCAACTTAAGTAAGAGCAAAACAGAGAGTTCCCTGGGAGATATTGGAGATAACGTGAAAACTGCATCCCTATGCAATAGGAGAAAACCAACTTACGCCAACGCTCAAAAACTTAAGAAGGCACAAAGTGAACCAACTAACGTATACCTAAAAAAACAAACAGAATACATCCAAGACTAGATCAATAAGATTAGAGACTCGGTTGAAGATAGACAATCTTGGATAGCGCGACAGGCAGTAAATGATGTGTGTAGCAGGAAAAGCAATGCATGAACTAAACTAAAAGCTGCCAGGCAAGAAGAACGAATATACTTGGGGAAAGAACATTTCAAGAATATGCTTGGAAAATCTCCCAAAGTTATGGATGAACCTATCACGAAAATTCTTTGCGATCAACTGGACATCAAACTAGAACCATTTACACAAGAGGAACTCGACGCTGTACTAAGAAAAATCAATAACAGCAAAGCTGCAGGTCTTAATGAAATATCCCCAGAAGTATGGAAAACAAGGAAATTCGATAACATACTGCTCCGATACTGCAACACCGTATATAATGGTATAATGGTTATCCTCGCAGGAAATGGACACGGCGACACGAGTTCAAATCCTGGACGAGACTGATTACATTTCACATCGCACTAATACCCTTGGGAAAGGTCTGAATCCAATTATTCTCCCTCCAGCTATGGGTAAATAGTAGGACAGACTAGGTTCTTCAGCCTTGGTGAGGCAATTAGTCTAGGAGAAGGAAAACTCTGAATTCAAATCTGTTAAACCTCGCTTAAAAAATTAACCTTGTGTCATATCCTGCCCGAGCGGAGGGGTTGGTAAATATGATAACTAAAACATAATAGACAGATGGAAAAAAAGTCTGCGTCCTCCCCTTCCCCGAGAAGGGTGACCTCGGAATTGTCAAGAACTACCGAGGTATAACCCTTACATCCATAGCGGCCAAGATTTGCAATGCTTTTCAACTCAATCGCATTGAAGCTAAACTTGAGAAAATTCGTAGGAAGAGCCAAAAGACCTTTCGGAGAAATCAATCAACAACGTATATATATATATATATAGAGAGAGAGAGAGAGAGATAAACATATTATTTTCATAATTATCGATATATAATTGTATATATATATATATGATTACATATATATATATGTATATATAATCATATTTGCAATATCTAAAATAATTAGTCACCTCATTGATTTGTATAATATTTATATGTTAGAATTGTGTCCCAGATCACGTCATACCAAAGACTTTAAAAATTGTACTTGATACCTCCTTACTTAACACTCATAATACAAGGTACGTATCAAGGCCAAAGTGGAGTAATCCAGGGAAAGGGGTAGTGCCCTCCCCTACACCTTGTTGTAACTATTGAAAAGGGAGCCTTCTGGTCGCCCTTGACTACGGTCGCCAACAACAGTGATTACTTCTTATCATATCTTGACGTCGCTTTAATATATATATATATATCTCAAAAAGACACCAGTAAAATGGAAATAATTAGTAATTATATATATATATATATAGTTGGTACTTATTTTGATTTTTTATTGGGGTCGCTTCTTATCAAAACTTACTTAAAATGAATCTATTGCCTAATCCTTAATGTCAATTGTACCGAGATCCAGAAATCTTCTCAGTATTCTTGAGAAAATAAGCTTTTTTTTAAAATTCTGGATTGCTCTAACCTACATTAATTTATTTTGAAAAGCAAACCTAAGGCAAGATGTACATTTTCTTTTTTAAGTAGAGGAATTATATTGCGAATTGAATTACCTTGACATACGGAAACACTGGACAGCTGTTTCGACCTTATTAAGTCTTGTCAGCAGTATATACCGTGATCTCCACCACTGAAGATCGAACCAGAGACCAAAGATTGCAGAACTGAAACTCTACACATTGCACACAAGTGACGCCAAATTAACTAGTTATATCAGGTGGTGGCTCAGTTGAAGAGCTTCCGCTCTGCAATCTGCAAACTATATCCATGCCTTTGGGGTCATAATAAGTACGCAGATGCGTTTTTCCAATTCTATTGGGAAAACGTGGTCCTGGAAGTGACTGTGTCTTCTGTAAAGAGTACGGATGAAACTTGCAAGACACATTCAGGTCAATTGGACATGCAATTACCATGACTAGTTTACTTGTCGTCACTTATGTGAGATGTGGACAGTTGGCTCAGTTGTAGAGTTTCATTTCTGCAATCTGTGGTCGCTGGTTTGATCTCCAGTAGTAGATATCACGGTATACACTGCTGACGAGACCTAATAAGGTCGAAACAGGTGTCCAGTGTTTCTGAATATTGTGCGTAAGTGTTCGTCGGATTTTCTGGTCATGGTAATTCAGTTCACAATATATATATATATATATATATGACGTAAAGTCAACAAGTACCCAATCATTGCCAATACTTCCAGGTCTACTCTGACTCGGAATGGTAGTACACGTTAGCGTTTCATCAATGCGTCAAATAGAACTGTTCAATCATTTACAAATATTTTAATTCTTTGAAATGATAACAACAGTACGCAAATTGTGCGTATTAGAAAGCGTATTTAATAAATAGAATTGCTGTTGTTAAATAGCAGCACTTGAAACCATTTCACTGAGTAAAAACAAATGATTAATTTTGAATAGAATTATTATTAATGATACTTGAACCTGTTTAGAAGTACACGAAAAATTATTAAAATTGTGGTTAAATAGCAATACATAAACCCATCTGTGTGCAGAGAAATGAAATTTAACTAGTTTAAAAATAAATCTATCTACACATTACTCGCTTACAAATTATATATGTATATATATGTATATGCTCCGGAGGTGCCCGTGGTGTAATGGTTATCGTCGTAGGAAATGGACACGGCAACACGAGATCAAATCCTGGACGAGACTGATTGTATTTCACATAGCACTATTACCCTTGGGAAAGGTATGACTCCAATTATTCTCCCTCCAGCTATGGGTAATTAGTAGGGTAGACTAGGTTCTTCAGCCTTGGTGAGGCAACTAGTCTAGGAGAAGGAAAACGCTGAATTTTAACCTCTTAAACTCCGCTTAAAAAGTGACCTTGTGTGGAGGGGTTGGTAAATATTTATAAGATTATATATATATATATATACAGGCATTTAAAATTTTCGTAGACTCTTTAAAATTCTGTATCTTATTGCTATACATCTTATGAGATGACTGACAGCAATTGGAATACACCCTACTAAAGCCTGATTGTCACAGCTGGTAAATTTCAAAAATGCAATCTGGATGAGAGGACACTTTAGAAGAACCATATGCAATAAAATTCTGTTTTAAACTTGGAAAAAATGCCACGGAAACATGGAATGCTTCAGACTGCTTTTGGAGGTTCTTGCATGAATCGAGCATCAGTTTTTGAGTGGTATGAGAGATTAAAAGAAGGCAGGGAGTCTGTGAGGGGTGATGAGAGGTGTGGGAGGAGTAAGGAAGTCAGAACACTAGAGTTGATTGGCCAAATAAAGAATTTCATGGATAAGGACTGTCGTGTGCCATAGAGACAATCAGTGCACAGTTTGATGTCAGTGTGGGAACTGTACACATAATTATTCGCGAGGAACTGAAGATGCGGAAGATTCGCGGGAAGTTTGTCCTAAGGATGCTCAGAGAAGATCAGAAAGAAAGATGTTGTCATGACAGCAGGGAGATGGTCGAGCTGATCAATTCAGATCCCGCAGTTCTTGATGCTCTGGTGACCTGTGATGAAAGCTGTATCTACTGCTATGACCCAGAGACCAAGAGACAGAGTTCCCAGTGGAAGCAGCTGGCTCTCCCAGACCCAAGAAGGCCAGACAGAGCAAATCTCTCCTCAAACTTTTGATGATCCCTTTTTTGACAGCACTGGCATGATCTACTTGCACTGGGTTCCCACTGGACAGACAGTCAAAAAAGAATACTATGTTGAGGTTTTAAGGGAGTTCAGCAAGAGATTCCGTTGGAAGAGGTCAGCACGCTTCAAATCGGCTCAGTGGCATTTCCACCAGGACAATGCACCAGTCTCCATATTTGTCACAGACTATTTGATCAAGATGGGTATCAAGACAGTTCCTCAACCTCCCTATAGTCCAGACGTTGCTCTATGTGACTTTTGGTTATTCCCTAAGCTCCAGGAAAATCTTAGAGGCTGTCGTTATGAGATAATTAAGGAGATGAAAGAGGCTGTGACGACGATCATTGACACACTCACACACACACACACACACACATATATATATATATATATATATATATATATTGTCATCCACAGCCAGACTGTTTTGTTGTTTTTGACACACCCCAAGAAAAAGTGACATATACTCTTCAGTGTGGCTATACACGGAAGACACTTGAAGCTGGGATCGAAACACACCCAACTTTACGTAAGACTTGCTATCTTACCGCTCAGTAACAGGCGACATACGTCAGCTCAGGAATTATTAGGCATTATTTAGTAGCTTTTGGTTGTTTACATTTTGGCTTAAATGATACCAAAGTGCTCAATTCATTAGAAGAGCTTTTCAGAATATATATATATATATATATATATATATATATATATATATATATATACTTCTTGTCGGTCCAACGACAAAAAAGTAAATATTTTTAAAATGAATAGGTCCGCAAAGGAGTCTGGTGTTAGAGATTTTATTCCTTTATAACTTTGCTCTCCACATTTTTCAGCCTGAAAAAGACTATGAAGTCTGATACACGTGTAGAGCAAAGTTATGAAATATAAAATCCGAAATACCTAATTCACTTGCGGGCCTATTCATCTTAATGTATATATATATATATATATATATATATATATATATATATATATATATAAATGATTTTACATTAAACATACATATGCTATAACACACCAACCAACTAACCAATATTTATTAGATAAATATTATTCAACTGAGAAGAATCTACGGAGAGGCAGCAGTTAATTTTGGCATTCTGGTGTTACGCCACCCATAGGTATGGACTTTAGTAATTGCAGATGTCATAAATCCTTTTCTAAGAGCAGACTTCCTTCCCCATTATGGCTCAAGCCTAAATTGCAGTAACGACAGACGAAACAAAAGACAATTCCCTACAAAGAAAACATGTCACTGATCCAATCTACCGCTTAACAATTAACAGTTGCTGAAAACTATCAGAATAGGTACAATATCTTCTCCAGGAACATATGAACATATTCATGACTCGAAAAAAAAACACCTGATACACCCCAAGAAAAAGTGACATATACCATAGACACCG
>OY757906.1:113801705-113834205 GCA_963585895.1 Sepioteuthis lessoniana
GTTTTGAAATTTACTGGTAATTATTTTTTACTAAGAATTTTTTCTAATAATTTGTGTGTGTGTGTATATATATATATATATATATATATATATATATATATAAATGTACATTTGTTTACATTTGTGTGTGTGTGTGTGTGTATAATTCATGCTTTATTGAACTTTGGCTTAAATTTATCAATAAAACCTTTTTCTTTTATTTGGAGTAATGTGTAGTCGTTAGTTTTGTTCATGGGGATAATTTTAAATTTACCTTGACGACATTCGTATGAGTGTTTTGATACATTTAATTTTCTATTTTCTGTTTTTTTTTTAATATTGCTCTTGTGAATAGATATTCTGGTACTGAGAGTCTGCGTTGACCCTATGTATATTTTTTTACACTTGTTAGATTCGATTATGTAGACAACGTTTTTTGAGTTGCAGCATAAGTCTTTATTTTGAATTTTGTTTACGTTTTTTTTTTAAAGGTATACGATTTCCATTCTATAATTATATCAAATATTTTGCATTTTTCTTTCTTGCATTTGGTAACACCTTGTGCTGAGTTTTCTCCGAATGTTGAAGAGGTGAGTATTCTTTTAAAATTTTTGGGTTGACTCTGGCTTTTAATGACTTTTGTTGTGTCTAGTATTTCTTTGATTTTGTCATTCTTGTTGATTTCTTCTAGATCTTTTATTATTTCTGCAAAAAGTTCTGGGTTGTTTTTGTTGTAGGTTGCAACGTATGCTAAGGGTTTCTCATTGTTGTGCTTTTTGGGGTTCCATGACTCATTTTGTAGCATTTTTCTGCTAATTCGCATCCCTTATTTATTAGTGTTGTTGGGTATCGTTTTTAAGGCAAGTTTTTCTGAGGTTTTTATTTGTTATTATAGGGTATATTCTACGTGCTAGAGTGTAGGGGATAGATGTTTTACATCTTTTTTTTGGGGGGGGTCTGTCTATTGAAGTGCAGATATTGTTGCATATCTGTGGGTTTGTGGTAGATACCTGTGATGGTTCAGCCATTTACGTTTTTTAGGGGATGTCTAAGGTGGAGGAGTTGGTGAATACATATATATGACACGGCTTGTATATAAATCACATCCATTGTTTACTGTTTATCCAACTAATAATTGTATCGAAGCACAATATATATATATATATATATAAGGGGAAGAACGAAATCGTTTAAAAATGGTTTTGTAAATCCGAAAATTGCTTAAATGCTGGGCATCAGGGCAAAACAAAGCACAAAAAAACGATTAAACTCTCATCTTTTTTATATTGGTCTCATGAGAAAAAAATTTCATGTATCAATAAAGATATATTCATCGAATAAAACACTCTCCTTCTCTCTCTCTCTCTATATATATATATATATATATATATATATATTTACATACATATTTATAGGGTTGGAAATCAGAATGAATATTTTAGTATAACAACTCAGTTATAAGACGACTCTGTTGTAAAACAAGATCAATTTTGATTTTAAAACATAAACAACAAAATAAGAAAATAGACACAAAACAGTAAATTTTCTCAATATGGCCATCATTTTTTTTTTTCATTTATTGCACGAACACGCCTTCAAAACGATTTGCGTGACTTTAAAATAAATTCTTCAAGCATTTTATTCCGTTCTTCCTCAAGAGCAGTTTAAAGCGAACCAATATCTGGATCGGAAGTTGCATTTGTTTTGTTTTCTGAAGAGTTGATATGTTAGGAGAAAAATTATTTTCTCGCATCCAAATGTCATCAACTGACCTTTTGGCTCATTAGGCTAGGGCTTTAGAATACACCGACTGCATCTCTGCAGAGAGGTAAGACTCACCAAACGACTGTCTTGGATATGACACTAAACAACCTGATGGTGAGGTTCCAGTAGTGGTAGAACTTTTGGGAATGCGGAGTACCCCTTCATTGCTATCACTCTCAGGTCCACTCTGGCCTGTAGTGGTAGCGCCTGATAGGGTCCTATCTATAGGTTAAATAAAACTGCTTGACATTTAAACTGTGAATTTTGGCATTTAAATTCAGTGCAAACAAATGACTAACGTGAAACGGGACTGCTTGAAATAGAAGTATTTAACCATTTTGTTTAACGGGGTGCAAATAAATGATTGCCATTTAATTGAATTGTCAGAGATACATAGAAATAGTTGAACACATTTAACTTTGTTAACACGATAAACTAAATTGTTTGAAGCAGAACTGTTTGACCATATAACTGTATGTAAACAAATGACTGCTGTTTAATTGAAATGTTAGTGTTAAATAGCAATACCTGAATATATTTAACGGTGTGCAGACAAATGATTAATCGTAAATAGAATTATTCGTATTAGATAGAAATAAATAAAATAAGTAACTGTATGCAAAAAAAAAAAAAAAAAAAATGAGCTCTGGCTCGTTTAAAAATGTTATCTACAAAAGTCATATATTTGATATATACGTATAAAATGGATTTGACATTAAATAACCAACAATGGTTGATATGCCATAAAACCAAATCAAACCAAGCAACTGACTATTATGTATCTGTTGTCAGACACCTGGCAAATAAGCTCTTCATTTGGAAGGTATGTGTTAAGCGTTAGAGGGACGTACTTCAAATTAGGCGTACCTGCTTGGCTTGTGTAGTTGTTTATTTAGGTGTTTATCAAACAGCCAAATTTTTCCCAAAACAGTGCCATTCAGTTTGGTATTAAAGCCATTTTGGAGCCAGTGTTTGGAGAAGTTTTATCCATTAACTTTGTGTTTCTATTATTACCGTGATATTTTCCAAAGTTTTTTTTCATTCTTCTTATGATGGAGAATCTTACACACATATATATATAGTCGGCCTATAATAGACAGATAGATCCTCAACTCTTGGTCAAATCATGCAATCATTTCAAATTCGACGAATAAGCGTAATATCTACACGAAAATCAATGGACAACTCTTTAAAAAAGTATGACAGTTTATCTTGCAATTAATGAAGTTATACAGTATTTCATTTAAAAGGCTCCATTTATTATGTGAGAGGGAAACAGATTTTTAAGAAGTTCAGGGTGGACGGGCTCAAATTGACAATAACTGGGTCCTCTGTGAAGTTCAAATTCGGTTAAATTGATACATACATACATACATACATACATACAACTGGAGCTCGTAGTGTAACGGTTATCGTCATAGGAAATAAATACGGTGATGTGAGTTCAAATCTTGGACTCGTCTGTTTACATTTCCCACTTTTGCAAAACGTATGCATTCGACAATTCTCCTGTCAACTATGGGCAAACAATTGGGCAGACTAGGCTTTTTGACCTTGATATGGCAACCGGTCTAGGAGAAAGAAAATTCTGAATTCAAAACTTTTAAAGACAGCTTTAAAAAAGGACTTTGTTTCGCATCCTGCTCGTGCGGAGGGGTTGGGTAAATACGCACACATACAGGTCTGCGTTTCACTTCGTACTATTGTTCATGTGAAAGACATGAATCATCTGTTCTCCCTGCCAACTATGGGTATGGAATGGGGTCGGGGACCCAAGTTTAAATTCCGGACTGTGCTCTTTGTGTTTCACTTCACGCTAATGACGTTAGATAAGGCATGGATCTCTCTTTCTTCCTCTAGCTATTAATAAAGAGTAGGACAGACTGGTTCTTTCGTCCCGGTAAGGCAACCAGTCTAGGATAAAGAAAACTTTAAATTCAAACCAGCTGCACTCTGCTTAAAAATTAACTTGCCACTTCTGGCTCGTGGTGGAGGGGTTGGGTAAATACATACATTCATACATTTTTTAGAAGAAGAATGGTCACAGAGGAAAAGAGTTGTGGACAACTATCTTCGTTGTGTGTAACGCGCATGTGCAGTTTATTTTTTTGTCTCATTTTTTTTTTTCGAACTTCTATGAAAACAAAATACTCAGTAATCCAATAAAAGTAAAATATAAAAAAAGTTTAAAATTTTTAAATATCTTTTATTTATTTTTAAATGCTGGACTCCATATTTCAAAACAAAGCCGATGTTTTAACGTTCGACCTTTGACAAAATACCACAAAATAACAATTTACATATAGACACAAATAAAAACAACAAAACAGTCACCTTATAAACAAGACGTTGACAGATATAGTAAATAATAATAATAATAATAATAATAATAATAATAATAATAATAATAATACATTTATTTTCATTTTCTTTTTTGAAAAAGTATCAAACAGGAAAATTGTCCCAAATTTGGAACATTAATTCCCGTAATTCACATTTTTATAGTTAATTTGCTGTTATTACAAAGCGGCATTGATTCTGGAATATTTTCTAGAACAGCCAAAATACCATTGTTTCTGCAAATTAACTCAGCTTAGATTTTCTGACAGAATGCAAAATTAGGGTAAGAGGGTTGCATTGTGACAATCTTTCAAGCGAGATTTTTGCCCGTCTTGAATATCAACATTCGAAATACAAGAACTTCAAACGCTGGCGCCGATGGGATATCAGCAAAACCTATCAGCTGCTAGATAGGTTCTTAGAACAGTTTTTCTTTGCCATAGTTCATCACAGGGGGTTTCTAAACTTTAAGTGATCTTTTTTGTTTTTTTGTTTGTTTGTTTGTTTTCGAAACTCTTGAAAATGCTTCCTTGTGTCACACTTATGAATCAGATTTAAAAATGTTTATTGGGATTTGAGTTTGTTATGAACACAGGCATTTTTTTAATTTCGATTATCGGGTGTCAGTTTTGACATATAGTTTAACGGGGCTTTTGCATACGAAAGCACTGTTCATGTGTGTTTAGAAGGTCCAGGTACACCACATTGAATTTTTCTCATGCTGCCTGAGACAAAAAAAGAATGAAATTAAATATCTGAAGGCGTTAAAATTCTTTTTTTTTTAAAATCTTTTGTTTGATTTTTTTTTGTCAAATGGAATATCAAATGTCGTGGGTTATTTAATGGTAAAACCATCTTTGTAGAATGGTATTGGTACTATTTAAACCATAGCTGGAGAGATAAGTAGTTTTATCATATTTACCAACCCCTCCGCTCGGGCAGGATATGACACAAGGTCAATTTCTAAGCGGAGTTTAACAGGTTTGAATTCAGAGTATTCCTTCTCCTAGACTAGTTGCCTCACCAAGGCCGAAGAACCCAGTCCGTCCTACTATTTACCCATAGCTGGAGGGAGAATTATTGAATTCATACCTTTCCCAAGGGTATTAGTGCTATGTGAAATGCAATCAGCCTCGTTTACAATTTGAACTCGTCTCGCCGTGTCTATTTCCTACGACGATGACCATTACACCACGAGCACCTCCAAAAGAAATAAGTAGTTTTAAACCTTTCTTAAAGGCATTAGTCCAATAGCTCAACTTGAGTTCGAACTCGCTTACTACGATGTCACAGTCCAGCACTTTAGCTACCACACCACGGTGACTTCCACGGTAAAATTATTTGCCTATCCGTGAGCATAGGTAGATTGTGATTAGTACAAGTCTTGAAAGAACCAATTTGAATTAGTAAACAATATAAGATTGTATATATAACCACATAAACTAAAACGATATGGAGTTTGTTTTTCAGTATTTTTCAAACTTAGTTTAGTTTAGCTCTACGCTAGAAAGTATTGATCACTCACTAAGAACCAAACTCCCAACACTAACTAATCCCGCTAACCGTTATGCCACATGGGGCACCCTTAAAAATGAATCGTAGCCAGCAAGAATCGATTTCACAACCACTGGATTTGCGAGATCAGCCTGCTAACAATGACCCCCCACAAAAGGTCCCCTTCTTCATCTCATTGTTGTGGCGAAAAATTGACCTTTAAAACTTGTGATTAAAAAACAGCCATACAATAAAGAAAAATACTAATCGCGAGTAAAAAATAACAAGAAAATATTTGTCTCTTCATCAAGGTAAGTACGACACAAGGTCACTTTTAATGTGAAGCCCCACACATAAGTGAGTGTAAAAAAGTTGCTTAATCCCATCAACTTTTAATGCAAGCGTCAAAGCATACCTCTGACCCTACCCTGTTAGCGTAATGGGGGAGGTGCTGCCTGTCGAGAGTCAACGTACTGTCATTGCTGTACCATATTGTGATACCAATGTACTATTTATTTTTTTATTTTTTGTATATTTAAGTTCTCTTAATAAAAGTAGAAAAATGAAATAAATTTTGATACAGAAACACTGTCAACACATGATGAAAAAAATTAATTGAAGAAATATAAATTAAGAACCGTCTTGTATTTAGATGAAAACAAAAATTCGATGTCATTTAATATGGTCAGAAAGAGAAGAGAGTTCAATCAGTTTTAAAAAGCTAAAAATATTTAAAACGACAATGTGATGTTTTAAACATTACGATAAAAAAAAACAATTCCACCATTAACAAAAAAAAAGTTATCCCCGTGTCACCATCAAATTTGGTTAATATTTCCTTTAATTCATTGGTAGTAATTATTTAGGCTTTGTTCAATTTGTCATGCAGTCATCAATCTGCTATTTCAAAATAGTCACTCATCTTAGAAATGAACAGGCTCATCGTTGTTTAACCCATGATAACCCATTTTTTTATTTTCCGATTTATAATGAAATTATTATCAGGTATCACATGAAAATCGATCGTAAGCACACAGAAATTACCATTTAACTTTAGTTCAGTCAGCAGAGGAGTAAGATCCCACTACAATGAGTGTCCTGATATGACACTAAACTGCATCTGACAGTGAGGCACATGTTCTGGAGCTTTGGGGGAATGTGGAGTACCCTCTCATTACCTTAACTCCCAGGTCTACTAAGAATCGAAAAGATAGAACCTGTTTAGGTCCTATCTATGGGTCGAATAGAACTATTTAATAATTTAGTTAACTTGAAAACCATTTACCTGTGTGCAAAAAGAAAGGATCAATTATTACTATTAGCTAGCAATACTTGAAACCATTTAACTGTATACAAACAATAGAAATACTTGAAACCATTTAACTGTATGCATACAAATGAACTCTTCCTTATTGAAAATTTGTTACCAACAAACTATTCATTCACACACACACACACACAGATATATATATATATATATATATATATATATATATATATATATATATATATATATATAACAGGATTAGATATCTAATTACCTAAAAAGGTTGATATGCAGTAAAATACGACCAACCAACCATTTAACCGTTATTACTGTAAATATATATTATACATAATATATATGATATATAATATATATAATATACAATGTATAATATAAATTATATCGATCCAAAGTATACATCAAATTAACTAACATCTGAGTATCTGATAAGATTTTTATATTTCAACTAATTCAACTAATGTCCCCAAACGAGGACAGTAGTTGATATTCAGTGATCAGACAAGAACCAGTGCTTTCAGTGTTACTTGACCGTAAATCTAGTTTACTAAGTTTTTTTCTAGTTTAGCACAAGGCCTAAAATATAGGGCACCCAGCGAGAAGTGAATTCACCAACAATGGTCTGATAAAGAAACCCACTTATCATTATATCAGGCGAGACGCCCTTAAAAACTAAGCACAATTTAATTTTGGTAAAAGGCTGAAAAAATTGGGTAGCCAGTGAGAATCAAACTCACACCAATGGGAATATGATAGTAACTTGCTGATAAATTACATCACAACGAGATGTGCTTTTTCGTTATTTTGTCGGGAACTTTAATGATTGCGGGGTGTGGGGATTAGACAATACAATGAAAAACAACTATACAATAAAAAAGTATAAAAGCGTTTCATCTTATATGATAATTAATTTTGACCAATTACTATTTAGTAAAAAGCACAATAAAAAAATAAAAAAATAACTCCCCCCCCGGAACCCCCGCAAAACAAACAAACAAACAAAAAAACAGAAGAAAAAACCCAGATAACTACAAAAGAAAAACGGAAAAAATCAGAATAACGGGTAGATTTGAAAGAGAAATGTTGCAGTATGATTACAGGTTTATATCTTGACCATCTATGCTACCCGGCTTAATATACGCTGATTTGCAAAGGGGTTAGATGTCCCACCAAAAAAGGGGTTGACCTGGGTATGTCACTAAACTGAATCTGACGCTGAAGCTCCAGTTCTGGAGAATTTACAGAGTATAAAGTACTCTTTCATTCCCATTAACCCCAGGACCACTCAGACCTCAATTGGTAGTACTTATTTGGATCCGATCTTTGAATCAAATGGATATGTTTAAAAGTTATCCTCTAAAGAAATAACGACACAAAAAAATGTAAATATGAATATACAATGAACGTAATTTCCCAAACTCTAGGTATAAAATAAAACTGGTTAAATCTATCAATCAACTCATTATAGGCTTCTGTGACTGAATTGGTGAAGGTGCTGTCCATGTAAAAGGAGCTTTTAAGTTCAGAGTTTAAGTTTCGTTCGAGATTATCTAACCAAATAAATTGATTTAAAAACAAAAATAAAATAGATTAGCCAAAAATTGGTGGTGACACTTGGACTTTTTTTATTATACCATCTGGTATGAAAGTTGATACATTTGAACTTTTATTTTCTGCAATTACAGTCCTCTATTCTTAAAATTAAAAAAAAATCTTGAATCAGAAATACACATTTCTTTTTTTTTTCTAATGTTAAAAACTGAAAATACATCGTTACTTATTTTCCAGTAGTTTGGGGACTATTACGATATTCTGAATACACAAATAAATTCAAATGACTCTTATTGTAATCATGCAAATATTTCATAGAATTAATCAACCGTTCTAACCACGGTATCTACCTGTTTAAATACATATTCAGTCATTTATTAAAATTAACTTGTCTATCACACAGTCAAAGACATCGGGCACGAAGTGATGACCAAATTTACAACACTAACAATAATTTAGCGAGTTAATTTCGTAAAGTTATTTCTTCCTTTAGTCAATACTTATCAATATTAGTATTAGAGACGCGGTTGAATACGTATTTACATATTCTGATTTTTTTCCCCTATTTATTACGCATGCTTAAACAGCGAGCGTAATCTTTGTTGCGTGTCTTTAGTTTAGCTTGTAAAATACTTGGGTGAGTCAAAAGCTTTGCAAAATTTGTATACCTGCTAGTTTCCGGAACTTGAGGGAATTGAACTGATTGACACTTCTTCCAATCCATATCTCACTTCCTGTGCTCCCGACACAAGGAGAAGTGAAAGATTCAGTGGCGGATTTCTTCGCCTCAAAGGACAAGAACTGATATCAGAATGGAATTTTAAAAAATTAGGAGAAAGGTGGCGTTAGACAGAACAGCATGATGGCCTCTTCTTTGAATACTCGGCTGTTTTTATTGTAACTTGAGGAATAAAACAAATAAATTAAAGTTAAAAACCATAGTCGAACATGACCCGAAGGCTCCGTTTTCGATAGCTACTACACCAAGGTGTAGGGGAGGGCGCTACTCCTTTCCCTTGATTGCTCCACTTTACCCTTGATCCTTACCTTATAATACGGAGTGTTAAGCAAGGTAGCATCAAGTATCATTTTTAAGTCTTTGGTATGACTCGACCTCGGATTGAACCCAGGTGTCCCGGGCCATTGGCGAACACTCAAACCATTATGCTAATGTCTGATAAAAAACAAATAAATTACCATAATTTTGCAAAACTTTTGATTCACCCTAATAACAAGTATTTAAAAGATGTATTTATTAAAATTTTTCAATGAGGAAGCAAAGATTATCAGATCAATCAACTACAGGTACACGATCACTTCTCTGAAACCCTTGGGACCATACATTTTCAGATTTCGAACAGTACTATATATAGGGTAGAGATTAAGTCGATTGTTAAAGAATGGCAATGTTTCTGAAATGAACCTTGCAAATATTCACGCTTAGAGAAGTAAATTAAGACTATAAATAAGTTTATTTGTACAATGAAATGAAATAAAGATTGAATATAAAATCACTGGCATAGTTTTTATTCATGAAAAAAAAGTTCTGAAGACTGAGTATTTCCCTATAGGAAAAAAGTTCAATTTTCAGTGTGATGCTTTTTAGTTTTCTGTTTAGAAATTGTGTTCCTGTATCTGCTCGATCTTCATTTCACAAGTGTAAGATGATCTCAGTAATATAGGAGATCTTTGCCGAATTTCTACATATTAGTTCTTAAGAATTGTATTGATAAATTAATTTTTAAGATATTTTAATCTTGATTCGTATGTCATAAAGAAAAACCCGAGGTTGTTGCTCGTTTCGTTTGCTTTTAAGTATAAATTTTAAAATATTTTAAAAACTTGTTCCTCTTAAAAACACGATAAAAAAGAAAAGAAAATCGTAGCTACGATAGATATAAACAATGATGAGAGCCATGGCCCAGTTTAACGAGAATATATAAAAAAATGAAGATATAGATGTTCATGAAAGAATTAAAGTCCCTGCCTTATTTAAAGCGTTATTTCAAGTGAATGAATGTATTTATATGTATGTACATATTTATTTCTGGTACAATTTTGTGGTACAATTTTGGATGAATGTGAAGATATAGTAATAATATAAGTTTGATAGCAGCCTCATCTCTTTAGAATGCAAAAGAACAGTTTCTTTATTTGAAATCGTCCAAATCGAATAAGTTTTCTTTATTTTCGATCAGAGGAGGCGATATTTTTCTGACTTCTCACCAAGACAGACTTGATATAAAGTCATTTTAATTTGGGGGACCTCGCTCGAATCTAGACTCATACGTGGCTTTCACAAAAAATGCTTAAATTCCACGCCATTTCCCACTTAGAGACACCTCAGGCGCCAAGCAATAAACTTAGCCCTGCCGAACAGGTATTGGGACCAGGTGATCAGCTTAATAACACACACCTGATATGAACGTCAGGTAGCCCTCGGAAACCAAAATGGCAAGCCCGCGTTATGAATGCATTTTGGATCAGTGGGGAACAACTGTTTACGTACTTGGTTCGATAATTGATAACACCCGATCCATTTGAATAATACCGCTTAAGGTATTACATATTTTATCTATAACAAGTTAACAATTCGTTAAAAAAGGATAAAAATAATGAATAAATAACGATGACAATGAATCTTGTTCATTGAAAAAAAGATGGAAATATACCCCACAAACAAACAATTATTTATTTTAAATTATACTCCTCAAGTATAAAACGAAAAATATTAAGGGCATTTTGTTTTTCTTCAAATCTCCCCTCCGTGCCAATGAAGTTTGTTCGCGTGCCACCTTGGAGACATTCGTTTTAGGTCTTTTAACCACTTCCAACAGCATGGAAAGGATAAGCAATGCTCCCAATTTTTCGAGAATGCTTTTTTTTATATTTGAGTTTTCTAACCAAAAACGACGTGATGGTGACGACATTTTTGATTACATGAGTCCACATGTGCTTAGTTGGTCAGACGTGTTTCTTTGATCATACTACCAAACTTGAAAGGCGATCCTTTGATTACGCCAGTTATGTTTTATTACTGTGGGACTTCATTGCTGAATATTTTACAATGTATGAAATTTTGATTTTACTCAATAATTTTCTTAGCAGATTCTATTATAAACTGCCGTTTAATGCAGTTTATTAGCTAGAAAGATAACATGCTATTCAAGAAATCTGATTAAACTTGACAGACTTAGTTAAGTAGATTTCCACAAAAATGTCAAATGAGAGAAACAAGAATGTTTGAAGATAGTGTTGATCTAATCTTCGAAATGGAGGGGTTCTATCTAGAAGTTAGTAATTAAAATCTTGTTTTTTCTAGGCTCGACTCTCGAAATTGCACAATTTCAGTGAGGCTTAATATATAATCTTATTAACAAGACATTAAACTGCTCAATTACTAAAATAGAAGAGTCAAACATGTACAAATTGCAAAATAAACTTAGCCCAATACACAAGCAATGAAAACCACTGGATAATGAACGGGTCTCCGGCAATTTATGAAGATCTGCGAGCCAATTAAAGGTGAGAATAAGCAGATCTGTTACTAAATGATCCCGTGTTCTTAGGTTGATATCGACAAACATGTAACATGGAAGTGCTGAAGTAAGTCAGTTTACGAGAAACACAAAAGAAATATGCTACAAAAAATGGTGTTATTTTTATTAATATTTCATCAGTTTGTGATATGAATTCATCCGTATTTTACCATATATATCCTTGCTGTAATTAAGTGTATTAAATGAAAGACGTTATTATCGGTATAGATACATACTAACCTCAAATTAGTCTGGCAGAAGGCCCATTATTGTGATATGGGGATTGGGAAGATTGTGTTGTGCAAATCTTCAACGTCAGAAAGGACTGTCTGCTCGCCTTTCTCTCTCTCTCTCTTTCTTTCTCTCTCTCTCTCTCTCTTTCTTAACCAGGGCTTTATGAATTCCAGCCATTGGCACTAGTAGAAAATATGCAACAGTTTCAAGAAGTCTTCTGGGATTGCAGTATTTAGCGTGCCGGCTTTGCGTGCCAGGGACTGTAAGAATAATCCTTATTGAGAAAGTAAAGGATGCTATCTTGTTCTCGCTGGCTTAAATCACAGATTATTATTATTATTATTATTATTATTATTATTATTATCCTTGCCATTTGCAAAGGGTTTTTTTTTTACAGAGGTCTGAGTGACAAATTCTTCTCAGGTCTCCAGCACCCTTCTAGATATTTTAGCCAATCTTATCATCTTCCTCTGATCTCCAGTCTTTTTTCAGGTCTTTGGGAACCGTTCCAAGTGCACTATATACAATTGGTATCACCGCCAATTTCATATTTCAAAGCTTTTTGAGCTGCTGTAGTTATTATTATCATTGTTATTATTATTGGGCAACATTTTAAAAATATTGCAGGGATTCATTTACAAATTTAATTCATCAGTCTTTAATTATTTGTGGCCCAATTTTCAAACGATGCTGTTGAGAACAGCTTTAAAAGTAAATATCAAGAATTAAATTCAGTCTCCAACTGGTACAGTCAGGTTCATGCCTTTCGGAAAAAATCTGAAAATTCATGGTCGAAATTTTAAAAAAATAGTCCTTGCTAAGACTGACAGCAGAGCTGACTGCTCTCTCAGCACGGCTTAGAATATACTGATTGTATCCCGTGCAGAGGATTAAGACCCTTCTAAGAAAAAAGGGGTGTCCTAGGTATGACACTAAATTGCACCTAATGGTGAAGCTCCAGTCCGGGAGATCTGAAGAGTATAGAGTACCCCTTCATTGCCATTACTCCCAGGTTCGTCGGACTCTGTTAGGGGTCTCCTCTATAAGTCAGATAGATCTGTCTGCAAATTATTGTATCAGATAGGAATACTTGATATAATATAACTGTGTTTAAAACACTTCGGAAAGTACACAAAAATGTGAATATAAATGTCCAATGTATACAGTTCCCTAACCTCGAGGCATTTAATCAAAGCGAATCTCTCAAGAAAGTTGGAACCAGTTTGATGAATAATATTGTTTTTCGTTAGTTCATGCCCTAAAGAACGCAAGAGACTCATCTATATTTACCAACCCCTCTGCTCGGGCAGGATATGACACAAGGTCAATTTCTAAGCGGAGTTTAACAGGTTTAAATTCAGAGTTTTCCTTCTCCTAGACTAGTTGCCTCACCAAGGCTGAAGAAATCAGTCTGCCCTACTATTTACCCATAGCTGGCAGCGAGAAAATTTGGATTCATACCTTTCCCAAGGGTATTAGTGCTATGTGAAATGCAATCAGTCTCGTCCAGGATTTGAACTCGTGTCGCCGTATCCATTTCGTACAACGATAACCATTACACCACGGGCTCCTCCAACCTAAGAAACTCATCACTGAATTCTTGATACATCAATTTTGGTTTTGAATACTCTCATTTCATGATTCATGGACAATACACGTCACCGAAATAAAAGTTTCTAATTCAGTATGACATAAGATAAAACGGGGGAAAACAGTGATAGGACGATAATATTTCACCCATCTTTTGTTCTTGAAAATCTGCATTTTCAACGAGATTTTACCAGCAATTGAACACAATCATTTATACCAATGATAGAGTGGTATTTATATAATCTTCACCTTTTCTAAGTAACATAGTCTGGCACAACGCCACAGAGAAGATCAAACTTATTAAAGTAGCAACAATCTGCGAGATTAACTAAATGTTGTTCTAAAGCGAGGTCCCCGATATAAACCATCCCTTTTTAGAAATTTACTAAGCCTAGTTTAGTCTGATAATACAAGAAGTATTGGATTCATGGTAAATATATATAATTCATAGCAGGTATCTGGAAGACTAGCATACTAATCACAGTCCGATAGCAAAACCAACCTTCAGGTCCACTGGTATTTTTGACTTAAGTTCTTGACCTTTATCTACGTTACTGAGTCTAGATTAGTCTGGCAAAAATTTGTATAGATTAGTCTGGCAAAAGGCCACAGAGAGTCAACTGAGGATCGAAATCAACATATTATTTTGCTTGATTCGTTTGTTCTACATTGAAGTGTATATCTCTTAAGCTTTATCTCTTGATTTACACGATTTGTTAGGGGGAGACTTTCCCTTAAACATTGCTTTTGCCGTCATGGAGCTCTAGCTTTTGGAGAAAGGAAGGATAAGTCCTCTGACTAAATGTTTACTTTTTTACGAATTGAAATAAACTGTCAATGCCATTTATTCGTCAATGAGTATTTCTGCCATGTAACCGAAAAGTGACTTTTGAAATCTCTCCAACTAACTCTTATTTTTCGTCTTCTTAAAAATGATAAAATAAATATAATAATAATAATAAAAAAAATAAAATCAAAGTTTTATCACGTATTTCAAATCAGCCGCTTGAATCATTAACAAATTGACCAACAAACAAAACGAATAAACAAAACAATAAATGTACAAGCAAAAGATTAAATTTTAAAAAAATTACAAAACATTTACAAACATTTTAATTTTGGGAGATTTTTTCCCCCACTTTTCTGTGTTTCTTTCCTTCTTTTTTCTTTCTTTCTTTATTTTTTATTTTTTATTTTTTTCGTTTTTTTACCGTTGTTTTAAAAATAGTTTTTGATCATTTTCTTTATCTTAGTTTCGCCTGAGTCAAATCTCTTAATGTTCTTGTTTGCACCGTTTCTTATATAATTATCATTGCAATAACAACATTTATTATTGTTTATTGTCAGTTCCGGTTGGCTGGTATTTATTTCGTTTTTAGATTTTTTTTAGCTTTTCTTTAGATAGTTTTTTTTTAAAGTCTGTGATGTATGATTTTTTTTCTTGTTACTTTGAGTCTCCCGTAGATTCTGATGAATGAAAGTTTAGCTTGAAAAAATAAACATAAGCAAAAAAACTTCAGAAAAAATCAAGTTTCTTTTAGTTTGATTTAAATCTTTATTTGTTGCTCATAATTTATTTTTTTTTTTTGTTTTGTTTCATTTTTTTTTTTCAAATCACCTAACTTTTTTCGTTATAATATCGTACAGTTGTTACTTCAAAGAAATATTTCTGTTCTCCATCATTCACAAAATTTAGAAAACAGGATATTTTTTTTTTAATGCGGTTATTTATTTACAAATTTATTGTTACTGCAAGTTTTCAACTCGCTTTAAGAGGTGACCAGGTTTATATCAACATAATTTTTTTTTTCGTATTTCTTTTATACAATTTTCTTACCAATAGTCCATATTTGTCATCTCCAAAAGGTTTCAAGTTCATTATCATAGGCAAGGTATTTTATTCATCAATTCCTTTAAACAATCTCTTATCTTTTCTTTTTATTTATTAATTTTTGTCATAGTAAATCACTCCATTCAGAATGGTTTTTGAGGTCGATGATCAGATAATGCCAAGTTACTACTGCTGATCAGAGGCCTTTAGATTGAGAATTCCAGCAAAGTCAGCACAATTCTTTACTACAAACAAAGCAGAATATCCGACATAGAAAACAAGTTTTTCTTTTCTTTTCTTTTAATAAATGGTCAATTTAGAACTAATTCATTTGGCGTTACTCGTAGCCTGAATTTTAAAAAAGCAATAATTTACCCGTAGGTCATAATATACAAAGGCAAGTAACAAAAGAATATGTCCTTTGTATATCTATATACAATTTTCAGTAAGTATTAACTTTAAGAAAGAAAAAAAAAAACAATTATATTATTAGAACTCAGATATTTTCGCAGTTTCCAGTGTATTTTTCTTTTTCTTTTTTTTTCTTTCTTTTTTTTTTTTTTTTTTTTTGAACAATCAAAATCCCTTTAAAATATTGTTTCCATAAATGAAAGTTGAAATCGAACAATATACAAGCATGTTTCATAGATCCTTCCAAGCCATAAGTAGGACAGTTTCTTGCGGAACAAAAAGAGACAAACTCAGATATCGATCTCATTTAAAGAAGCCTATATTCACTTCTGATTAATTTGTCCGGGTAGCTGATCGAATTTTGAAGTCAGCCATATTTAATTTTAATGGGCTTATAAATACATAAATAAAAAAAATAAAAATTATCCGACACGTATAATTTATCCTATACTGCGAACATCAACTATTGATTTTATGACACAAGAAGGATTATACCTCTTAAAAAATGTTTCTTCAAGATTTTTCTCAATGTACCAATGGAGGAGAGGTTTTATTGGCCTCCCTTAGAATGAAACACAAACCATTTCTTTATAAATTTACGACTATTTCGTGAATTAGATATGCTTATATATACATATATGAGTAAGTTTGTGTTTGAGTAGAGATATTTTCAGCTCTAAGCGATAGTCTTACTCAAATACCTAGAAAGAGCTGCTGGGACTATCTCTTTTTGGCAGTAGTGAGTTTAGTACGATTTTCAGTTGCATTATTCAAAAGCAATCGCTAAGTTGCCCTAAGTAAAACAGAAATGTGTGAGGGTTGTTCATGTCTAAACTTATTTCAATAACTTTGATTGGATTTGATTTTACAGAGCCTAACAGAGAGGCCATCTTCTCTTCTTACTTTTATACATATTTTTCTCTCTGCAAAAGGAAATCCTGTAAGCATCATTAAAATCTGTTATCAAGATACATTCTGATTATCTTCTTTGTTTGTTGCTAAAATTACAACATTTTTGCACGTATCTCTGATTTATTCTAAAAAAAATGGTTCAGTATATTATAATAATTTTTATTTATTAGATGAGGAGAGGCCTCGGTTGCTAAAGATTAGAATAATGTATTGTAGTTTTATAAATAGTGTCTGTAGTTTTGGGAATCGTCATTAAAATTCAAAGACTTACTCGGGTAAGTGAACGCCTTGTTTTTCTTCTTCCTACTATATATGACAAGCACACTTCAAGGTCATCTTCAAGTAAGGAAAAAAGACTCTTGTTTTGTCCTTTTTCTTCGGCAGCACAACGATCCCATATATAAAAAAAATCCGTTTGATACCGTTTGTTGCGCCATCCAAGAAAAAGACCAGAGAAAGAGCATGTTTTCTTATAGAGGTGCACACCTGAAGAAGACTGGGGAGGAGAATGTATCAGTCGAAACGTCTTGGGGAAAATGAATTATGTACCATGAATAGTTCTTTGAATTAAAAGACTGTGTTTAGAAAATTTTTAATGAAGTGTCAACAAAAATGATGATGCAAGAACTAGAGTGGAAAATGCAGAAAGAAAAACTTTAAAAGCAAGAAAAATCACCAAAGCCTAAAGAGTGACGAGGAAATCTTTGAATTTTTTTTTTTTTTTTTAGAGGAGTTTCGGATTAGGAAAGCCCCGTGTTTCAATACCCTTCTTGAACTTTGATTTTAGCTGTTAACTGAATGCCGTATCGGCGACATTTCCCCCACCAGGAACGTTCCACGCAATATTTTTCCTTTGTAAACACGAAGCAACGAGAACCGAGAAAATCAAAATATATTCGTCCGATGAGATGAGCGACCGTAGACTCTTCCGGTTCTTCACTCAAACACTTCCGGAACCTGGAAAAAATAAAAGAGAAAGTAAAATTGTTAGGATCACTGAAAGTGTGAGTACATGATAAAAGAAACAAATAGAAGATAATTACTTACTCCCGGCCAGAAAACCAGATTAAGTGATAGTTAAAAAAGCAAAACAAAACAAAAACAGAACCTGCTTAACAGTGGACTTTGCCGTTTCGGCGAACCACCTAGTGAAAATCAAAGAAAATGAAAAGAAAGACAAGTACTTGAACCTTGACTCCATAGAATTTTTTAAAAAGTGATAGAACATGAAAGTGACGGTGATACCAATTATAATTGGTGCGCTCGGATTGGTAAGAGGGCTGGAAGAGCTGGAAATCTGAGGACACGCCGAGAGTATTCTAGCTACAGCATTGCTACGATCGATCAGAATACTGAGAAGAGTCCTTGAGACTTGAGGAGATTTACTCCAGTGAAAGACCATCAATCAACACTGGTGTGAAAAACTCGCAAGGAATAACGTAATAATGATGAAATCATAAAAAACAATTTAGTTACTCGTGTGTCTCGAAATGTGACCTTTAAATAAAGATATTCAGAAAGGATTCAGATGCGATATTTATCACGCTTGGTTGGTTTTATAGCATGTCAACCCTCCTTGGCTTATGTAATACCGAAGCCGGTGCTTTTTTTTAAGGTTATGAAACCATCAAAGTAAGGAATATATCAAAATTCAAACCAGCTAATCAAATCTTTTATCTGATCACATATTTTCAAACTATTTTACCACAGTTGGAAAAACATTCTCTTGAAGTTCACTAAGGTTTTTTTTATTTCTTATTTTCTTTACTTCCATTAATTGGTGGCCGGCTTTTCTTACTTCCAGCATCCATTTTTCAAGCCAGGAGTTCAGATATAACATAAAAATCTTCTAATATAAATATAATTAGTTTGTTACATAATTTATTTATTTAGTAAAGAAACAAGATGAGCATCACTTCTTTAAATGAATCTGTTTTGATTCTCCCTAACTTTTACTGTTGGTACATGAATTAATTATTGAAAGCAACAAAAACTCTTTAGACTTTAATGAATCAATCAAAACCTTGTTTTGTTTTCAATCAAATTCATTGCTGAAAATGCTTGATCAAATGTATACATTGTTCCAAAATGACAGACATAATCCCAACACTTCTTACGAAATTTTCACTCCAGCTTTAACTCGTAACCTTTCACAAGAGGGTAAGTGATAACAAGTCCCTTCAGATCTCCCCAGGACTCTTCTAGATGTTCTAGCCGATCTCAACACCTGCTGTTGTCGGTATGGTCACTTTTCATTCTCAGATTTCCAGTTTCCTCAGCCTACTTTCCGAGACTTTGGGGACTGTTCCAAGTGCACTAACTACTATTGATATCACTGTCACCTTCACATTCAAACAATTTTTCAGCTCTCAACCAAAATCCAATAATATGTCTGTCTTTTTGCTTTCTTTTATTTTCAATCTATAATTCCGCTCAAACCGCAAAATTTACTTGTTGTCAAGTTATTATATTATTCCCAGTGAGTTTTTCACTTCAGCGTCTGCTGGGTATATTTCACGGGAGTAAGAGTGTCAGCAAGTCTCCTCAGGTCTCCAGGAGTCTTCTGGGAATTCTAACCAATCTCACGATTCCTAAGGTTTGTATGGTCTCGATTCATCTTCTTATTTCCAATTCCTCTTGTATTTTTTTCCAAGCATTGCACAGCAGCGATACCATAGCTAATGAGAATTTTCCGTGGCCTTGTTATTGCTAGTTTTTCCCAAGCCGTTTAGGATTGTTCTGAGCACGCTTACTACAATTAGTATCCCCATCACCCCCATGTTCCACTTTTTTTTTTACTTCTCCAGCAAGGTACAAGTATTTGTTTATCTTTTCGTTCTCTTATTTTTATTCTGAGATCCACCTGAATGACAGAATCCACTAGACGGCAAATTCTGTTTTTCTTGTTAACACTACGTCTGATTTTCTGGTGGGGATTTGGTGATTCACTTATATCGCAAAATCCCAGAGAATTTCAAGCGTCTCATTCTTTTGAACAGATTCTAGTGTGTGCATAGAGCATATGGCAGTATGATCAAATTTCAATCTTTTGCACAATTCCTTGTGGATCATCTTTCCCACTCTATCGTGCCTAGTCTTGAACTCCTTTTGTGCTAGTTTACAGGATTCGCTTACTACGTGATTAATCTTTTCCTCTCTTTCTCCACATAAGCTAAACTGGCTATTTTGTTGCGTATTATTATTTACTCCTCAGAGCTTTTCACATCAGCCTTAGCTGATGGTCTTTCACTGGAGTTTGAGCGACAGCAAGTCTCCTCAAGTCTCCAGAATTCTTCTCAGTATTCTGGCCGTTCTCAATAATGCCGTAGTTTGGATGGTCTCCACTCGTCCGCCAACTTCCAAGTCTTCCATATTATCAGTATTAGCTTTACATTCTCTGTCTTACAATCCCTTACCAGTTCTTTACTGAAGACCTTAGGTGCGAGAAGGTATATATATATATATATATTGCAGTCTCTTTGGGGCTTTATTCTTACACTCACATTGATATTACTCTCTTAAGGTGATGAGCATTTTTGCCAAGTGCTATTTTGTATATTTCATGTAGGCTTGGATTCTCAGGTATCTTGTTAATATTTATTGATCTTTTTATTGATCCAAGCTAATGGTCCTTCTATTACTGACATGGTGGTAGTTTTAAGATGCCATATTTTTTCTATTATTATTTCTTTTATTGTTATATAAGAATAGTTACTTGAAACCATATAATTGGTTTCGAGTAACTATTCTGATATTATAGGGTTACAAGAATTCTTATTTAATACAAATAATTTGCACACAGATATAAAGATATTTACAAGCTTGATAGAGAGTAACTTATTTTTACACGACATTTTTTCTCCGGTTGTTTCATTTTAAAGTAACTATTCGTATTTAATAATAATAATAATAATAATAATAATAATAATAATACGACCTTGCTAGGGAGCTGAAAAAACTGTAGAACATGCAGGTGACAATTATACCTATTGTGATTGGTGCGTTTGGAATCGTAACTAAAGGATTACTAAAGGGACTGGAGGACTTGGAAGTTGGCGGACGGGTGGAGACCATCCAAACGACAGCATTATTGAGAACGGCCAGAATACTGAGAAGAGTCCTGGAAACTTGAGGAGACTTGCTGTCACTTAGACTCCAGTGAAAAAACCATCGGCTAACGCTTATGTAAAAAGTTCTAATGAGTGAATAATAATGATACAAACTCAGCAGATCGCAAGAGAAGATCAATCACCTAATTATCATGGAAGACATTAAACTATTTGCAAAAAATGAAAAAGAACTGGAAACTCTCATACACGCCGTTAGAATATACAGTCAGGACATAGGAACGGAATTTGGCATAGAAAAATGTGCCATGAAAAGTGGCAAACGACATATCACTGACGGAATGGAACTACCAAATCACGACAAAATTAGAACGCTCGGAGAAGAGGAAACCTACAAATACTTGGGCATCTTGGAGGCTGACATCATCAAACAAGTGGAAATGAAAGACAATATCCGGAAAGAATATCTCAGGAGAACTAGAAAACTACTCGAGACAAAACTCTCCAGCAGAAACCTCATCAAAGGAATAAATACTTGGGCTGGGTCCCTCACTAGATATTCGGGACCCTTCCTCAAGTGGACCAGAGATGAACTTAAACAAATGGATTAAAGAACAAGAAAACTAATGACCATGCATAAGGCATTACATCCCAGAGACGACGTTGATAGACTATATGTATCAAGAAAAGAGGGAAGAAGAGGACTTGCCGGCATCGAAGACAGCGTTGATGCATCGATACAACGGCTCGAAGACTACATAGAAAAATACGAACGAGGACTAATTACAGCCATCAGAAACGATACGAACAACACAATAGACGATAGAATGGAAGCAAAAATGGGGGAAAAACTCTATGGCCGCTTTAAACGATTAATAAACAACATCTCAAACCAGAAAACCTGGACCTGGTTAAGGAAAGGAAGCCTTAAGAGAGAAACGGAATCTCTTCTGGTGGCAGCACAGGACAACGCCATAAGGACCAATCATATCAAAACGAGAATAGATAAGACGCAACAAAAAAGTAAATGTAGGCTATGCGGTGACAGAGACGAAACGATCAATCACATAATAAGCGAATGCAGCAAATTAGCACAGAAGGAGTATAAGGCGTGACACGACTGTGTGGGCAAGGTGATCCACTGGGAAACGTGCAAGAAATTTAAATTTGACCATACCAACAAATGGTATATGCACAACCCAGCACCTGTCTTAGAAAATGACTCGCATAAACTCCTATGGGACTTTAACATACAAACGGATCACCTAATCCCGGCCTGAAGACCAGACCTTATAATAATCAACAAAAAAAAAAAAAAGAAGAGAATTTGAAAAATTGTCGACTTTGCTGTTCCAGCGGACCACAGAATAAATCTGAAAGAATTTGAAAAGAAGGATAAGTACATCGACCTTGCTAGAGAATTTAAAAAGCTGTGGAAGTAACGATCGTGCCAATTGTGATTGGTGCTTTAGGCACAATAACTAAAGGATTATTAAAAGGCCTGGAGGACTTGGAAGTTGACGGACGGGTAGAGACAATCCAAATGACAGCATTGATGAGAACGGCCAGAATCCTGAGACGAGTCCAGGAGACTTGAGGAGACTTGCTATCACTCAAACTTCAGTGAAAAACCATCAGCTAACACTGAAGTGAAAAACTCTAAAGGAGTAGATAATAATAATAGTAACCAGTTTAAACACGATTATATGGTTTTGAGTATTTTTAACTGGTACAAATAATTGAACAGTACAGTTTCTTCATCTGAAACTAAGCAAGCCATTTAGAGAAATAGAGGATCGATTTAAATCAAAATTAAGGAGAAAAATTGACTCACAATTAACAGCCCCGAAGATGGAATCAGAATTTTCGGATCGAATTTCTACGGAAGCAACTTGTTTTTATTTCACATTATCGATTGGAAATGACAGAATCTGTTTACTTCCCTCTCACTCTTTCTCTCTTCCTTTCTGTCTGTCTGTCTATTAGATATCACTCTGTTGGTGGGGCTTAAAAAAACTATCCCACTGTAAAAACTTGTCCTGCATATGACACAAAAGTACATCTGGTGGTAAGGTACCAGTTCTGGAGACCTGGAGAGTGTAGAGTACCCCTTCATTGCTATTACTCCCAGGCCCACTCTGACCTTGATTATGAATCAAATCTTGTTATGAGTCGAATCGATCTGTTTAAAAATTATTCCTTTTTGAATGGACCGTTTACAAAATAAAAAGAATATTTTACAAGACAAATACACGAAAAATATAAGTATGAACGTACAATGAAGGCAATTTCTTAACCTAGGAGGTTGTGATGTCGTTAAAATCAATTAATCGATTAGATAGCATTCTTATTATCACTATTTTTCACTTCTTTCTTTATTTTAATTTTAATTGATCAGGGAGCACGGAAGACGATCAAGATTGGGTTTAACAATCATCTGATCCATTAAGCAAACAATATAGAAGGGATCTACAAAGATCACGTTTCTTGAAACTACCGGAATCAAGACTGAAAATGGTGCATATGCTAATCCAAAACGCTGATATGCATCAGCCGTTGAAAAATAATTATAAAAGTCTTGGTTGACATTAATGAGTTTGTTCGCTATTGTCTGTTCTATAGATCTGATCAGGCACCATAGTTTTGTCCATTGAATTCGATTGTTTGTATATTTGTACACTTGTCTAGACATTAATGTAGGTTCGCATATACACATGTTCTAACACAACGTTTGGGGCTGTGAGTTTCATAGGTTTTTTTTTCTCTGTGTGTGAGAAGGTGTTTTCCTGCCCTTAGCGGAAACCCTTATTAATTCAGACAACGGAAACATAAGATTTAGCATCGACCCATCAAACGCATCTGTCACCGCGTGCAGACAAAGCGAGGACGTCAACAGGAAACGCACGGAGCGGGAGACGCCATGTTGGTTAATAATTCGGCAGTAACGCCACCTACCGACCTCAAAACAAAACAATTACACTCCAAGCACGTCGGCTATTATATGCATAAGCAACCGTGATTAAGTCTGTGGAAAACGAATTGGAGTCAGTTAGTTCTGTGTTATGATTAACCTACTCCGTAACTTTCCATGAATGTAATGAAGAAAAGAAAACCCTAATATTGGGACTTAAACTTTTTTCGGAATCGAAAAAATGAGAGAAGATTTGAATAATTAAAATCTTTTAAAGTAGGCAGCGGTCGTATCGATATTGCTATATGGATGCACTACTTGGATGCTAACTAAACGACTGGAGAAGAAGCTAGACGGCAATTACACAAGAATGCTGCGAGCAATATTGAACAAGTCCTGGCGGTAACACCCCACGAGGCACCAACTATATGGCCACCTGCGTCCCATCACGAAAACTATACAAGTTAGACGAACCAGACATGCAGGACACTGCTGGAGAAGCAAGGACGAGCTCATAAGTGATGTACTCCAATGGACCCCCGTGTATGGCCAAGCAAAAACTGGACGATCAGCTCGAACATACATATAACAGCTATGTGAGGATACGGGATGTAGCCCTGAAGACCTGCATTAGGCTATGAATGATAGGGAGAAGTGGCGAGAGAGGGTCAGGGATATCCGTGCTAGCGGCACGACATGATGATGATGATGATGATGAGAGCGCTATTCAGTATTTATCAGATTAAAATGAGTCTTTTTTGCAATATAAACCCAGTCGGCTGAGGATGTAGAATACACCGACTTCATTTATGCAAAGGGGTAAGACCCCATCAACGAGTATCCTAATATGACGCTAAAATGCATCTGGTGATGAGGTTTCAGTTCTGGAGCTTTGGGGAATGTGAAGTATCCTTCATTGCCACTACTCCTAGGTCTACCCAGACCCAGAATGGCATTACCTTTTAGGGTCTCATCGATACACCAAATAGAGATATTTTGACAATTTAACTATGAGCAAATAAATGACTGATTAAAATTTGAATTCTTAGTGTTACAGAGCAATACTTGAAAACATTAGTGTGTGCAAATAAATCTATAGCAGGACTGGAAACCATTGAACTACGAGCAAACAAATGATTAATTCTAAAAAGAGTTATTAATGTTTGGCGGCAATATTTGAAATTACTTAACTGTGTGTAAACAAATGAACTCTGACTTGTTAAAAGTGTTACCTAAAAGCTATTTGTTAACAAATCATATATATATATATATATATATATATATATATATATATGTGTGTGTGTGTGTGTGTGTGTGTGTTTATGTGTGTGCAAACAGGTTTGGTATCAAATAACCTACAAGGGTCCATAAATCCTACCAAACAACCATCCAATCTTGCAATATATATAATGAATTCCCATAAAAACACCTGTAAGTACGAATATGACTCCTCAGGTCATTTTCACCCTTCCAAGTCCTGTCACATATATGACAAGCAAAAGATCGGTTTTTGAGTTGACATATAGAGCTGTTTGGCCATTTAACTTCACTTTCACCTGGCTTCTCTGACCGGCTGCAAAGCCATACACCATGTCACAGAATTGACACAGATTACTAATAGATTGCTGCAGAAAAACTTGTGTAAAATCAACAAGTTACTGAAAGACGTATGGAGAATCAACTTGGTTTGCTGACATGAGATAGCATATGACTAGCAAGTCTGCCTTTGGATTACTGCTGATGCTACAAACGCGTTCAGGCTGAAAAGTGGCTAAAACCTAGTTCAAGTCCTGTTTTCCGAGTGCACAATTCAAATAGTTTACAGTCATCGTAGACCACCTTTTTCAAAACAGATCTTTTAATCATCATCTATTCCTAGTCTACAAGATCTAACAGTCCTAAAGTTGTTTTTACGACATCCTTAGTTTCTTAGGTTTATGTCTTACACGTTTGCCACGTTGTAATTTTCTGTAAAACAACTGCTTAAGTAACTTAACAACCTCCATTCACGTAGGGTGCCCAACCCAACGGATCTGATTGTGTATGAGTTGACTGCAATACGATATATATATATCACAATATATAGTTTGTTTTAGAAATGACTCAAGATTCTAGTAGTTTGCGAGATTTTTTACAATGTATGGGTTTGATTAGGGTTGCTTGGGAAAAATTGAAGGTGTGTTTCACCTCTAACATGTGGGAGAAAAGGACATTTCGGTCGTCATTTGTTTTGATTGATCGTTTGTGTTCGTAGATTTTTTTCTATATTGCTTTGGGTTTCGCCGATGTAATGTTTGTTACAATCTTTGAATGGGGTAGCGTATATGCCTGCGTGAGTAGTAGTTTCGTTGTTGGTTAGTTTTGAGATGTTTGTGAGGTTTTTAATGTTTTATTATGTGTTTTGTATAATTGGTATTCCTAATTTGGTTAGTTTGTCGTAGAGTGGTTTGTTGTGTGTTAGTGAGTGGAGAGATAGGTTTGTGGGTAATGGGAATAGTAGGGTTGTTTTTCGTAAGTTTATTTGATGAGTGTATCTTAAGATCATTTTTACTATTTGATATGAAAATGTTTGTGTATTTTAGGTTCAACAAATGACGACCTTTTCGCCCACACGTTAAATCTCAAACACACCTTCAATTTTTCCTAAGCGACTCTAATCAAACTCTTCATTCCCCCCCCAAAAAAAATCCCGCAGACTACTAGAATCTGCAGTAATTTCTTAAACAAGCCATATAAGACAACTCCTAGGTTTCTATCAGATTTCACCATACCTGGCGGACATCATACTGCACGAAAACGTATATTACAATATATAAATATACATAAATATATATGTATACATGTATATACATATATATGAATATATACATACATATACATACATATATATATATACCTATATATACATTTAAAAACATATGTACATACAAGCACACACACACACACACATGTATATAAGGATACCTGGGAACATATAGGGTTACCCAACATAATATCAACATTTCAATTTAGGATAGAGTAAATAGTTCTAATTAATATTTCCTTTTTATCACAGTTGAATGGAGAATTGGATGTTAAAAAATTATATTCTCAATGAAAAAATGTCAAAGCAATTTGTTCGCTACGATGTGCCGTTTTATGGTTACATAGATATAAACAAACATAATGAGAATTTTGAATATACATACAATATCTATCTATCTATCTATGCTTTCATGTAACTCTTATACGTATTCCTTGTATATAGGTCAAATTTTCATGACCTATTTTTTAACAAAAATATCCGTCGAACTTTATATATATATATATATATACATATCAGTAAATGACAATTTAACCAGGTTTGAGTTTCCTTCTAATTGCACTATATATATATATATATATATATATATATATATATATATATATGGATAACCATAATTGAGGGCGACTCGATAGCTCGCTTTTCAATCGCTACAACACCAACGCATAGGGGAGGGCGATACTTCTTTCTCTGGATTGCTCCACTTACTCTTGATTCGTACCTTGTGATGCTGTGTGCAAAACAAGTATGAATCATGCACCACTTTCTGAGTCTTTGGTATGACTCGATCTGGGATTGAACCCTGGTTTCCGGGCTATAGGCGAACACTGTAACCATTATGCCAATGGGCCGGAGGTATAATCAAATATAATCAAATGTACTTGCACTCATTTATTTTCAAGTTCCCTGGACTAGAAGAATATTACACAATTAAAATATATACAATAAGAAATTAATTATAACCAAACTCAAGAGCATTGAAAAATAAGTACACCTCTTATAGATATATGAAATTTTATTCTTGGTTTCAGTTTTGTATTTGGTAACAGAGATTTAATGCTGTAGTGTTTGGCCATAAATAATGCCTAACAATATCAATTTTCATTATAATATACTCTACGAGGAATTACGAAATCCTGCAACTTTTTTAAAATAAAAAATCGCTGGGGTATGCCCTAGTAATATATAAATATATATATATAGGCCCTCCTGGAGTCGTAGGGAGTGGGCACGGTGACAAGATTTCAAAATCTGGACGAGGCTGTTTGCATTTCACATAGCGCTAATAACCTTGGGAAAGGCATGAATCTAATTATTCTCCCTCTGGTTATGCGTGAATAGTAGGGCAGACTATATTCATCAGCGTTAGTTAGGCAACCAGTTTTGGAGAAAGAAATCCCGGAATTCAAACTCGTTAAACTGCTGAAATGTTGACCTTGTATCGCATCCTACTCGTGTAAAGAAGTTGGGTACACACACACACACACACACATATATATATATATATATATAAGGAGAGAGAGAGAAAGAGAGAAAGAACGGGCGCCTGAGAAGGGTTATACTTAACATTATTGTCTCTTTTATGAATAAAGCTTCCAGTATATATTGCTATTTTGGGGCAGAAGATTTCTTGTATATTATCACATACACATACACACACACACACATATATATATATATATGTGTGTGTGTGTGTGTGTGTGTGTGTGTGTGTGTGTGTGTTTGCATATGTGTATGTCTGCAAATGTGTGTGTGTGTATGTGCGTGCGCGCGCATGCGTGTGTGTGTTTGTATCAGTTATCCCAGCCCCGAGGGCTTTATTTTTCAGCAAATCACCGACAATGATCTACTCATCTTCTCGAGAGTAAACACTCAGCCTCCCTCGCCTCCACTTCCTCCATCCGATTTCATTTTACCTCTTCACATGTTATTATCTTACAAAATGAGGTATTAGCTTTAAAGGATTGACGAAAAGTAGATAACCATTGTAATTGGTTTATAGGCCGATAAGACAGGTCGATTTTCAAATTGAATTTGTGATTTCGTGCTGTGGGTCAAGATGAGACAAGTGCAAATGCTGGAAATTACAGCTGTCATTTTTAGCCTCATGCGCTGGGTTGACCTGGTTGGGGGTAACGGAGGAAAGTGATGAGGTAGGAGTGAGTTCCATCAGAAATGACAAACTGGTTACGTACGAGCCTTACCAATAGACATGGGAGAAAGCTTCACACACACACACACACACACACACACACACACACACACACACACACACACACACACACACACACATAAACACACACACACATACATAAACACAAACACACAAGCATATATAGAAAGAAATGAAAACTTACCCACACACATACAAACACAAACACGCACACACATTCATAGAGAGAGAGAGATACACTTATATATATATATATATATATATATATACATATATATATATTTGTGTGTGTGTGTTTTAGTGTGATAGAAGTTATAAGCAAGAACATAAAAAAATATGGGCCAACTGATATATATATATATATATATAAGTTTTGGTGTCTATTAATGTGCCTGTCTGTGTAAACACTGCTAGACGAAGCTAATCTCTACATCTATATCTGCATGTACAATTATATATATATAAATATATATAGTCAGAGTAGTTATTCATTCTTCCTCATCTATAATCATAAAGATTCTTATCTTTAAAATGCAACTAAGCAACGCCCATTACCATACGAACACTGACGTTTACTTTCATAACTAGCCACACAAACTCTCTTTACTCAGGTGGACTCACACATATACTTATAAATTGACATGAACGCTATCTCTTGAAGATATACAGAAACCTTCCATACCGTCTGACAACAACCTGCTTTCAGTAAACGGACCCACATGAATCTGCACGTGTGTCCCGACATCTTTAGCGCAAATGGGTTTGACTATTCTTAATATAAATATATTAAAATTAATTTATTGATATAATCGACGATTTAACTTGTTCTAGGCGTCTGACGTGGTGTAAAAGTTTGCTTGTGTTCAATTCTCATTGGATGCTCCAAACATTTCGACTTGTTCCAAACTAAAATCAGCTTAATAAATAACGAAAGTGTAACTTTTTTTGGCTTGTTTCTTTGCTTCTTTTTACCGTTTGTCCATATCTCATGCTCGGATTAATATTTAGTATATGTGCACCATTCATAGATCAGATCGTTGATCCGTGGATTCAAGTGCGTTATTTGCTCCTCCTTAATAACTATTTTCTATTCTTGTGATAGAAGGCAAAAAAGAAAAGCTTGTCCAGTCTTGAGGATTACAACCTCAGCTTAGTACCTCCCTATTGCTCGAAAGGAAGAAGAAACTCATTTTATTTCACATTCTAAACAGTTTTGATTAGTTCAAAGTTCATCAAGATTACTTATCAGATGATATGTATTCTCAATGTAGATAACTGAGTCCCTGTATATATGTATGTAAATATTTAATTGCTTTATTCCTCACTACAGATCACTTTACCAGTCTTTTGCTTTTTTCCCCTTGATTAAAAAAATAATCATTCTAAGGTCATCAAAGATTACTTATATTTTCAAATTAGTAACGTACAGCCGGTAATTAAATGGGGTGGGTGTGTTACTGTAACTAAAAAAAAAGAGGCCACTGGGTCGGTTGGTTATTACTGATAAAGATATGATTAGTTTAAAGTGAAGCTAATCAGTTCGTTTGTCACCTTACTGAATTGAGTTAGCTCTTTTATTTCTAGCTCCAATTCCTTCTAACAAGACTGAAAACGGATATTAGTAGATGTCAAAGATAGGGCGTTTCTATGTTTAATTGTGGTTAACGAGCTTGTCTCGCAGACCATTACCTTGAGCCTTAACCACTAAGGACATTTGCCGTCTTGTGCCAAACTATTATTTCAAAATACCAATAGATAAAAATGGAAGCAATTACGAGCAAAATCATTATCTAAATATCTATGAAAAGACAATGTGAATCTATCTTCCCCCATCTCTCTCTCTCGATATATATATATATATATATATATATATATATATATATATATATATATATATATATATATATATATATTATTTGCTTCCATATATCAGGGTAGCGTAGATCTAGAGTCAACAGCGTTTGATGACTGTCAAATCTGTCACCTATCCGATCGTCGGTCAAGTTATATATGTTCTTTTCCTGATTTTGAGCACTCTTTATTTAAAAGTATAGCAAACTATATATATATAATAGTTCACTCACCCCCTCTTTGGCACATACTGTTTTCATCTGACAATTGTATCTTGTCAACTTCCCAAAAAGAATGAATGAAATTCACAGTTATGAGGAAATCACAGAGAGATGCTTGAACGACAATTGATATTAGGTTTTATCTTGTCCTACTTTTCGGTAAGAGCACTTTTTTCGGTTTTTGAATGAACGTTTTTAATGAGAAAATCTTGTTTATTCCGAAATTATATATATATATATATATATATATATATATATATATATGTGTGTGTGTGTGTGTGTGTGTGTGTGTGTGTGTGTGTGTGTATATGGGAGGTGGAAGTCCAAAAAAGGAGGTAGATATTTTTTATAAGCCACGATGCTTTTTAATTTACAAATACGATATCATGCATATGTTACCAGCATTTTTATGTTCTTTTCAAGCATAGCTGCATTGAGACTAATGCACTAGTCTCAGCAGTGCACGAATGCACAACAGCATTCTTCGAAGAACATGACGATAAATTTGTTGTTTTTCAGCCAATTACAAAAATCCCAGACGATGACACTTTCTGGTATCCCAAGTTATCATAGACGATTTATATGCATATATATTTCGATTGATAGCGATTTTAATACTGGGTTTCCTGAGAAAATAACTGTCCACAAAATGACGTAGAGGTTTCAGTTTTAAATATGATTACAAGCAGTACAAGTAAAATGCATCAGAACGCAAATTCTTAATCTAAAATGCTGTTATTTACTAAGCTTTCCATAGCTATGACACACAGGCCTCACGTTGTATACAGTAACTACCGTTCTTTCCGTGGTTGGGGGTACTTAGATAAACACACACACACACACACACACACAAATATATATATATATATATATATATATCCAATCCCACTGCATGAGCAGAATGTGAGGTAAGGTACATTTTTAAGCAGTGTTTTACAGGTTTGAATTCAGTTATTTACTAAGCTTTGCATAGCTATGACACACAGGCCTCACGTTGCATACAGTAACTACCATTGCTTAGGTGTCACTCGTCTAAATATTGAACCGAGTCATCGCTACTTAACTTCGCTGATCTAGCGAGAACCAATGCTTTCAGCTTAACATAGTCGTAAGTGAAGATGATAGAAGTTTTTATTTACTAAGCTTTGCATAGATATGACACACAGGCCTCACGTTGCTTACAGCACCTGCCGTTGCTTAAGTGGCCGTTCATTTAAGTATTGAACTAGCTAATTGCTGCATAAGTTTGGTGATCTAGCGGAAACAGGACTTGAACGTAAATTATAGTTTCAACAGTTAATAAATAAAAACATTAGTAAACCAGTATTGTAAATCCGGAAATGGAAATTCTTGGTATTTAACATGACTTGAATGCTGACTACAATCACCAGAGGAAAAGTTCAAACATGGATGGATTAATACAGGCAGTTGTGCGTACATTCTTACACAAAAGTACAAGCAAAGACTTTTTTTTTTGATTTGGTAGTTTCATTGCCGCTAAATGGCGCCGATTTTATTCTCTTCTCGCCTTCATGCGATTGAGC
>OY757906.1:113836705-113879205 GCA_963585895.1 Sepioteuthis lessoniana
ACACACACACACACACACACACACACACACACACACACACACACACACACACACACACAGAGAGAGTTCTATATATATATATATATATATATGCATTAAAATGTACCGTTTTGAAAGAGCACAGGGTCTTCAGATGATGATTTTTATCCATAATTTGAATTCGCCAACGTTAAACGAATCGGTTTTCAAACCTTCACCAGTTCATATAAGTTTTTAATTGAATATGAGATGAGAAAGTTTTAAACCTTTTAGTTCAGTTGGTATTGTTCTGTTTAAAATTTATGTGATATAATTAGGGTTTGAAAATTTATTTTAAAAACGTAACGTTTTTCTTAAAACAAGAATCGATCTATCTATCTATGTGTGTGTGTTCTCATTCATATTATTTTGTTCATATTTGCCTATTTTAAACATTTCATCACACATATCTCCGCCTCTAATATTGTTTGTCGAATTCTTTGCATCTTTCTCAGTTTGATCCTTGTATCTATACAAGTATATATAAACGATGAAACCAAATTATTTCAAATACGGGATTTTGTAACTACTCTCTATCAATCTGATCAAATAAGGAGACAAATTGAAAAAGTTGGGGCTCTGCTTGATAGTGGTGTATTTTGAAATGATACTAGATTCAATAATTTTCCGGGTTTTTTTTATTATACAGCAGTTTGGAATCTTTAAGATTAAAGTTGAGATTAATTTCTAAATCATAAATGGCCAGGTATCTCTTCCGTGTCAACTCACCAACAGAATTTAAAATGACTCAAAACTGTGCGTACTGCATCCCTTACTGTTGCGGTAAAGTATACAACGGTAAGATATATCACCGCTAAAAGTAAGGCTAGAAGAACATCGAAAAGCAGTAGTACGATGTAAAATTAAAAAGTCGCGTATGGTGGAAGGAAAAGGGAAACCATCTGCTCTTATGGAATGAATTTAAGATTATTGATAGAGAAGAACATTGAGGAATTAGACGCCTTAAAGTGTTTGCACATATTTTGGGCTACAGTAACCTGTTGAGAAGACCAAGTATAGTGATGAATACAATATAGGAAACAATTATTATCAAAAAGATTAGATAAAAAAATAAAATAAAATAGATAAAATAAACCGTAATATGAGCTCAGGTAAAAAAAAACCATACATAATAGGAGTAATTCATTGTGATGTGAGAACATTAAGTTTATAAGTCCCGAAAATTCACGCTGCAGGACACATATAGAGTAACGGTTATAGGCGTTGGTTTCCTTGGCTTCTAAGTGACAATCATTTGGAGGTTGCAGGTTCAATCCTGATAGCAGGAGAGTAGCAATACAAGAATATTTAACACTTGCACCCGGTTGTGGTTAACGGGATCGGGTCAATTAACCCCGACCCCCATGAATTAAATAAAGGACGTGGTTCAAAGTTCTGTGTAGGCTCTCGAATTCGACAAGTAACACCGGAAGAAGGCTGGAGAGCATATAGGCCAAAACGTTGCGAACATTGCAATAAAGATGAATACAGTAGACTGAAAACCCTGAATTATAAAAAAAGTAATGAAAAATTTCGAATTTTTTGGAGAATATTTACGTTTGTGAATTTTGAGAGCTTTTATTTTAGCCCTTTGTATAAAGAATGTTGGATATTCGATTTGGGTGAAGAAATGTTTCACATTGTCAAATTCATACTTTAAAAATTTACGGTTGCAAATTCTAAAAGTTCTAAGGTAAAAACCTATGATTATTACATTTTTATTTTGGTGTTTGGCCTAGTGGGTAGAGTGTTCGCCAATGGGCCGGGAGACCTGGGCTCAATTCTAGGTCGCGTCATACCAAAGACTTTAAAAATGGTACTTGATGCCTCCTTGCTTAACACTCAGCAATATAAGGTACTTATCGAGGATAAAGTGCAGCAAAACCGGGAAAGGAGTAGCGCCCTCCCCTACACCTCGGTGTAGTAGCTATTGAAAAGGGAGCCTTCGGGTCACCCTCGACTACGGTCGCCAACTTACTTTATGATGTGAGTAAAATGTATTTCGTCATTTTTATGTGTGATAAACTTCAAATTCATGTTTGTTGTTATTATTTATAAGTAAAATGTCCAAGAAACGTTAAGTATTTTTCTAGTTCCTAAGTAGAATCTATGGCAGGTTCAATATTGTTGAATCTATACGTAATTTTTTATTCTAAGGATATTTATGATCTCTATAACGGAAATAGAACTTTCGAGTATTATAAATCTAATTGAGACCAGAGTCAAGAAATTTTAGGAAAAGGCAAGCAAAAGGCCTACGAAATGGCGAACTCATGGGTAAAACAGATTTTTGTCTATAAAAAAAAGCAATGTTTGATGCATCATGTGTAAATTTTAGTTATTTTTTTAACAGGTAAAGGTAATGCAATGTTTGTTTTCTTGAAATGATTTTTCTGAACGTTTGTTACATTTGTTAACAGGAATATTGGTTTATAATGACTTTACGTTGAGACTGACATGAGATTTTTTTTACTCTGTTTATATTATTGATTTTGTTGAATAAATCACCGGAGTTCTTTTACCACTTCATTGACTTAGAGGGTACACTGTTCGCCAATGGTCCGGGAGACATGGGTTCAGTCTCAGGCCACGTCATACGAAAGACTTTTAAAATGGTACTTGGTACTTCCTTGCTTAACAGTCAACAATATAAGGTAAGTATCAAGGGTAAAGTGGAGCAATCCAGGGAAAGGAGTAGCGCCCTCCTCTAAACCTCGGTGTTATAGCTATTGAAACGGGAGCTTTCGGGTCACCCTCGCCAAAATTACTTACTTTACTTATATATAAATATATATATATAGAGAGAGAGAGATGGTTAACGAGTCAAGCTTTCTAGATCATTGATCAATTAATGCTATAAAGAGTTAGGTTCTCACTGAGTGCTCCACAAGTTTATAACCTCATGGTAGAAGGTGCCCGTGGTGTAATGGTTATCGTCGCAGGAAATGGACACGGCGATACGAGTTCAAATCCTGGACGAGACTGATTGAATTTCACATAGCACTAATACCCTTGGGAAAGGTATGAATATACCAATAATATTCTCCGCCGAAATAAATTTATTATGACGGCTTAACCGAGTTTGAGTCTCCATTTAATTGTACTATATATATATATATACACACACACACACACACACACACACACATATATATATATATTTCTGACACAAGTTCAATAGCTCAGCATTTAAAAAAACGTTCATGCCCAACAACACAACTACGAAAAATTCTCACCGACAACACAACAATACTCGAACATCAAAATAATAAACAAAAACTTCAGATTCTCGAAGCACTATATATTAGAAACCTGCAACCAACACTTAATAGAATTAATTTTCAAACCAGTGCTAATGTCTTTAGCTACTGGCACTATTTACAGAATTACATTTAAAAGCAAGCGCCATAATCTCCAACAGCAAAGACGTCCTTACACACAGTAGTAATTTGCTAAAACAAAAGTTACATCACTTTTGTAACAGATTCTCCCCTGATGATGGCCCAAAGTCGGGCAGAAAGTACTAGGGATACATACAACTATGGACAATACCTTAATCAGTTCCCCCCGAATACGATAAAAGTAATACGGGAATTCGAACGGATCCAAAAGAGAATATGTAGGCATAAAATGTCTATTATGTTTAATGAAGTAAAGTAACCGGACATTGGCCTAGCGGTTAGAGTGTTCGCCAATGGCCCGGGAGACCTCGGTTCAATCCCAGGTCGAGTCATACCAAAGACTTTAAAAATGCAACTTGATACCACCTTGCTTAACACACAACATTATAAGGTACGGTTCAAGGGTAAAGTGGAGCAATCCAGGGAATGGAGTAGCGCCCTCCCCTACACCTTGGTGTAGTAGCTATCGAAAAGGGAGCCTTCGGATCACCCTCGACTATAGTCGCTAACTTTACTTTTACTTATGTTTAATGAAATTTGCATATATATATATATATATATATATATATATATATATATATATATGTGTGTGTGTGTGTGTGTTGCTAAGTTGGAAAACCATGGGTGCTTTCAAATATCTAAAATAAGTCTCTATTGAAATTCTGCAAATTGTCTTATATATACACTTACTATCTGGTGTGCACGTGTGGATGAATACATACATATGCATACATACATGTCTGTGGTTGTGTGTGAGCGTGTGTATTTAAGGACACACACACGCATGTACACTGACACACACATAGACATACACACATATATATATATACATATAGATGTATCACTGTTGTCGCGGAGTGATGTGATGGTTAACTGCAAGAATGATATTGATGGAAAATAAAATTAATTAAAAAAAAAGAAAGAAAGAAAGAAAGAGTAAAAACAAAACTTCAGTGACTGAGGGTGAGTCCTCATGGAGTAGTGCTTAACGTGCTGGACTGCGACATCGTAGTAAGCGAGTTCGAACTCCAGTCACGTTGTTATTTTCAGTTTCAGACAAATAGTCTTGGAAGAGGGATAAATTCTCTTATCCCTAGCTATAGATTAGATGTTACCACTGCTCCTCATATAGAAGGATGGCTTTGACATTAAATAACACACGAAGGTTTATATGCCATTAAACTACCAAACGTAAAAACTGAATAGATTTTTTTAAATATTGAATGACAAATGATTGAGTAAAGAAAAACGATGAATAAAAATAAAATGATGAGAAACGGAAAGAAAAAAAGAAAGAAAAGGAAAAAGGAAGAGAAAGAAAGAAAAGGAAAAAGGGAAAGAAAGAAAGAAAAAAGAAAGAAAGAAAGGAAAAAAGAAAGGAAGAAAGAAAAGAAAGAAAGGAAAGGAGTAAGGAAAAAAAGAAATGGAAAAAAAAATAAAGAAAGAAAGGAAAAATAAATAAAGAAAGAAAGACCGAAAGAAAGGAAAAAAATAAAGAAAGAATGAAAGAAAGGAAAAAAGAAAGGAAAAATAAACAAAGAAAGAAAGGAAAGAAGGAAAAAAGAAAGGAAAAATAAAGAAAGAAAGGAAAAAAAAGGAAAGGAAAAAATTATATAAAGAATACGTAAGCAAATGATGAATGAAAGAAACAGGAAAGGAATATAACAAAGGAGAAAATGTATTAAAACAGGAAATAAAAAAGAGAAAACTAAAAACAAATAGATAAAAAGAATTGATTAAATGAAGAAAAGAAAGAACAACAGTAGAAAGAAAACGAAAAAAAAAATCCCCCAAAAAAACGAAAAGCTTACTGGAAAAAGAAAAAGTTATAAATAAATAAAAAACATTGGATTTTAAGGATTGAGAGCAAAAAGGACCCATAAAAAAACTGTCAAAGAAATTTTATAATAATAACAACGTGAAAATAAAAGAAAGAAAGAAAGAAAATGAAACCGAATAATAAAAAAATATTAAAATTAAAATTAAAAGCAAAGATCTGTGTCTAAGATTTTCTTTGCGTCTCAAGACGAGCGTGCAGTTTTTTTTTTCTTCTTTTGCCTTTACTGTTAGCGCGCTTATCTTCGTTTGCCACACCCTGGATGCCTTTCAAACTGACTCCACATTCCCTGCTACTCACTTAGAATCTAACGCTCAGTGGGGCTAATGTATCTTCCAAAGCACTCACACTTTGGTTCAGTTTAGTGCATGAGCAATATACATATATAAGTGGATGTGTATATGGTTTTTTTTCTGTGCCATCCTATGATGGATTTAGTAACGCGTTTATTTTTAAAAATTAAGTATAAAGGAGCAGACTGTCTTTGACATGTTTCGTTTTACCTGGATTACTATTAATAGATTCTGTGAAGATTATAATATTAAAAATAAATATCTCTGAATTTTACCAGTTTTAATGGTTTTTTTTTTTTTTTTTTTTTTTTTTTTTTTAGTATGGGGTAGTTTAGTTGAAAGCCGGTTAGTGGGGAGAGTTTTTAAACTTGTAATGCCGAACTATGTTTTTCGAGAGGACTTATAGATTAATTTTGTGGCCCCCTTCACATGGACGAGCAAAGGCAGGATTGTTAGTTGGTTGTTTGGGTTTTATGGCATAGGTTATTTGTATGGTTATTTGTATGGGTTTTTTGGCATAGGTTATTTGTATGGGTTTTATGGCATAGGTTATTTGTATGGCTATTTGTATGGTTTTATGGCGTAGGTTATTTGTAGGTTATTTAACGCCAAATCTATTTTTATGAAAATAGTCAGCTTTATTTCAAACAATTCAGTTTAGCATGAGTATACATTTTAATTGTCGACAACATTTCTATTTCAAGCTATTCAGTTTATTCAAACAGTTCTAATTCAGTTAATTCAGTTTAGTATAAGTGCAGATTTTTTACACACACTTAAATGTCCAAACAGTTCTATATTAAACAATTCAATTTAGTGTCAGTACAGTTTCAATGTCAAAAACAGCTCCATTTCAAACAATTCAGTTTAGCATAAGCACGCTGTCTAAATGTAAATACAGTTTAATTTACAAAAACATTTATACTTCATGCAATTCAGTTTGGTCAAACAATTCTTATTCAAACAATTCAGTTTAGCATAAGTATGCAGTTAGTTCTATTCAACCCATAGATAGGGCCCTATTCAAGGCCAGAGTGGACTTAGGAGCATTGGTAATGAAAGGGTACTCCGCATTTACCAAAGCTCCTGCATCACTGGAACCTCACCATCAGATTGTTTAGTGTCATACCCAGGACATTCGTTGGCGGGGTTTTTACCCCGCTGCAGAGAAGCAGCTAGTGTATTCTACAGCCCCAGCCGACTGGGCAAGCAAAGACAGGACGACCAGCTAGAACCTATGTGTAAGACTCTGTGCCGATACAGGATGGAACCCGTGCTGGTGGGGTAACATGATGATGATGGATTAATTCATATTACCAAGAGGAAAAAATTGGTGCATCCTTTCTTCTGGTGGGAAGTATTCCAACTTAAACTGTAAACACAATAACATGAAATGTTTGATTTTCTAGTAATTAAAAATGGAAAAACGGTCATAACGTTCAGGCGATTAATTTTTATGATAATTTTCTACATAATGCAATTAAATAAAAATGTAAAGATTCGGTTTAGCAAACCTAAAGTAAGGGCATAGCATTATTCTCCCATTGTAAATCTAACAACATGCTCAAAAAGTTTACAATATTCAAAAAAGTAATGATAAAAACTTTCTCTAGAGCGTCCCATTGATAAACACAGAAAATTTGGTGGTTACAACTCTACCACCCCACCCATAAACACACACTTAAATTATGCGATGAAAGACTGAAAAAAAGAACATGGATATTTGAGCAATTATACCATTACGCCAATGGTCAAATGAGTAGAGTGTTCGCCAATAGTCCGGGAGACTGGAGTTCAATCCCAGGTTGAATCATACCAAAGACTTAAAAAATGGTACTTGATGCCGCCTTGCTTAACACTCTGCATTATAAGGTAGGGATCAAGAGTAAAGTGGAGCAATCCTAGGAAAGGTATAGTGCCCTCCGCTACACTTCTGTGTGGTAGCTATTGGAAAGGGAGCCTTCGGGTCACCCTTGACTAAGGTCGCCAACTTTACTTAGTATATATTTACCCGACCCAATTCAGCCCAGTCTTCTGGGGCAGTAGAATACACTGACTGCACCTCTGCAGAGGGGTAAGGCCTGCTCCCAAACAGTGTCCTAGATTAAACCATTTGATGATGAGACTCCAAGAGCTTTAGGGAATACGGAATATCCTTTTATTGCAATTACTCCCAGGTACACTCTACCCCGGAGTGGTAGTATTTGATAGAGTCACATCTTTGGGTTAAACTCTTTCACAATTTAACTATGTGCAAATAAATGGCTGATGTTGAATTGAATTGAATGATTGGTATTATGTAGGAATACTTGGAACCATTTAACTGTGTGCAAATGAAGGAAGTGTTGAATAGAATTATTAGTGTTAAATAGCAATACTTGGAACCATTAAATAGCAATACTTGGAACTGTATGTAATTAAAACTATTACTGTGTGAAACACGTAAAACCACTTCACTGTGTGAAAACAAATGATTAATATGAGATAGAATTATAAGTGTTACAAAGCAATACTTGAAACCATTTAACAGTGTACAAACAATAGCAATGCAAAGAAATTAGTTCAAATTCATTTCAAAACAAAATGACCAACAAACTATTCACTTACAAATCGTATATGACCATTTAATTGAGTTCAAATAAATGACTGATATTAAATCAAATTGTTAGTATCTCAGAGCACAATTCGAAACCATTTAACTGTGTGCAAACAAATGAGCCCTGGATCGTCTAAAAATGTTATCTACGAACTATTCGTTTATAAATCAAATATTTAATACATGTATGAACAGGATTTGACATTAAATAATCTAGAAGGACTGATATTCCATAAAACCCAACCAATCTATTAACCCAAACTTTCTTCGACGGCAGGTTATAACACCTGGTCATTTTTAGGCGGAATAGAGCTGGTTTGAATTCAGATTTTTCTACTGGACTCGTTGCTTAACCAAGACTAAACAGTCTTGTTTGCCTGACTGTATTTACCCCACCCCATCAAGGGCATTAGCGCGAAATGAAACGCAAACGGCATTGGAATAAGATTAAAAACGCCTTACAACGAAACTCAAGAATCATCATCACCATCATCACCATCATCATGTAGGTGGGTCGAAAGCACTGATCTCCTTGACTCTCTTTCGCTATCCGTTCCTATCAGCCATCGAGCTAGACGATACCCTGTGTCCGCGCAGAGCTGATGAAGGTCATTTTCTGCTGGTCGGCCAACACTTGTGTGTCCATGTCTACGGGTACCCCGGAGAATGTCACAAATAAGTTCGTCCTTACCTCACCAGCAGTGCTCAACATGAATTACCTGTCTTTCATGGGTGGTTTGTGAGATGGGAGGTAAGTGGCTGTACAGCTGCCGTTTTTTCGGGTGCTGTTTCCAGAATTTATTCAAAGGAGCATGCAGCATTCTTGGGTAGTTCCTGTATAGCTTTTTGTCTGAGTGTTCCGTAAGAATCCAAATGGTGCAACCATATATTAGTAATGACTTGGCTATGGCTCTGAAGAATTCCCATTTTATTCTATCAAAGGGATCGGATTTCTATATGGCTGATAAACGGTCAATAACAGTTCATGCTTAACCAATGGTTGTGTTGACATCGTTTTCAATAGATGAGATATAGCTATCGAGGTATATGAACTGGCCAACAATTTTCATCGGCTTCTCATTTCATGAGAAGATTACACCCTCTTGATAACTCTAAATATCCCTTAAAGTAATGAATGATAACGCTCTACCCCCATGAATTGAATAAGGTTTTTGGTCCGATATTTTCAGATCACCAAATATAACATACTCTTAAGAAATCGCAACGACAGAAGATTTGGGATTATAACTGCTGAAAAGATTACACTAGTTCATATATAACCCCCAATTCAAAAGGATTTTTCTCTTTTTAATCAATTGATTAATTCAATCCCTTGTTGATTTTATTTATTTGTTTATTGGTTTGGTTTGGAAATTTACTAAGCTTTTGCTTAGATGTGGCACAAGGCCATATGAAAGGGGCACCCAATGAGACTCGAACTCACTCGTGTAGGTTTGCTAGTCGAGCTTGCTAACCATTACACGTTTTATAGCATATCAACCATCGTAGTTTATTTAATGCCCAATCCATTTTTATGCATATAAATCGTTCTTTTTCCAACAATTCAGTTTATCATAAGTACACCGTTTAAATGTCAAAACAGTTCTATTTCAAACAATTCAGTTTAGCATATGCACGCAGTTTAAATGTCAAAACACTTCTATTTCAAGTAATTTAGGTTAGCGTACACAGTCTGAATGTCGAAACAGTTTATTTCAAGTAATTCAGTCTCGCATAAGTACACAGTTTAGTTCTATTTGACCCATTGAGAGGACCCTAACAGGTGCTTTCTTTCCGGGCCAGAGTGGACCTTGGAGCGATGGCAATCAAGGGATACTCCGAATTTCCCAAAGCTCCAGGATTACCGGAGCCTTACCATCAGATTGTTTAGTGTCATATCCAGGACACACGTTGAGGGAGTCATACACCTCTGCAGAGATGCAGTCAGTGTTCTACAGCCCAATCTGACTGGACTATTTTTATCTATTTATTTACCTTAATTATTTGTGTATAACACGTACTCATGTATAAGACGTACTCATGTATAACACTTACTTTGGACTTTGAAAATTCTTGTGTATAATATGCACTGATTTCTGAGAATGTGTAGCAGTTGAATTTTACCTAAAGTGTTTATCTTTTTATCGGTTCTTACCGACTAAAAAAAATGTATATGGTATACAGTATTCTCGTTGGTCTAGTGGGTAGAGTGTTCGCCAATGATCCGAGAGACCTGGTTTCAATCCCAGGTCGCGTCATACCAAAGACTTTAAAAATGATACTTGATACCTCCTTTCTTAACACTCAGCAATATAAGGTACGTATCAAGGGTAAAGTGGAACAATCATAGGAAAGAAGTAACGCCCTCTCCTACACCTCAGTGTAGTAGCTATTGAAAAGGGAGCCTTCTGGTCGTCCTCGACTTCGGTCGCTAACTTTACTCGAACCAGCTCATTGGCCTAGTGGGTTGAGTGTTTGCCAATGGTCCAGAAGACCTGGGTTCAATCTCAGGTCGTGTCATACCAAAGACTTAAAAAATGACCCTTGATACTGCCTGGCTTAACACTCAGCAATATAAGGTACGTATCAAGGGTAAAGTGGAGAAATCCTGTGAAAGGAGTAGCGCCCTTCCCTACACCTCAGCGTAGTAGCTATTGAAAAGGGAGACTTCTGGTCGCCCTCGGCTACGATCGCTAACTTACAGTATTCTTAAAACATAAAATTTACACAGTATTTAAAGCAAATACACGGACATGTTCACATACAAGTGTAACAAGCTCTTGGCGAAAAATACATGATATCTGGAGAAACATTATTAACATACACACATTCTAGTGGATATCTCTCTGTAAAAGTCTATAACATTAGTTTGGTCTCTCGATGTAACTGCTGGTCATCTTGACTCAAATATAGGGAATTATACAGCCGGAAGAAAATGTGAAAAATATTGTTTTCAAGTATTATATGCACACCTAAATTTTCGACTGACAAATCTGGAAAAATAGTGCGTCTTATACACAAGTAATTACGGTACTTTTAGGATTTCGAATCTTACAATGAACTCGTAATATGAATGTTGGATTTTAATTTTTTCATAACTCTCTAATTGAGTTCAAGGCCATTTAAAAATAAGTTTAAAAATATTAAATGCAAGCACAATAAGCTGTATTAAACACTATTGTTGTATGTAAAGAATTTAAAAAGACAAAACAAAAAGATTTAAATTTTGAACAATAACAGAGTCATGTTTCAAAAAGAGTTTCACATTTTGGAAATGGCATTCAATTTTGAAACTAGTAACCTTCGTAATTTGTTGGCTTACACAAAAGATATCTGTGTGCATATTAGTGTGTTTTGGGACACGCAGATGCATCTACTTTAATTCATACATACATATATACATTGATACATACGTGCGTATACATCTCTATGCAAATCATTAAAAACAATTTAATTTTAGAAAATTTAAAAATAGAATCAGAAGTAGTTTCATTAGGATAAAAAAAAGCCACATATGATTAAAATAAATAAAAATTATACGTTAGATATAATACGATATATATACAGGATGTCTCAAAATACAAGGGACCCGTGTGACTGCTAATAATAACGTTGAGTTCTTTTGCGGAGGTGCCCGTGGTGTAATGGTTATCGTCGTAGGAAATGGACACGGCGACACGAGTTCAAATCCTGAACGAGACTGACTGCATCTTAGCACTAATACCCTTGGGAAAGGTATGAATCCAATTATTCTCCCTCCAGCTATGGGTAAATAGTAGGGCAGACTGAGTTCTTCAGCCTTGGTGAGGCAACTAGTCTAGGAGAAGGAAAACTCTGAATTCAAACCTGTTAAACTCCGCTTAAAAATTGACCTTGTGTCATATCCTGCCTGAGCGGAGGGGTTGGTAAATATGATAACGTTGAGTTCTTTTTGCTTCAGATTTGAAAATAGTATACTATAACAACTATTAATCCTTGATCACAATTCCTTGGACAAGACAAGAAAAATATTTTGCGTCACAACTATATGGAGACAAAATAATTCAAAACCATCTCAAAATAAATGCAACCCATTAATATGATAATGATTTATTACTAGAAAATAAAACTCAAAAAAGATTGCATGTCCTGGAAGGTGATATAATACTAAATAAATAAATAACATCGATTTGGTGTCTCTAGCTTAAAAGATGTATTTTTGCATCTATTTTGAGACACTCTGCACATACATACGCACACAGATATATACATACATACACGCGCACATATTTGCATACATACATATATAAACATATGTGTGTGTTAAATTGAAACATCAAAAGTTTAAGATATCAAATACTTCCTTGAATTTATCAAATCAAATCTGTAATCGTTCATTTATGATTTAAAAGTCAGAGACCAAGTTCAAGTCCTACTTCCGAAGAGCTTCGATTCTCCGTGGTTCAAACGCTTTACAGCCATAATAGATCACTTTTTTTCCAAGTTGATCAATTTACTGTCATCTTCAAGTCTCAACGATCTACACTAAGTCCCCTAGCTTTGTTTATGACAACATCCTTAAAACGATTATGTCTCGGACGTTAACCACTTTGTAACTCTCCGTAAAACAGCTGCTTAGATAACCTAACATCTACCATCCTGGTTAGGTGCCCAGCCCAACGCTTCTGATTGCTCATGAAGAACATCTCAATACTGGATATATTAGCTCGCTGAAGAACAATGGTGTCTGGAGTTGACTATAAATATATATGTGTGTGTGTGTGTGTGTGTGTGTGTGTGTGTGTGTGTGTGTGCCTACACGCATACAGGTGGGTGCCTATCACAGACCTGCACATATAGACTTCTTAAGAAAATTAATATGTCTATTCTTATATATTTATGTAGACATAAGCCATCGTTGCTAACGGGAACGCTACTTCTGCTCCATTGAAGGTAATTCTTTCTTTATGTGCAAGAGAAACATGTCCCGGTTTTAATGGCTTTCTCAGACTTTGCCACCCAACACCACTTATTGCATGTCTGCTACTCTATACAGCATGGTAAGCTTCAACAGCGTGTGTGTGTGTGTGTGTGTGTGTGTGTGTGTGTGTGTGTGTGTGTGTGTGTGAGAGAGAGAGAGAGAGAGAGAGAGAGAGAACGACAGTAAGCTGTAATGGTAGACGAAGTATATGGAGAATATAGGAAAAGTGGGTGGGAAAGATAAAGAAAAAAAGAGGGTAAAAAAAGAATCATAGACAGCGACGGATCGGGGAAAAGCAGGGAGAGAGAGAGAGAGAGAGAGAGAGAGAGAGAGAGAGAGAGAGAGAGAGAACGACAGTGAGAAAAGGTGTAATGGTAGACGAAGTATATGGAGAATATAGGAAAAGTGGGTGGGAAAGATAAACAAAAAAAGAGGGTAAAAAAAGAATCATAGACAGCGACGGATCGGGGAAAAGTAGGGGGAGAGAGAGAGAGAGAGAGAGAGAGAGAGAGAGAGAGAGAGAACGACAGTGAGAAAAGGTGTAATGGTAGACGAAGTATATGGAGAATATAGGAAAAGTGGGTGGGAAAGATAAAGAAAAAAAGAAGGTAAAAAAAGAATCATAGACAGCGACGGATCGGGGAAAAGCAGGGAGAGAGAGAGAGAGAGAGAGAGAGAGAGAGAGAGAGAGAGAGAGAGAGGAGAAGTTGAAAAGAATAAAAAGATAAAGACAAGGAGATACTGATGCTGCAAACTTAAGAAAGAAATCAATAAACAAATAGGTGGTAGATAGAAGGAGACAAAGAGAGAAGTAGAGAAAGAGAGAGAGAGAGAGAGAGAAGTGACGAAATCGAGAAAGAAAGAAAAAGAGAGATAGAAAATTGAGAGATAAAGATCTCGATACAGATATGATAGTGAAAGGGCGAATTTGGAAGAAAGACAAGAAGACTTTAAAGAAAGAAAGAAAGAAAGAAAGAAAGAAAGAAAGAAAGAAAGAAAGAAAATAATTTGAGAGAGAGCGAGAGAGAGAGAGAAAGAGAGAGAGAGAACGGGTTAGGGATACAAAGTAAGATAAACATACACAGACGCTGAAATAAATGAGATATTGAAAAGAAATTGATAAATAGATAAATTGATAGGCGACAGAAATAAGAAAGAATGAAAGGAAGGGAAAAAAGGAAGAAAAAAAGTAAATAAAGCGAAAGAAAGTGAGAGAGAGAGAGAGAGAGAGAGAGAAAGAGTGAGAAAGAAAGACAGCAAGATAAAGATATGGTGACGAAGACACTGATATCCTGAGATATTGGAAGTATATATATATGTATATATATGGAGAGAGAGAGACAGAGAGAGACAGCAAGATAAAGATATGTAGATGAAGACACTGATACCCTGAGATATTGGAAGTATATATATATATATATATATGGAGAGAGAGAGAGAGAGAGAGAGGGGTAAACTAGAGAAAAGACGGAAGATAAAATAAACTGAGGCTGATAAAGATAAAGATTCCAAGAAGACATAAATTACAGTCATTAAAAATGAAAATTCGGCACAGATTGGCGAAACGGTAGTACAGGAAATTGAATCATTGAACCGAGTTCGAATTTCGGCTGAGACTGTTTATTTTCACTTCACACAAATGGCTCCGGGGAAAGGCATGACCCCATTTTGTTATAGACAAGTCTATGGTTGCAAGAGACAACGGATGAGAGGCTTGGGTTTAATTTCGTTTATTTTCAATAAATATAAGTCAGTAGATTAGAAAAGATATAGACACTCTTCTTCTATCAGATAAGGGTCAGGAGGTGAGTGGGTGTGAGTTGTTCTTGGCTGGCTTGGCTTTGTAGTGTTGTGTGGGTCGGTAAGCTATGAACTATCTTGGTCTTGTGGTGGAAATGCCGGGAACTTGTAGTCTATTGTGATATGAGTTGGTAGGGTGTCAGCGGTCTTTGATCTTGTCCGAAATGTGGTGCATAACGATTCTCTCTGATAGCAGTCCCCGGTGCCGACGGTATTTGTTACTCGCTCCACCTTTCGAGCAAGTGTGGCACAAGGCCTTTTTTAAGGTGGGACCGGGCGCAGGGCCGTAGCCCACACGCGCCCGGAGTTTCCCAAAAATGCCCTCGGCCCCGTCGGCATTCCCCTTGTTAGGGGCGCCTCAGGCGCCGGGCAATTAACCCAACCCCCCTCGAAAGGGGGTAAAAGCCTGGGGGAGGCCCCCTGAAGCCGAAGGTAAATAATCCAGTCACCGAGCCACATCCGGCCAGATCCGCGCTGTCGCTAGCACGGCCGACCGAAATGCGACTCGGCAACTGAATGCCACTTCATGTAATGAGAAGCGAGTTGACCATTTTATAACCATGTTTAGGATTAATTGACTACGAAAAACTTAGGTGGGGGGAGTTCATGATTGGTTAAAAAAGGACTTTTTTAATTGTGAATCTATTTTTACATTTCAACCACATGGATGCTCGACATCTACCTACGCAGTGACGTTTTATTCATTTTCTTGTAAGCCATCGTTCTGACAACATCCTGTTATTTCACCTTTTTTTTCAAGTGATGGTATGTTACCTTTTTATCAAGTGATGACATGTTATCTTTTTTTTTCAAGTGATGGTATGTTACCTTTTTTTCAAGTGATGGTATGTTACCTTTTTTTTCAAGTGATGGTATGTTACTTTTTTATCAAGTGATGACATGTTATCTTTTTTTTTCAAGTGATGGTATGTTACCTTTTTATCAAGTGATGACATGTTACTTTTTTTAAGTGATGGCATGTTACCTTTTTTTTTCATGTGATGGTATGTTACCTTTTTTTCAAGTGATGGCATATTACCTTTTTTTTCAAGTGATGGCATGTAAGTTTTTTTTTCAAGTGATGGAATGTTACCTTTTTTTTTCAAGTGATTGTGTGTTGCATTTTTTAAAGCGATGGTATGTTACCTTTTTTCAAGTGATGGTATGCTCACGGTTTATTTATTTATTTTGGTGGGTTTGAAATGTATTTGTACATCGGAAGAGATTTCTGTATAAAACAATTTCTACCTGTACCCAGTCAAAACGTCAGATACCTTGAATGAAATATCTCGTCACTGATGCGCCAAAGTCGTTGACGCAAGAGAAAGTGGATAAGTGAGCGCTTATGTCAGTCATCTCACTTATTGCTCTCAAGAAAGGAAAGAGCTGCTTGCTACTCCAATTATCAAATATGACAAGAAAAAAATATCAGAAAGGGTCTTTCCTTGGTAATTCAGTATAACTAGTTAGAGATGATGTCTTGTAAATTCATCGCGGTAAATTTATCCTGTAGTAAATTTATCCTGTGTTAAATACAACGTCGATTATTTCATTGTATGGTAAATTCATCGAATGATAAATTTGTCACCGGTAAACTCAAAAGTTATCGAGGATAAATTATTTGTCGCTAAATTCATAATTTGATCATTGTTTTAAAGAGTTTATTAAAAAGTGCTAAAGAATTTAGGCGCGGGAAAACTTATATCATAAGAGCAATTACTCGGATACGACGAATTAGCTTGCGATAAATTTACGATGCAATGAATTGACTGGCGATGAATTTTCCGACGATGAATTTCATCAACATCATCATCATCATCTCGTTGTGCTGACAACAGAGTTCCCAGATTCCTCCCCCTCTCTCTCTCTCTCTCTCCCTCTCTCTCTCTCTCTCTCGATACCCATCCCTATCGTTCATCACTCCTAACAGATCGTCTAGGCTGAATCTTGTGTCTGCACAGAGGTGATATGAGTGTTTGCTGGTCATTTAACATTGGCACGTCCATGTGAAGGAGACATTAGAGAACGTCGTTTGTAAGTTCGTGCTCGCCTCTCCAGCAGAGCATCACATGTCTTTTTTGTCTTACCTGAATGATTTATGAGATGGGAGAGAGATGGCCGTGCAGATGCTGTTGAGGCGTAGTTGCCATCAAGCTTTTTGGGCAATGAATTTACCTTACGATGAATCAACAGACAATGAATTGACAGAGTATGAATTTACCGAGAATCGTAAGAAAAAATGATAATAAAAAAAACGAGATTCAAAGAGGGATTCTGAAGCTTTGTATTAATTGAGGAGATGATAGATTCATTGATGTTAACGGCATGTCAACTCGTCAATGCTTATTTTATGTTGAGAGGTTTGGTAATCGCATTTATAATACAGTTATATCTATATTTTTGTCTTGACGTTTCTCAAGAGTCTTTCGCATACAGTTATTTGGCATTAATCACTCTTTTCTAATACTAATAAATATTCGTTTTCAAGTAATCATTTCTGTCTAATAATTGTTATTTTTTTTGCACACAGTTGTATGGTTTCAAGTATCTAATTATAATCCTTTGTAAACAAGTGAGGCTCTAAGTAACTATTCTAAATACAAATATTTTACAATTATATATTATCAAGTCTTTCTGTCCAATGCTAATAATTTGCACAAGTAATCATTTCTGTTTGATAATAGCCATTTGATGCACTCAGTTACAGGGTGCGGAAGCAAAAGTAGGAAGGTTCTTGTATAATGGTAAACGACTCAATTATAAAACAAGATGAGTTTTAATTCTAAAAAATAAACAACAAAATAAGAAGATAGACACAAAACAGTAAATTTACTCGATATGGCCAGCCTTTTTAAAACTTATTGCATCAGCACGCGTTCGAAATGATTAGCATGTCTTCAATATAAATTCTTCTGACAGTTTATTCCATTTCTCTTCCATAGGAGTCTCAAGCAAACCAATATTTGGATGGGAAGTTGCATTTGTCTTATTTTCTAAAATGCCCCATATGCCGTAATAAAATGGGTAAGGTCTTCGCTTGATGGAGGCCATAAGGAAACTTCAATTATTTCAGAATTTTTTTAGCTTGGTTTCGGCGTTAAGCAAATCATAGATTTTTTGTCATTTCTTTTCTTGCTCACTCATAGTGGGCTGAATTTTAATTTTTAAAAAGTGCTTGAATAATAGAGTTAATCATAAAAATTTAGAATTACTGCGTTTTTTTTTAAATTGGACTAATCATACAAAAAAAAAAACGTTTAAAAAATGACTCCCTATTTTGCTACTAATAAGTGGGTAGTAAGGTTGACGACTGTTGTCGAGGGCGACTCGAAGGCTCCCTTTTCAATAGCTATTACACCGAGGTGGAGAGGAGGGCGCAACTCCTTTCTCCACGTTGCTCCATTTTACCCTTGATATGTACCTCATAATGCTGAGTGGTAAGCAAGGAGGTATCAAATACCATTTTTAAAGTCTTTTGTATGACTCGACCTGGGATTGAACCCCGGTCTCCCAGGCCATTGACGAACACTCTACAAACTAGGCCAATGAGCTGGAAGTGTCTAATGATAATCCCTAATAAACAATTAAAGCTTTAGATAACTATTCTTAATATAAATCATTTACAATTATATATTATCAAATCTTCCTATCTAATGCAAATAACTTGCCCACAGTTGTACGTGTTTAAATAGTTCTATTTGATACAAAAAAATATATGGTTTCAAGAAATCATTTCTGTTTCAAGTGTCTAATAATAATCCTTAGTAAACAATTAAAGCTTTAAATAACTATTCTTAATATTGATAATTTAAAATGATATATTATCAAGTCTTTCCGTCTAATGCAGATAATTTGTACACAATTATATGGTTTCAAGTGTCTAATAATAATAATCCTTAGGAAACAATTAAAGCTTTAAATAACTATTCTTAACATAGATAATTTAAAATTATATATTATCTAGTCTTTCTGTCTAATTCAGATAATTTGCACACTGTTATATGGTTTCAAGAGTCAAATAATAATCCTTAGTAAACAATTATAGCTATAAGTAACTTTTCTTGATAAAAAAATAATTTACCTTTAAACGGTATCAAGCATTTCTCTCTAATTGGATTAGTTTTGAAAAATATATATTTGTCTCATAGATGGGATCTGAACTGGTACTATCATTTTGAATCAAAGTGGACCTGGGAGTAATAGCCATGAAAGGGCACTTCACACTCACCAAATATCCAGAACCGGAGCCTCACCGTCAAATGCAGTTTAGTGTCATACTCAGGGCACTTTCTTTTTGTAGGTAATTAGGGCATCTTGTAGCACCCTTACCAAAACGTCGATGTAGTAGCTATTGAAAAGGGAGCCTTCGGGTCACCCTCGACTGCGGTTGCTAACTTTACTTACCGATCGACAGGAGATATAGTAAGCGTATTCAGAGTTTCACTGACCGGGTGGTCAGCCAAGCTTAGTAAATACTACGATAAATAATATTGCGTACAATGCCGGAAATCTTAAAGAAACGTTAAGTCTGGAGGGAAATTTAGAGAATAGAACAAACGAATCAGTTTCAAAAAAGAAAGTAAGATTAAAATAAGCTCAAAGACAACTGAAACTAAGAGGACGATGTGCTTATAAATACATAGAAAAAACAGCAAAGACGATTGAGATACAGTTTGATGTAGATAATAAGAAATAGCAGATGACACAGCTAGAAAAATGTCTTGAGAGAGAGAGAGAGAGAGAGAGAGAGAGAGGAGATGAATAGTAATGATAGAGAGAGATAGAGAGAAAGAGAGAGACGAATAGCAGAGAGATGGAAAGAGACAGACGACAATTAGCGAAAGAGAGAGAGAGAGAGACGAACAGCAGAAAGATAGACACAAATATCAATGAGAGAAAAAGGGAGGGAGAGTGACATATAGTAGAGAGAGAGAGAGAGAGAGAAAGAGAGAGAGAGAGAGAGAAAGGGCGAGATGAATAGTAATGATATATTGATAGATATAGAGACGAATAGCAGAGAGATGGAAAGAGGCAAAAGGAGAGAGACAAGCTAAAAGCAGCGGAAGAGAGACGAACAGCAGAAAGATAAAGACGAATATCAGTGAGAGAAAGAGGGAGGGAAAATGACATATAGCAGGGAGAGAGAGAGAGAGAGAGAGAGAGAGAGAGAGAGAGAGATGAATCGCAGAAAGAGAATTCCAGACAGAAAGACACACTGGAATCTATGTTAGCAGGAGAGCCAAATCTTTGGCTCAAATAGCGATATATATGTACCTACATATATATCTTGTACTATATATATATATATATATATATATATATATATATATATATATATATATAGTACAAGAAATATGTGAGAATAAGAAAAGAAAGACAAAAGTAAAAATGAAAACAACATAACTAGTGCAAGATGATAACTTTCTAATTACTTGGAGACACCTCAGTGGTCATAGCTCAGTTTTGGACGCCAGAAGGTCTACTTATTAAGAAAAGCAGTCAACAGTTGTGGGAAATCAACAATGATCTAAGATTAGATACATTATTATTATTATTATTATTATTATTATTACATAATTTCAAAGACAGTTAATACGTCTTGACATAAGACAATAAGCTATCAGGCAGCAAACAAAGTTATGATTATATTAATAATGTTTTTATTGTACCATAGATTGCAAATACAGATCACACAAATAATTATCTGGTTATCTTTTTTACAGTCCCCGATGAATAATAATAATAATAATAATAATAATAATAAGAAGAAGAAGAAGAAGAAGAAGAAGAAGAAGAAGAAGGGTGATGGAGTATTGAAGAGGCTTAGCGTTACTTGAGCTCCACTGAAAACCATCACCTACAACTGGTGTGAGAAGTCAGTACAAATATAGGTGTTAGAATACTATTGATATCGGTAACGTCAATACTGAAATAGTAATATCGAGATTGGTAGCAACTATTTCAGTAGAATTTATAACATAGCAAAGAGAATGTCATTAATTGGGTATAGAGAAGTATTGAAAGAAACCCGAATTGTTTTGATGGTATCAATAATGATAATAATAATAATAATAATAACTTCATAATATTCAACCATATCAAAGCAAGAAAAGATAAGACACAATAAAACAGCAGATATAGATTATGTGGTGATAGAGATAAAACGATCAATCACTTAATAAGCGAATGCAGCAAACTAGTACAGACAGAGTATAAGACTAGACACGACTGGGTGGGAAAGGTGATCTACTGGGAACTGTACAAAAAAAAAATTTGATCGGAAGAACAAATGATATATGCACAACCCAGAACCTGACCTGGAGAATGAGACACAAACACTTCTGGGATTTTGAGATACAAACAGATCATCTAATATCGGTCAGACGACCATAATCAACAAAAAACAAAACTTCTGGAATTAAGGACTTTGCAATTATTCTACAAGAGTTTTGCTGTGGAATATTGAAGAAACACACTGTAGTCACCATTCTAAAAGAACGTTTACTAAAATTACCGTAAATAAAAGTCAAATATAGAAATTTAAAATATCTCATTCATCAGGTATTGTGTATTTAGGTAACAATCTTTGATTCATAAAAGTTCGAGTAAAAATTATGAATAAATTTAAAAAATATTTACCTTCTTATCAAATATCATAACTACCCAGTATAACATAAGAATACATAATTGATATATATATATATATATATATATATATATATATATATATATATATATATATATGTGTGTGTGTGTGTGTGTGTCAGTCTATTGATTATCTATCTCTCTATCATCTATATATATATATATCAGTCTATTGATTATCTATCTATCTATCAATCTATCAACCTAAAATTTGGTGTGATCAGTTGGTGACCTGGCCTTGGCTTAAAAAATGTTCCCAGACTTTCAAAACATTTTTCTTGGATTTCCGTGCTCGTAGATACCAATACCAATAATCTGCCTTCTTAAATTTTAGGGAAGTGAAGAAATTTAGACCTCAATTAATTTTGAATATTCATTTCACAAACACTCCTTGAAGTCAAGGGAGTTCACATTCAGTTTCGTCAAAATTGGTCGATTAGCCTAAGATTCTATAAGTGAAAAGCAAGCAAAAAAGCAAACCAAGAGGATTATATATTAGGTAAATACTCAGTTGAGTCAAAAGTTTTGCAGTATTTTGCTAACCTGAGGCAGTTCTGAATGTTATTGTTGTCGAGGTCTTAAAAGTGATGAACTAAACGGGACAGTGAGATGCCGAGCTGGCTTGATTTGCCTCTATGGCTCGTAATCTATGCTTATAGGCCAACCAGACCTTGCCTGATTGTTAAAGACGTTGGAACCCAGGCGTAATTTCTTGAACCATCTGGTTACTGTACTGCGCCTTCACTTTTCACGCAATGGATCTTTTTGTTGCTTCGGCGGTGCTATGGCCTAGTTTTAACTTGTAAACCATAAGTTCCAGAATTCAACTATGTTACACGTTCATCTGAGTGAAGCAATGGTTCTATAAGCAAACCGACTACCACGATGCTACCAATCACAGCTGGAACCTTTCCACTCTTTAAACTCCTTCGGTCATGTGATATATGCTCGGCAAAGTATTGCAAAACTTTTGACTCTCCATGGTATTTTCTTTTTTTATTAAGTGACTCATGTTAATTATTACAATTGTTTCAAAGATGATAATATAAGATAGATATCCTTTGAGACTTGGAAATAAAATTAGGAATTTTAAAGACAAATGGCAACTTTCTTGAATGCGAGATCAAACAAAGGAAAGTCACTGGAGAGTCTTTTAAAAAAGATCTTGGAGAAAATAAGAAACTTTAACACATTTCATGAAACGCTGACGACCGTTTGAAAGTATTAGCATTTAACAGAGGAAAAAAAACGGAGGAAAGTGACTAAAAATACGTCCATCTGGTTTTCGGAAAAAGAATGTCTTAATTGTTGCTGAGCACATAAATATAAGATAAGAATCTGTGGCTGTAAAATTTACGTTGCCGCTTTTAAAGACTCTTAATGCATAAGTATTTCCATGTAAGTATGGACGTAATTATGTATGTCTAGATGGTCGTATGTATCTATCAGTGGAGCGAGGTCTATGTAAAAAAAAGTGGGGGTGAAAGAAAAAAGAGAAAAAAAACACTATAAAAGACTGGAGGAAAAGAAAATGATTTTCCTTTCTCAGAATATATTTATATATATTTAAACACGCATAATCACACGAGTCGTTCCAATATTTCTCAACTTCACTCAGAAAGATGATCCATCGCTGAATATTTTTGCAATTGCAATACTCTGCCACTTTTTATAAAACCAGAAAAATTAATACAGATTCCTATCTTGAATTCTGGTGCCCACACAAATGGGAGAGAGGCGCGACAAATCTAAAAACTAAGTGAGACTTAAAACTTTTTGAAACGATTTTCATATATATAAGAAAAAATGTTGCTTTCTGAAAGTATATGTGAGTACACACACACACATACATATATAAGCTGTCATCAATCATAGGTTCCCTAACTATATTGTTGATAAACAAATTAAACGTACAATTAGAAATGTCAGCCAACAAAATAAACACTGCCACGCTCCAACTAATAAAATAAACATTATCAATTTTTTTTACCGTAACCAAATGCATTACAATTATAAAATAGATTAAAATATTTCAAAAATTTTGATCCAAAGAAATATACTCCCCACTGATCCTAATAAAAAATAAAACTTATATGCAAAAAACAAACGTTATATATCAATTTAAATGTACTTTTGGAGATTGTATCTTTAAAAATAACAATACATATTTTGGTTTAACCTCAACTACCCCACCGTGATGACTTACTATGCATCTCTCTGATACCTGTTCAATAGCACAACATGTAGAAACATATTCCTGCTCAAAAACTGAGTTTCAGAAAATTCTTACCGAAAACACAACAATATCAAAACAACCAAATAAAAAAAATTACAGATTCTCGAATCGCTCCATACCAGAAAAAACTATCTATACTCAATAGAATCAATTTCGAATCCAGTACTAATGTATTTAAATGTCTTTAGCTACTGGAGCTACTTATAGAACCAGTTTAAAAATAAACGCTATAATATACTAGTACAAATAATAGATGCTTAACACTTACAATGCAGTAATGTACATGCAAAAGTCACATCGCTTTTGTAATATACACACCCTTGATGACACCTCAAGATCCAACTGAAAGTACTAGGAAACCAATTAATTATTGGAAGTTTATTAACCAATTCCTGCCGGATACCATAAAATCGATGCAGTGACTCGAAAGTATAAATACAAAAAGTGCAGACAAAAGATGTCTATATTGTTTAATCAGATATGTATTAACGAAGAAATGCTGCCTGAACACACACACACACACACACACACACACACACATATATATATATATATATATAGAGAGAGAGAGAGAGTAGGATGCTAGTCATCTGAGATCTCATGACAGCAAACTGTCAAAGACACGCTTTATAAAAATCTTTCAGCAGCAACCTACAGGGAACTCGTGTCAATTCTGTGACAAATAATGTGGATCTATAGTAGATCTGCGAAGTCATATGAGAGTGCATAGAGCCAATGTCAATGGAAAAGACAGCAAATTCATTAGTCACACATACAATAGGGTTTGCAAGGATATACGTGATAAGAGAAGACGCACACACTCCCACGGGTACTATAAGCGGACCGAGGATATGTTTATGGTAAAGAAATGACAGTCACGATTTATATGGAGGTGGTCTGGCGTACATGAATTCAACTGAGGGACGAATAGGGAAAAAAACAGGAAAGGTGCATGTATAACAATATCCAATTGAATTTGAGCGCGAGTCGTCACGTATCATATATCTATAAATTCACTTACCTAGGAAGCAGCGTCGCATCAACCGAAAAGGACATCGACACGAGGTTAACGAAAGCATGGACAGCTATCAATAGGCTATCGATTATATGGAAATCAGACCTAACCGATAAAATGAAACGCAGTTTCTTCCAGGCAGCGGTCGCATCGATACTGCTATATGGATGCACTACATGGACTCTAACAAAACGGCTGGGGAAGAAGCTAGACGGCAATTACACAAGAATGCTGTCCTGCGGCAACACCTCACAAGACACCAACTGTACGGCCACCTGCCTCCTATCACGAAAACTATTCAAGTTAGACGAACCAGACATGCAGGACACTGCTGGAGAAGCAGGGACGAACTCATAAGTGATGTACTCTTATGGACCCCCACACATGGCCGTGCAAAAGCAGGACGACCAGCACGAACATATATTCAGCAAGTATGTGAGGATACAGGATGTTGTCCAGAAGACCTGCCTGAGGCGATGAACGATAGGGAAACGTGGCGAGAGAGGGTCAGGGATATCCGTGCTACCAGCACGACATGATGATGATGATGATATATCTATAAAAGTGATTCCTATTGTAAAGCGCATGATTCCCAAAGTGAAACAATTTGAATATTTTGGAATATTTGAGAATTTCACAGAGAAGAACAGAAAGTTTAGCACTGACTTTGGTTTAGGCTTTGGTTAATTCTAAAAACCCTTTGATGTATTCAGATATTGTTTGCTTAATTCACAACATTCCTGGTTTTACAAAAACTGCTGTAATTCAAACTATTACTTTAGAGTTCTTGTTACACGTTTATAGTTGGTGACCGTAGTCGAGGGCGACCAGAAGGCTCCCTTTTCGATAGCTACTACACCTAGGTGTAGGGGAGGGCGCTTCTCCTTTCCATGGATTGCTCCACCTTACTCTTGATACATACCTTATATTGCTGAGTGTTAAGCAAGGAAGCATCAAGTACCATTTTTAAACTCTTTGGTATGACTCGACCTGGGATTGAACCCATGTCTCCCGGACCATAGGCGAACACTCTACCCCCTAGACCAATGAATATATATATATATATATATGTTGCTGTTTTCACCGAATGAGTCTTCTTCAGTCTATCATCATTTATATTATAAAACCGACAACATTTCTTGCCTTGCCTTTTAATCTTCAACCGAGAACTACTTGTAGAAAAGGTTGTTAACAATGAGAGTCCATTGCCTTTTTTTTACTTCCAGTGGAAGATAAGGATGCAAAAGGATAAATAAGGAGGGAAATGAAATGATTGTAGCTGTCAAGGTGAAGTAAAGATTAATAAAGATGAAGAAATACTGAGATAGATAGATAGATACGAATATAGTTTAGGATCCATTTAGTAACACGAATTTTTTTACCGGTTCTGCCATTTTTAAAAACGGGTTGTTCTTCTCTGCTTATAATTTGCAGGTGTGACTTGTGCACAGTTATTAATATTATCATAATATTGCTCCAGCGGTGATGTAGTTGAGTACTTTGTGGAAAATTCTTAAGGCGGTTTTTTTTTTTCAGTGAAATCATTTTTGGTGGGAGTATGCTGTATATAATTATATTTGATATTAATAAAACTAATTTCATATATATATATATATATATATAGTGTAATGGTTATCGTCGTAGGAAATAGACACGGCGACACGAGTTTAAATCATGGACGAGACTGATTGCACTTCCCATAGCACTAATACCCTTGGGAAATGTATGAATCCAATTATCTCCCTCCAGCTATGGGTAAATAGTAGGACAGACAAGGTTCTTCCGCCTTGGTTTGGCAACTAGTCTAGGAGAAGGAAAACACTGAATTCAAACCTGTTAAACTCCGCTTAAAAACTGACCTTGTGTCCTATCCTACCCGAGCAGAGGGGTTGGGGAATATGATATATATATATTAGATATTAATGATATGGTTCCTTCCGTAACGTAAGTTGAGCACTCTTTAAAAATAATTATACTCAGACTTAATCGGCATTTTTGATTCCCAGTTTAACCGTAGGTACCCATAACATCTACTCGCCTGACAAATATCTTCACCGAAACTAAGTCATGGGAATGAAGTCTTTGGTCCAGTTTGTAACATCATTTTTTTTAACCAGTTCTGCCTTTTTTTTTTTGGCATGGAGCAACCTTTTTTTAAAACGAGTTGTTCCAATTTTAAGCCAGTTAGATTTGTTCGAACAGGGCCTCGCGCATACATGAAAGAAGTTTTTCAAAACTAAAACTTATGAAAACATACCAACGTTCAAATATTTCTCAAGAAAGACAAAATAATTTGGCGACGTCATCGATAGAAATTGATAGAACAAAAATTATAGAGTTTAAATGATTTTGTAGAGTTTAGGGCTCAGCAAACAGTTTTGTAATTGAACCCTGCACTCCCACTTTTGTATGATAGAGGGCTCCACCAACAATTTTCCAATTGGGCTTCGCGCTCTTTTGCGCCAAACCTGGGTACAGATAATATGCTCTGTTCATAGACGAAAGTACATATCATTACATCAATAACACCATAGTTTTTTTCCGTGCGAATATATATATATATATAGCGAGAGAGAGAGAGAGAGAGAGAGAGAGAGAGAGAGAGAGAGGAAATCTGGATCCCAGAAACCAAGTTTGAGCCCAGGGTCGTCAAATGATGAAGTCTTTTGTAGAAAAACTCTCAAGTTTACCCCCTGCATAAAACACTCCAATTCCATTTTCAAATTTCTTGGAATACACAAATGGAAGCAACGTTATAACCGTGTTGAACAAACCTTAGATATCAAACTCATATTGTTACAAGCAAAATTTAAACAAAAAATCTACCCCTTCACAAAATACCCTAATTTAATTTTTCAAATTTCTAAGAGAACACAGATTGGACCAAAGTTTTTATACAAAATACCTTTTTATCAGTTTTAGGGATGTGTGGAGTGCTAAAATATATGCCTAGTCTCTTTCTCTCTTTCGCTCTAGCTCTCTCCGTCTCCGTCTCTCTCTCTCTCTCTCTCTATATATATATATATATATATATATATATATATATGTCCGTGTGTCTGTGTGTGATTAAATTTCTTGCTTTTATAATAGGATTTTAGTCTTTACGTGCTAACTATCCTTGTCAACAAAATTTCGGAATCTTCCACAGATAATTAAAAAAAAGTCTTACCACTCTTATGGGAATACCTTCATTAGAATAAAAATGGGTATTATGGAGAATGTCTGTGGTGGATTCCAAGAAATTTCTAACGGGGATGATAAACAGGTAGCAACTGTTTGAAATTTTGATATCACGAAAGTACACCCAAAGAAGCATTTATTTTTTAAATGAACACACACACACACACACACACACACACATATATATATATATATATATATATATATACGCGAGTTCCTTTAATGATTATGAATATTTGGGTAGAGGATAGCTGGAGAGAATTATAAATATGTTTTCTAATAGAGAAATACCGTAAAGATAGAAAAGTGTGCCGATAAACTTAAAAGGAAGGCAAATCAATGAAATAAAATAGATTGATCTAAAGCAATTCAATTCCATGAACTCTTTCTTTTCCGGCACTTTGAAGATGAAAACCTTGAAACAAGGCCGAATAATTGAATCAAAAGGGATCTCGCCACGCTAAGTTGGCAATCCTTTAACCAGTATCGATTTGGCCATCGATGCGCAAAAGAATTACTCCAAACGCATCTTTGCGCAGTTTTATCAATTCCTTCGCGTTTGTCTTTGGTATTTGTGCAAAGATTTCTTCTCTGACAACTTGGCGCGTTTTGTTTTGTCTTCATAGAACTCTATTCACTGTGCTGGATCGTAAGTGAGTTATTGCCGATCGGGCAAAATATTGGAAAGTTTTTCGTTTGAATTTCTATTTGTGCAAAGAAATTCAGCAGACTCTGAAAGAGTTCAGTGAGTAGGATAGCCAAGGTCTAGTGAAAACGAAAACTAAGAAAAGGATGCTGATCTAAAAGAATTCAAACTAAACTTTTCTTTTATTCGTTGTACTTGTAATAGCCAAATAACCAAAAATGTTTACTCAAAAAAAAAAAAAAAAAAAGAAAGAAAAAACAGTCTTTAGATAAGATGAATAAGTTTCATCTGATGATTATCTTTTTAGTCCATGAAACTGACAATAATGAGACTGACGCAAGGAGGTGGATAAACATACATTCATTTTAGATTTTAAACCATTTAAATATATATATATATATATATATATATATATATATATATATCAACCCATCAGCACGAGCGGGATGTGACACAAGATCAATATTTAGTGGAGTTTAACAGAGATTTCCTTCTCCCAAACCGGTTGCCATACCAAACTTAAAAAGCTCAATCTGCCCGACTCTTTGGTTATAAGAGTATTAGTGCTGTGTGAAACGCAAACAGCTTCATCTAGGATTTGTACTCGGCTCATCATGTTCATTTTTGACGATGCTAAGTGCCACCATAATATATATATATATATATATATATATATATATATATATATGTGTGTGTGTGTGTGTGTGTGTGTGTGTGTGTGTGTGTGTGTTAACAGACACTAAAAATGCAGCACTCTGAATTTAAGCTTACCAGTTATTATCGCTGACAAACATTTGGGATTTCCTTATACTGTGTCATATTTATTCTATTATTTTCTAATGGTTTTATTTACTGAAAATCTTAAAGCGCCGTTGACTCTGTGTATACGCTATTCAAACATCGATTTACATATGCTCATTTACCGATATAGCAAATCATATATATATATATATATATATATATATATATATATATATATATATTTGTGGTCATGAATTACTTCTGCGATTTCAGAAATATAGACGTTATCGTATTGCTGGGGATTGAAAGCTTCACCTATGTATAAAAAATATCTGTTAATTGTTATTTTTAATGCCATACCTTTTTTTTCTTCTTTATCGACCATAGCTTTTTAAGGTCGGAATCTGCATTGTCAGGGAAGAATTATATATTTTAAGCTTTCTCGCTTTCTCTCTTCATTTTTCTCTCTGTATCTGTCTTTCTTTATGCACACACACACACACACACACACACACACACACACACACACACACACACACACACACATATATATATATATATATATATATATATATATATATATATATGGATGTATGTGTGTGTGTATATATGTGAAAGAGAGAGATAGTAAAAGAACAGTTATATATTTCGTATGCTCTCCATTTTTTCTTTGCCCCTCATTATATATCTATCTCTCTACCTCTACTTTCCCCCTCTTCCTTTCTCTCTCTCTCTCTCTCCCTCTAAATATCTATATGTGTGTGTATTTGTGGGGTGTGTCAGAGAGAGATAGAGATAAACAGACATGATAATAATATATAATCCATATTCTCTCCATTCTTATTTCTGTATCTTTCTCTCTGTCTCTCCTCTCTCTCTCTCTCTCTCTATATATATATATATATATATATATATAAAAGATAGATAGATAGATAGATAGATAGAGAGAGAGAGAGAGAGAGAGAGAGAGAGAGAGAGACAGAAGCTTAACTGAGTTCAAACCCTGGAGCTACAATATGCAATAACAAAGAGAAATGCGTGTATTTACAAAAGTTATGACATGACACATTATTCTAATAAGTATTCTCAGTTTTTCCTGATAAATAAAAACGTTGGTTAAGCGTATCTAGTTCCTTTGTAGAAAGGGAAAATGCCGAAGTCTTCAACGACCGAAAAGACATTAGCTTGGACGGACTAGTACATAAAATGGAAAAAAAAACTTCATCCCAGAAACTTTAACATAAATTAGACGTAGATTAGAATGGAGTTGTTTGAAGTAAAAGTGAATTGCATCAATTTTCCATATGAGCCAGTCTGCTTGCTTTGAAAATCAGTCTGCGGGATATTGGCTTTATCTAGATTCCTGTGGGAAACGCCACTTCATCGGCAACCGTGTGAGTCGAAGAAATATACCTCAGTAGCAATCTACTGTCAAATTATGCAGCTGCTGAATTAAAATAAATAAATGAATAAATGTATTTGAAAAAAAAAAGTAATATGGTATTTTAACTTCTGAGAAAAAGGTAAATAACAAATTGCTATCTCTGTAAAATAGATAAATAAACAAATAAATGATTTTATTCTCCCTGATGAAATTTACAAGGTCAACAATTAAAAAAAATGATCGTTCATTTTGAGTTGCTGGAAAATGAATTTAGATAAAACAATCCTACCAGAAGGTTCGATGTGACAATATAAATTATCCTATTGTCTAGAACAGAATGTATCAAAGTGGTCCCTATAGACCTCTAAGGATGAATAGAATGATGGCTGGATGAAAAAAAAAGCATAAGAATCATCAGGGAATTAATTTACTGGTTTGCATTTTTAAATTCCTTAATAACAGAAAAAATATCACTGAATCATGTTGATTAGTTGCCAGATATCGAAAACTGTAACAAAATATCGCAAATTTTGTTCAACTATTTTTTCCATGTGAGTATATTGCGGAATTTGGATTTAAACAAATGCATTATTTACAAAGCAAACGGTGAAGCTCTTTAAGTATAGACTGCGCAGTCGGTTGGAGCAATTGAATACTCCGACTGCACTTCTGTACAGGAGTAAGATGTCCTCCCACTCGCTATGAGTATCCTGGATATGACACTAAACCGTCTAATGATGAGGCTGCAGTCCTGGAGCTTTAGGGAATGTAGAGTATCCCTTATTGCTATGATTCCCTGTTCCCCTCTGACCAGGATAGATAGTACCTGTTAAGGACTCCTCTATGGGTTAAACAGAGCTATTTAATCATCTGCTATTCTTGAAACCATTTTGATAGGCATAAACAAATGATTAATTTCAAACTGAATTATTAGTGTTCGACAGCAATACTTAAAACCATTTAACTGTGTACAAATAAAACTATTAGTGTTAGACAACAATTACTTGAAACCATCTAATTGTGTGCTAACAAATGATTGATATTAAATTAAATTATTAATATCAAACACCAATACTTGAAACCATTGAACTGTGTGCAAATAAAACTATTAATGTTAGACTGCAATACTTGAAACCATCTAATTGTGTGCTAACAAATGATTGATATTAAATTGAATTATCAATGTCAAACACCAATACTTGAAACCATTTAACTGTGTGCAAATTAACAAATGCTTGATATATAATACAATTATATTGCGATACTTGAAACTATTCAATTGTGGGCAAATAAATGAGCCCTGGCTTCTTTTAAACATTGCAACCTATAAACTATTCGTTTAGAAATCGTATATATCAAATATATATATGTATAAGCAGGGTTTGGCATTAAATAACCTACAAAGTTTACATGCCGTAAAACATTATCAACCAACCAACCTTTGAGCTAAGAATGCAGTGAATTGCAACTCAAAATCACGAACATCCAAACTAATATTCTTGATCTCCTCAATGCCCACCAATCACATCCTTCCCATAAAAAAATCAAAAGAAATTTACAATAAGACCAACTTACTTCTATAAACCCTTTCTTTACTAGATATATTCGAACAAACTGATCCCTTCCCCAACCTGTTTCACATGTTTTTTTATTATCATGATTCCCTACAAATAAACTCCTAATAAAAAAAAAGAAAAAAACAAAACAAATAACCAACTAAATTACCTAAAGTTTATCATTAATTCCTAAGACCTCTCCTTAGAATTTATTCTCAGACCTATTTTCTTTAACTTGATTCGGCGATGAGGTTGATATGCCGTAAAACAAAACAAAACGAAACAAATAAAAAATGATTCAAGAATTAAACGTGCATTTGCTTTTATAGTTTATTGATTCTTTTCTCTGTTAGATTGTATTCAACTCTAGTAAATTAGTTATGTTTTATTATCTAATATTCAATTAATTTATATGGGGAAGGATGGAAGTTAAATATGATTACCAGTGGTGCATCAAGTAAAAAGTTTGAGAAGTCCTAGTTTAAAGCCATAAGACGATATTGTTATTTATCAAGTTTTGATACAAAAGATCCCGGTTGCTTATATTTCCGTCGAGGTCACCCATCTAAGTACTGAACCCGCTCATAGTTGCCTAACTTCAGTGATCTAATTGGAACTAGTGATTCCATCGTGATGTGACTAGAAGACCCAAAGTAGAGGGATGGTATTACTAATTATTAAAAATTCATCAAAAGTAAATCTTTCTATGTAAATTGATTGATTGATTTTAACAGCATGTCAACCTGTCAAGGATTATTTTATGCCTCGAGGTTAGGGAATCGGGTTTATTCTAGTTTCCTATTTACATTTTTATGTGCAGCTGTTATTGAAGTGCTCTTTTTTGCAAGGTTCTAAGAAATACGAAAAATAAGAGATCAATTTAAGCGCTCTTTTTTGCAAGGTCCTAACAAATACAAAAAATAAGAGATCAATTTGAGACATAGATGGGTCTTTACTACTACTACTACTACAACTCTAGGTTAGAGTGGACCTGGGAGTAATGACAATGAAGGGGTACTCCACACACCTCAGCTCTCCATCAGATGCAGTCTAGTGTCATACCCAAGGCATCTCTTTTTATGGAGGGAGGTGAAGGAAGTCTTACCCCTCGGCAGTAGATCCTGTTCTCAGTCAGGGTGATAATTTAATTTGATAAAAAAGAGGTAATTTTAGCTGTATAAAAAATTAAATAATTAAGAAGTAAAGCTATTTTTTAACTCAAAATATTGCTGATTTCTTTTATTTTATTTTTTCCTGGAAGCTTTTCTTTTTTTTTTTTTACAAGAGAAATGTTTCTTTTCAGGCGGGAAATGTAACATTTATTTTATATAAGCAGAGTATAAAAGTTTGTTGTTTTTTTTTTTTTTTTTGCAATTCATAACGTTATTATCAGTTGTCTGTTCGCAAAAGAAAAAAAAAAGGCTCCTGACAATTATAGAACCCTGCAAATACTGCAACTCCCATCGTAAAATCAAAGTCTGTAAACCTGTTTAAAGATTTGTTTATTTGTTTTAGTTAGCCGATCATTCATCCAGACGCCAATTTCACTAGACAAAAGTTAAAAGCAGGTGCCACTTTGATGCTATGTTGTTTTTGTATTTCGTACTTTTTTAAAAATCTTTACATGTTTTATGGACTTGTGTAGGTGAGAAAAGATGAATTTGGTTTAGTTTGGTTAGGTTTTATGGCATATCTACCATTGTAGAATATTTAATGCCAAATCCTCTTTATCCATATATACTAAATATATATAATTTGATTGGGTTTCGTTTCGTTTTATGGCATATCAACCATTGTAGGTTATATAATGCCAAATTCTCTTCATACATATATACTAAATATATATAATTTGATTGGGTTTCGTTTCGTTTTAAGCCATATCAACCATTGCAGATTATTTAATGCCAAATCCTTTATAGTGTAACCCGGATATAAGAGAGATTTTATCTGGTCCCAAATTAGAGCCTGTGTTAATGTATATAAAATAGACCAAACCTGGATATAAGAGAAACCCGATATAAGAGACTTCTTCTCCGGTCTCGACAACTCTCTTATATCCGGGTTACACTGTATATATAAGTTTTGGATTGGTGGGGTTTAATGGCATTTCAACCATTGTAGGTTATTTATTGCCAATTCATCTTTAAACATATATATTAAATATATATGATTTGTTTGGCTTGGTTTTATGACATATGAACTTTTTGTAGGTTATTTAATGCCAAATCCATTTTATACATATATGTTAAATATATGTGGTTTGGTTTGGTTTGGTTTGGTTTTCTGACATATAAACCATAATAGGTTATTTAATGCTAGATCCTTTTTATACATATAAAAGTTCTATTTCAAACAATTCAATTTAACATAAGTACAAAGTTTAGTTCTATTTGACTCATAGATAGGGCCCTATCAGGTGCTACCACTCCGGGTCAGAGTGGACCTGGAAGCAATGCCAATAAAGTGGTACTCCGCATTCCCCAAAGCTGTAGCATTACTGGAGCCTCACCATCAGATTGTTTAATGTGATATCCAGAACACCCGTTGGAGGAGTCTCACTCCTCGGCAAAGATGCAGTGGATGTATTCTTCAGCCCCAGCCGACGGGGACAAGAAAAGACGAAGAAAATTAGAGGATATGATAATTTAGCAATGTGTATGTGTGTGTAGAGATACACACACACACCCACATATGTAGAGTTAAAAGGAAAAAGAAGTTACGGATAAATGAAAAAAGATAAAATTTAACAGGTAAATTGAAAAAGAAAGAAAGAAAGATAGAGATGAGTAAAGAGTGATAGATAGATAGATAGATGAGCAGACAGAAGAAGTAAGTAAGTGAGTAAAGAAAGAAAGAAAGAAAGAATCTATGACTAATTGTGATAGATAGATAGATAGATAGATAGATAGATGAACAGACAGAGGAAGTAAGTGAGTAAAGAAAGAAAGAAAGAAAGAAAGAAAGAAAGAAAGAAAGAAAGAATCTATGACAAGTTGAGATAGATAGATAGATAGATAGATAGTTATGAAAAAATTGAGATGTACATTAAAAAGAAAGAAAGAAAGAAAGAAAGAAAGAAAGAAGGAAAGAAAGAAAGAGCAAAATAAAAAGGAAAGAGAGCATTTTTTAAAAAGAAATATTGAGATTGATGAATGAAAAAAAAAAAACAAATTAAAAAGAAAAGTGAATGATTGACATAAGAAAGAATGAAAGAAAGTAAGAAAAAAAATGGTAATAAAAAAGAAGGAAATTAAAAAATATTGAGAACAAATACAAATAAATCGATAAATAAATAAAAACGGGGACAGAAATAAAAACCACAGAATATATATATATATATATATATATATATATATATATATATATATATATATATATATATATATATAAAGGCTTTGTTAGTATTTTAAGAGGGTTTTATATTTGGCAGCAGGATTAGCATTAGGTTTGCTGGTCCTGCTACTCAATATTTCGACTGCTTACTTCAAGAGACGGACTACCACACATGGCAAACTGGCGCAACATAATCGCTCAACTCCATCTGCTAAACTAAGCTGAACAACAACAACAGCATCAAAAACCTAAGAAAACAGATAGACCAAAGGATAGAAAAAGATCACCAGTCACTGTATAGTATATATTAATGAGGAACTCTTTATTACTGGGAGGTAAATAAAATGACAAAATAATTCATGAATACTAGGGAGTAGCGTAAAGATTAGCAAGTTAGACAATCAAATCTTCACGAGTAAGTTCGAGTCTCATTAAGTGCCACGGCTAATCAAAAATCTTGGTAAATTACTACAAATTCACGAATAGTCGCAAGTCGACAGTCAAAACCTTTATATTTCGTAGAGAAACAGATTGCTGGATTGCCCAGTCAGCTGGGGCTGTAGAATACACTGACTGCACCTCTGCAGAGGGGTAAGACCCCCCCTAACGAGTGTCCTGATATGACACTAAACAATCTGATGGTGAGGTTCCAGCAGTGCTGGAGCTTTGGGGAATGCGGAGTACCCTTTCATTGCCATTGCTCCCAGGTCCACTGACCCGGAGTGGTAGCACCTAATAGGGCCCTATCTATGGGTTAAATAGAACTAACAGCATACTTTTGCTAAAATGAATTGAGTAAACCAAATAGCTTGAAATAGAAACATTTTTGACAATTAAACCGTACTTACACTTAAGTTGCGTGCTTATGCTTAACTGAATTATTTGAAATAGAACTGTTTTTCGATATTAAACCTGTATTTACACTTAACTGAATTGTTACATATAACTGCTTGAATAGTTTGAAATAGAGATGTTTTTGACAATTGAACTGTGTACTTATGCTAAACTAAATTGTTTTAAATAGAACAAATTATTTACATAAAAATGGATTTGGCGTTAAATAACCTACAAAGGTTGATATGCCATAAAACCAAACAAATCAAACCAAACCAGATTGTTTGAGTAAGAAAAAAAGAAAGAGACAAATATTTCATACGAAGAAATCCAATCTCGTTTTAATGTATAGTTTCAGTTTAGCATACAAAACAGTTCTATTTCAAGCAATTCAGCTTTGCATAAGTACACACTTTCATCTATTTGACCCATAGATAGGACCCTACTCTGGGTCAGAGCGAACCTGGGGCGATGGTAGTGAAGGGGTATTTCGCATCCCCTAAAGCTCCAGCATTACTGGAACCTCACGATCAGATTGTTCAGCGTCATACAGGACACTCATTGGAAGGGGAGTCTTACCCTATGCAGAGATGTAGTCGGTGTATTCTACAGTCCCATCCGACTGGGCAATCTATTACAAATAGTAATGACGAAAACGCATCTCCTTGCATGATACCTCTCTGGATTTCCCCTCGGCAGAAGTTTTTCCTCCCGCCGTCTATTCCATTTTTCAGTTTTTCATGGCTTAGGTGAGGAATTTTCTGAATTTGTCGGATAACTTTTACGTTTTCAGGCGTTTTACTACCAAGCATTTTGGAATCATAGCGTAGGCCTTTTTCTTGTCAATCCACTTCGTGGCTAAATTTTTCTGCCTCAATTTGCTCTCCTTGATCGATGTAGAGTAAATCACCAGTTCCTCCTGTTGCCCAGTGATATTCACTCTAGTTTTCAGGAAACAATCCGTGGCTTACTAGCGAGTAATAGATCTCCTTCCTAATCTGTACTGTTATTATTTTCCCCATCATAGGAAGACACGTTGTAGTTGTTGATGTTGTTGTTGTTCTTCTTATTATTATTATTATCATCATTATTTTACTCCTTTGAGAGTTTCTCACACCAGCATCAGCTGATGGTCATTCACTGGAGTTTGAGTGAAAGCAAGTTTCCTCAAGTATCCAGGACTCTTCTCAGTATTTGTTGTTATAATAATAATATAATAGTAATGATAATAATAATACTCTTTGCGAGTTTTCGGACCAGTAGAGCGGTGGCCTTTACTGATATCTAAGTGACAGCAAGTTTCTTCAGTTGTTCAGGTCTCTTCATACTGTTCTAGACGATCTCAACAGCGCCATGTTAAGGACAATCTCAATCCTTCCACAGATCTCTAGCTCTCCTTGTCTCCTCTACAGGATCTATAGAACCATTCAAGTACTCCGACTATAGTTAATATTAAAGTCACCCTCATATTCTTAAGTTGCTTTCTCTTCGTTCTTAGGCAACGTCCAAATAAATATCAAGTTTTTCTTTTTCCTTTTGAATTTCAATCTGGAGTTTACAAGCCAACAAATTCTTTTCTTCTTGGTTGATATAACAACGTTTGATCTTCCAACTTGGATTGGGTGATTCGTTTTTAGCTTATTATTTTATTATTCGTTTTTAGTCTTATTTTCTTGGACAGATTCAGTTAAGCCTGCTCTTGTAGTAATTACTGGAGGTGCCCGTGGTGTAATGGTTATCGTCGTAGGAAATGGATACGTTGACACGAGTTCAAATCCTGGACGAGACGAATTGCACTTCACATAGCACTAATACCCTTGGGAACGGTATGAATCCAATAATTCTCTAGCTATGGGTAAATAGTAGGACAGACTAGGTTATTCAGCCTTGGTGAGGCAACTAGTCTCGGAGAAGGAAAACTCTGAATTCAAACCTGATAAACTCCGCTTAAAAATTGACCTTGTGTCATATCCTGCCCGAGCGGAGGGGTTGGGTAAATAGGATACGCAAGTTTACTGTATTCGCTTATGAAGTTGTTGACTATTTTCTTCTCTCTCTTCCCATAGACTACACTTGCTATTCTCCTGTGTATTATTCATTCTATTTTTTTTTACGTAATTAGTTTTTATGGCGTTGTTCCAAACAGTTGTTAATAAAAATTCGTTTTCTTTCATTAGATTTCCTATACGTTACTATATCTATGTCATCTTTTGCTCAGTTTATTTTTTTTCTCAATTTATTTTTTCAGTTTCTCAGGATTTCCATGGTAGAACACCAAGTAACAGAGCTCTCCTGTACTCTTCCAGTCTTCTTTATAATCTAAATTTTGGTAAGGCAGTTTTTTAATGGTTTCACGCCTTCGTCCGATTCTTCATTCTTTGAATCGCTTTTCAAGGATCATTGAATCCAGTTTAAGAAAGCAGAGTACAAAGCTCACACTTCTTTTTTAGTGTATTTACTTTGGCAAAATTTAAATATTATTCGATGTTTTCGGGGGAGGGCGGTTTTTTTTTTCACTTTGTGGTCTACTGGAACGGAGACATTCATTTTCTGACAGATCTCCCTTTGTTTGTTGATATTGGTCTAGTCAACTGACCTGGACAAAGTGAGCGTTTGAAAATAAAAGAGCTTTGTTAGAACATTAGAAGAATTGAAAACATCCAGACAACAACATCACTAAAAGTCAGTAAGAATGTTGGGGAAGTTACTGGAGTATTCAGATTTGCTGTCACATGATATTCAACGAAAGTCATCAAATATTGGATTTATCCGACCTCCCACCAAGCCAAGTTTGACACAATGTCATTTTATAGGTGTTTTTTTTAGTGGTAGCACGCAGGAATCAAGACTCATGCGTGGCCGTCACAAAAAGCTTAATCTCCTGGATATTAATTTTTGGGGGTCTCGGGTGTCAAGCGACAAATTCAGCCTTGTTAAACGGGTACTGACTGGAGGTGGAGAGCACCATGGGATTAAGCGATCAACTTATTATCGCCCACCTACCTCGAATGCCAAATGAACCCTGGACGAATTAGATAATGCAACGAATAATAATAATAATAATAATAATATGCAAAAGCAAAAATCTTTCCTGGGGAATAAAAAGCATAAACTCCTCTGGGATTTTAAGAAACAAACTGATCACCAAATCTCGGTCAGACGACCAAACATAGTAATAATCAACAAAAGAAAAAAAAAAGAACTTGCAGAATTGTGGACTTTACTGTCCCGGCTGACCACAGAGTAAAGTTGGAAGAAAGCAAAAAGAAGGATAAGTACCTGGACCTTGCTAGGGAACTGAAAACTGTGGAACATGAAAGTGACGGTTGTACCAATTGTAATTGATGCTCTTGGTACAGTCAACAAAGGACTAGTACAAAGACTAGCGGACTTGGTAATAAGAGGACGAGTGGAGACAATCCAAACTACAGCGTTATTGAGATCGGCCAGATAACTGAGAAGAGTCCTGGAGACTTGAGAAGACTTGCTGTCACTCAGACTCCAGTGAAAAACCATCAGCTAAAGCCTATGTGAAAAACTCTCAAGGAGTAAATAATAATGATAATCGAGAAACTCTAGCTATCAAAGCGGGGTAGAGTGTTCGCCAATGGTCCGGGAGACCTGGGTTCAATCCCAGGTCACGTCATACCAAAGACTTTAAAAATGGTACTTGATACACCCTTGCTTAGCATTCAGCAATATAAGGTATGTATCAAGGGTAAAGTAGAGCAATCCAGGGAAAGGAGTAGCGCCCTCCCTTACACATTGGTGTAGTAGCTATCGAAAAGGGAGCCTTCTGGTCGCCCTCGACTACGGTCGCCAACTTTACTTTTACTTACTTTACTTAACATACCGGACATTAGCATAATGATAATATAGTGTCCGGCAATGGCTCGGGAGACCAGGGTTCAATCCCAGGTCGAGTCATACCAAAGACTCAAAAATGGTACCTGATGCTTCCTTGCTTAACACTCAGCATTATAAGGCATGGATCAAGGGTAAATTGGTTCATTCCTGGGAAAGATGTAGAGCCCTTCCATCCACCTTAGCTATCGAAAAGGGAGCCTTCGGGTCACCCTTGACTACGGTCGCCAACTTTACTTATCAATACAGTCACTGGCCTTCCTCTCAAGACTTCAAGTAATCTTAGCAAACCAAGAATTTATGTGTTTAGCGGAGTAATGAACAAGTTGTAACTTTCGTCATCTTTCCATTTAGATCATCATATAGATCCACTTAGTGTTAAAAATGTATTACTCAACACATAAATTCTACTTTTGGGGGATAGGCATAAATATATATATATAAAAAAAACAAATTTTTTTCAGAGTTATAGAGAAACATAATCATGCTCTTTAAATTGTTGTGGTTATCATATAATGAAGTTATACTTAAGATGCTAAGTACGCTCTGAATAGTTTTGTTATATTTTTTATAGGGGAAACTAAAATATATTGCAATGTTTAATTTATATAAATTTGGTATTTCCGTTTTTCTAGTAGAAAAAAAGAGACATGGTTCGACTTGCCGGATAATCCTACACAATAGATTTTTAAGAATTTCATAATGGTATATTTACACTACATCTTAAGAAACATAGACTGACTGCAATTAAAATTAATTATAAAATTCTTTTTGTTCATATTTAAACAGTTGGGAGTCCTCGTGGGGTAGTGGAAAACGAGTAAGCAAGTTCTAACTCCAGTCGGGCTAGTAAGTTCACTTTTTGACAATTACTCATAGGAAAGGTATGAACCCCATTATCCTCCCTAGTTATGTTCTTCTACAAGGATAGATTTGGCATTAAACAACCCACGAGGGTTGATATGCCATTAAAACAAAGAAACTCTGTAAGCAAACCGTATTTGAATATGATCTAACTATCCATTTAGTGAATACACGAGGGTGAGTCTAAAAGTTATGGCTTTTTCTTTAGTATAGGAATAATTACCAATACAGGAACATGTATCATACTTCAAAATAAAGCTGATCCTCTGTGGATCACATCCCTACTTCTTAACGTAGTCACCGTTTCTTTCAATAGCAATGTTCCACCTTCGAATGAGAGCATGTATCCCTGCCTCGTATAATTCTGTCGACTGTTCTTTGAGCCACTTTATCATTGCAGTTTTCACTTCCTTGTAACTGACATAATACTTATCTCTTCGGTTCCATGAAAGAGGGCTTAAGAAGCAAACATTTTGCCAGGAATTTTTAAGCGCTTTTGGCCAAACTCTTAGCCCATTTCAAAGAGTGTTAAAGGAAGGTAAGCCATATCAACTTGTTTGTTGGATTGGAATTTATGTTAACATGTGAGAAGTGTACTTTTTTTTAATAATATATAAACCAACTTGGGTTATCTAATGTCAATCCATCCTCGTAGAAGAACAGTGGTGATACTATTTAACTAATTGCTGGGAGGATAAGGGAATTCATACATTTACCAAGGGTAGGAGTCCAAAAATGAACGTAATGGCACGACTGGAGTTCGAAATCGTTTACTTCGAAGGTGCAGTCCAACACTTTCACTACGTGGAAAAAAGGTATGGTTGATACTAATTATAAAGAAGTTTAATTGCCAAATACAGCTAGAATATTAGGGCCATGCTCGAAAGAGATGATGTTAAGGGTAGGAATGAGCAATCTTTTGAACAATTACTGCATACTATTTGTGTCCAGGAGACCTGGGTTCAATCCCAGGTCGCGTCATACCAAAAACTTTAAAAATGGTACCTGATACCTCCTCGTTTAACACTCGGCAATATAAGGTTCGTATCAAGGGTAAAGTAGAGCAAGCCAGGGAAAGGAGTAGCGCCCTCCTCTACACCTCAGTGTAGTAGCTATTGAAAAGGGACCCTTCAGGTCACCCCAGACTATGGTCGCCAACTTATTTGTGTCTCCAATATATTTCATTGAACGTACAAAAGACAATTTTAAAATAAATGCTACGAGATGATTCATGTCAGTAACCTTAGATAAAACACACACACACACACACACACACACACACACACACACACACACA
>OY757906.1:113884035-113896535 GCA_963585895.1 Sepioteuthis lessoniana
AGCTGATGAGGATGGTTCGAAATACGACAATATTCTTAATTGCTTCTTAGCTCTGTGCATTTTTTAATAATATATCATATAGTTCTTTGTCGGCATTCAAATATGCGCCAAATCAGAAAATCTACGTGCCTTTTTAAAATTAAGTCACAGATAGATAGATAGATAAACAGAATGAGATAGATAGATAAACAGAATGAGATAGATAAATGGATAAATGAAGAGAATGAGATAGATAGATAGATAGATAGATAGATAGATAGATAGATTGATAGATAGATAGATAGATATGAAGCAGGTGAGATGGATTAATAGAATTAGATAGGTAGCTCATATGTTAGTGCATGTGCATGTGCATAAGCAAATTAGACAATAAAGATATCAACATTTCAAAATTCAATAGAAATCATATATATATATATATATATATATATATATATATATATATATATATATATATATATATATATATATATGTTGAAATGATAGATTGCGGTAAATCTGTCAGTATGGTAGATATATGTGTAAAGTTGGATAAATCAAACACTTAACACAGGTTTAGAGATATTGGCGACATTCCGTTCTTGGAATATAAGTAAAGTTGGTCACATTAGTCGAGGGTAACCCGAAGGCTCCCATTTCAATAGCTACAACAACGAGGATTCCCAGGATTGCTTCACTTTATTCTTTATCCACACCTTATAGTGTTGAGTGCTTCGCAAGGCGGCATCAAGTACCATTTTTTTAGTCTTTGGTATGACTCGACCTGGGATTGAACCTCGGTCTCCCGGACCATTGGCAAACACTCTACTCATTTGGCCAATGGCCCGGTACTCTTGGAATATATATATATATATATATATATATATATATATACCATTTTCTTTTTTAAGCATGTTTGATTAAATAGGACAGACATTTTGTGTGTACCGATTCTGTCTTTGATCCGTTTAATTTTTCGTACTAGTCGTTTTTGATGAAATGAATTCAGGAAGGATTTTTTCCCCAAGTATTTTCGGCCTCAACTGAAACCATTTTATAGAGGCCTGACAACTATTTCTCTGTCGAGACGTTTAGCCTTTCATCTATCCGACACTTGTTCCATTTCTTAACACCTCAAAATACATTCGTGTCCCTCCACTAAATACAAAAAAATTCTAACCGAAAAGCTCTCCATATTACACAAACAAACAAAAAAAAAAACTCCAAATTCTTGAAACTCAATATATAAAGATTAATAATCTTTTCTTAAACAAGATCTACTTCGAATATAGCATCCACATTCTAAAATGCTTTTAATACTTTTCCCACCAATTCTTGCACCGACCTCTTTTAAAATTCTTTTCTTCCGTAAATTCCTCCTCTATTTGATCAAGTGGGCATCAAGAACCATTTTTTTTGAGTCTTTGGTATTACTCGACCGGGTATTGAACCCCGGTCTCCCGGACCTTAGGTGAACACTCTAACCGTTAAGCCAATATGTATGTACAATGCCTAATCTTTTGGCGCTTTACCATTTTCCTACCTACTGGCATCATGCTGTAAAAAAAGGCCTCGGAAAAACGAAAATATTCAGATGTTGATATTTCATAAAAAGCGAAGTATATTAAGTCAGATTTCGGAAATCGGGGGGGGGGGCTAAATTCAGAATTATTGTGCGTAAGGCACGTTTCACAAAGACATTACGAACTACTCAACAGTTTATTTTCACCTGCTCCAACTTGAAATGCACATTATATATATATATATATATATATATATATATATATATATATATATATATATATATATATATATATATTTATTCGTGTGTACGGCTTTCATTGTACCTTAGTTGTTGTGACGTTTAAGTGTAGTCAGGTAACTCTCCTCGGAAAGATGAATGTTACACACACAGATGTATACACACGCAAATGTGTACACACGCAAATGCTTGTGTTTCAACGTACTAAATGTATATCTGTTTGAGTAGGTACGCATTCTTCCGTCCTTAAAAGTGTGAAAAAAAAAGAAAAAAAACATTAATTTGCAGAAGCCACTTAGCTAGAAAGAGAAAAAAACGAGGAGAGAGAGAGAGGAGGAAAGGAAGGAGAAAAATAGAGAAAGAAAGAAAGAAAGAAAGAAAGAAAGAAAATCTGAGCAGGTAATAGAGAGAGATAAAGAGAACAAAGAGAACAAAGAGGAGAGAAAGAGAAAGAGAAAGAGAACGAGAGAGAGGGGGGGAGAGAGAAGGAGAGAAAGAAATAAAAGGTAATAAAGAACAAAGGAAAGAAAAGGGTAGGGAATAAGAAAGAAAGAAAGAAAGAAGACGAAGAAGAAGAAGAATGTGAAAGGAAAAAAGAGCGAGAGAAAAGCAAAATAGAGAGAGAGAAAGAGACATAGAATAAGAGAAAGAAAGAGAAAATGAATAGTAATGTAAGAAAGAGAAACAGAAATAGAGAAAAAATGGAAGAAATGAGAAAGAAAGAAAGAAAGAAAGAAAGAAGAGGAGGAACAAAAGAGGAAAAAGATTAGGGAAAAAAGGAGATATAAAGAAGGAGAAAGTTATTGGGAAAGAGAACATGAGAGAGAGAGACAGACAGACAGACAGACAGACGGACATAGAAGGAGAGAAAGAAAAAAAAGATACAAATAAAAAGGTGAAAATGAGAATGAAAGAGTGAAGAGGAGGAACTGAAGGAGAGAGAGAGATTTGGGGAGAGGTTGAATGGGGAAAAAGAAAAAAGATTGTGAAAGTGGATGGGAGAGAGAGAGAGAGAGAAAGAGGGAGAGAAAGAGAAAGCGAGGAGAAATGAAAGAAAAAGGAAGGGAAACAGAGAAAATAGTGGTGAAATGTGATAAAGAAAGGGAGAAGAGGAGGGACTGAAGAAGAGATAAAGTGAGAGAGAGATAAAGAAAAAGAAAAAGAAAGAGAGAGAGAGAGAGAGAGAGAGAAAAGATGAATTCGGAAAAAAAGAGAAAGACAAAGAAAGAGTAAGTGAAAGAGAAAAGGAGAGGGTGATATAAAGGAGCGAGCGAGAGAGAGAGAGAAATCGAGTGGAAGAGAGAGAGAGAGAGAGAGAGAGAGAGAGAGAGAGAGAGAGAGAGAAGAGGTTAGGATATCTTCTGACTTATCCACGACAAAGAACAGCTTAGTAAAAGAATTGCATTCTTGACATTTTGGGATCTCCTGGGGTTTGGCCACTTTCTCTGTAACTTGTTTCATGTTTTTTCTCTTTTTTTTTTCCACAGGCTTTGGGCAGATAAATGGACAGTAGTATGAACGATAAAAATAAAACAGGTGCACTATACATTCTAGTTATTTCTTCCTTTCGTTTTTTGTTTTGTTGTTCTTTTTTATTTTATTTTATTTTTGTTTTGTTGTTTGTTTTATTTTATTTTATTTTTTATTCTTTCTTTCATATTTTTTTTTATTTTCAGGTCCTTGACATCAAATACTGTTCTTCCAATTTAGGTGTGAGAATTTTTCAATAACAGGAGATTGCAAAAGTTCACATTATCGGACAGGTGACCGTGAGGTCAGCTGTTAATTATTTGAAAGATTATTCCATGTAACCAACTATGGAGGAGGATTTTTTTATATCAGATTTTTTTTTTTCGAAAATATAAAACAATGCATTAATTGAACAAATAACAGCATTTGGCAGATGCTTTTATTCCTGACCATTGACAATACAATTATGAATGAATAAAGTTGTAAAATCATGTAGTTTTGGTTTAATGGCATATCAACTACTGTAGGTTATTTAATGTCAAATCCATTTTTATACATATAAACAATTCTATTTTAAACAATCCAGTTTAGCATAAGTACGTAGTTAAAACACACAGTTAAATGTAAAAAGAGTTAATTTCAAACAATTCATTTATTTACAATTCTTTATTGCTGTACATTGGCCTAGCGGTTAGAGTGTTCGCCAATGGCCCGAAAGACTCAAAAAATGGTACTTGATGCCTCCTTGCTTAACACTCAGCATTATAAGGTACGGATCAAGGGTAAAGTGGAGCAATCCAGGGAAAGAAGTAGAGCCCCCCCCATACACCTTGGTGTAGTAGCTATCGAAAAGGGAGCCTTCGGGTCACCCTCGACTATGGTCGCTAACTTTACAACTATTGTTGTATAGTAAATTTCAAGCCTTAGGGAGGCATTTACATCAGACGTATAAGATTGACCATATTTCCATTAAACATATATGATAACATTGTTCTAACTAAAACTTTTTTTTACGGGCCATTGACTATCTCTTTCGTCTGAATACGAATATACAAAATAGAAATTAAAGGTCTAAGTTCTCTCAAACAATATTTAGATAAAAATTGAGATATTTATCTTTTAATCATTGACTTTTTTTACACTATCGTCGGAATATCAAGTTTATTCATTGAAAAACTGGGAATAATTAAATAGATAAGTGATGGAATATCAGTAAAGCAATAATACTCAAGATTTGTTTAAGTATGAAAGGATTCAAACGAAGTCCCTAACTTTTGTCATCATAAACAATGGTTTGCCCAGTCGGCTGAGGCTGTAGAATACACCGACTGCTTCTCTGCAGAGGGGTAAGACCCCCACCAACGAGTGTCCTGGATATGACACTGAACAATCTGATGGTGAGGTTCCAGCAATGCTGGAGCTTTGGGGAATGCGGAGTACCCCTTCATTGCCATCGCTCCCAGGTCCACTCAACATATAACTGCTTGAATAGTTTGAAATAGAAATGTTTTTGGCCATTAAACTGTGTACCTATGCTAAACTGAATTGTTTTAAAAAGAACAGATTTACATAAAAATGGATTTGGCGTTAAATAACCTACAAAGGTTGACATGCCATAAAACTCAATAAACCAACCAACCATGAACAATGGTGAGCAAAAAGAAAATCAGCCAACTAACAAAAAAATCAATTTGTTTAATTTTTACGAAGAGAATTTTTACTAATAGATTTGTTTCCACCAATTCATTTTGGGAGTATATTTGTTGTATAGAAAAGTTGCTACTATATGACTACTATTACCACTATAAACACCATACACCTACAATCTAATTATAAAGGTAGGACTACAGGCGTCTCAAAGACAGAATCCAAATTAGGGCATTGATTGACTGATTTTAACGGCGTGACAACCCATCTAGGATTATTTTATCCCCGCAGGTTAAGGAATCACGTCCATATTTACATTTTTCATGTATTTGTTTCTTAAGAGTTTTTTTTTTCATACGGTTCTATCGGATACAAATGATTTTTAAATAGATCTATTTGACCCATGGATGTGACCCAAACAGGTACTAGAGTAGACCTGGGAGTAATGGCAATGGAGATGTGTACCACATTCAAAAGCTCTCCAAAACAGGTGCCTCACCATCAGATATAAATTATGGTCATATCCAGAACCCCTCTTTTGGAGTAGATCTTACTCCGCTTCATGGGATACAGTTAGTGTATTTGAAGTCCCACCGATAGGTAAAGTTGTACTATTATAACTACCGAGTTCAAATTCCTATAACCTTAACCGTATAGGTAGGACAACAAGAGTATTAAGGGTGGAATGTTCATTTGAGTATCAAGTATTGTTATGTATCAAGTGTATCAATAGAAATAAGTGAGTACTAATGAGATTAGTTGGTTTGGTTGGTTGTGTTTTATGGCATTTCAACCCTTGTTGGATATTTAATGCCAAATACTGTTTTATATATATATATATTATTTGGTCCAGTTAAACCGGAGTTGGGAGTAATTCCATAAGGACAAGAAAACTATTCAAAAGTGAACATTTAAATTTTCCTGGTAAAGAGTTCACTGTAACAGACATTACAGAGCAATAATTTCATTAAGAAAAAACACAAACCGGTCACATTAGGATTATAAATTTATTTCCATCCTGTTATGTATTTTTGATAAAATCAAAAAACACGAAAAAAAATTAACAGGAATTCTTCGGATCTTATGGATAAAATAAGATCTGAAGAAGTCCTGTTAATTTTTTTCGTGTTTTTTTTATTTTATCAAAAACACATATCAGGATAGAAATAAATGTATAATCCTAATGTGACCGGTTTGTGTTTTTTCTTGATGATATATATATATATGTGTGTGTGTGTGTGTGTGTGTGTGTGTGTGTGTGTGTGTGTGTGTGTGTGTGTGTGTGTGTGTGTGTGTGTGTGATTTGTAAACGCAGAGTTTGTAGATAACATTTTAAACGAGCCAGAGCTCATTTCTTGAAATTCACAAAGCTTTTTGCTTAGATGTGGCACAAGCCCGTAATGAATGGGGCAACCAATGAAACTCGAACTCACTTACGAAGGTTTGCTAGTCTAGATTTTTGACCATATGGACCCCCACATATGGTCGAGCAAAAGCAGGACGACCAGCTAGAACATACATACAGCAGCTATGTGAGGATACGGGATGTAGCCCTGAAGACCTGCCAGAGGCGATGAACAATAGGGAAAAGAGGCGAAAGAGGGTCAGGGATATCCATGCTAGCGGCACGACATGATGATGATGATGTTACCACCATTTATTTGCAAACAGTGAAGGGATTATAAGTATTGCTATTCAACACTAATTATTCTTTTCAACGTTATTCATTCATTTTCACACAGTAAAATGGTTCTAAGTATTGCTATGTAATACCAATAATTTAATCTAGACACACTTTTAAAGAGTTTCAAGTATTCTTATTTAACACTAACAATCCGATACAATATTACTTATTTGTTTGCACACAGTTAAATGGTTCAAAGTATTACTATGTATCATTAACAATTTAATAAAACTGTCATTTGTTTGCACTCAGTTTAAATATCAAACAGTTCTATTTGACTTATTAATAGGACCCTATCAGATGCTACCTCTTCGGAACAGAGTGGACCTGGGAGCAATGGCAATGAAGGTGTTATGGGGACATATCCTACCATACTTCAAAGATGGACTCGTCCAACCTAAACTTATTCTCCGAGCTTAGCTCGCTCTGGGGAAACAACTTCTCGTTCCTTACGAGACATTTGACAGACGGACTGCAAGCCGAGCACGGCTAGTATTTCCTTTTGTATGACTTCCTTTTTCTACTAATACAATAACGTTTACCTATCACCCGTTGTTTGAATTGTTCTTCCACCGGTTTTATCTGAAGACCACAACAGAAGGGGTACTCCACATTCCCCAGAGCTTAAGGATTGGAACCTCACCACCAGATTGTTTAGTGTCATATGTAGAACTCTCGTTAGGAGGAGGAGGTCGTATCCCACTACAGAGATGCATTCAGCGTATTCTTCAGCCCCAGCAGACTGGGCTATTAATGAGATTACTACGAAACGATTCATCAGCATGACTATGACTGAAGCCTAAATATAAATCGTGATTAATCATTGACAACACGGACTCCTCTGTATAGGTCAATATTGAAAGTAAAGGACGTATTTTACAATTCAATATGTTGAAATAAAACAGCTCTGAGTGCAACAAAAGACTGCAACTTCTCCCCTGAAAATGTCTACAACCACTTGTGGACTAAAACAAGTTTTATTATCAAACAGATACAATATACACGGAACAGCTGATAAGTACAGACGCAGTTTTACTGTGAGGATTTAACTTTTGAGATACAAGATTGATAACGCTGTAAACATGACAACTGGCGACGTGATACAACAGCTGGCTTTAGATATAATAGACATGTTACTACAGAGAACGACACAACAAAATTGGCTCATATGTTTGCAATCACATACACATATACAGACACACACACGCACACACACACACACACACACACATAGAGATACACACACAATCATACACATATACAGATACAGGTATTCAAATACAGATGCAGATACTCACACGTGCAAATACTGTCACACACATGCAGATACAGACATTTATATAAAGATATTGACACTCACACACATAGAGATAAAGATGTTCACACACATACAGATACAGACACATACATACAAATCTAGACACAGATATTCCCACACATACAGATAGAAATACTTACGCACATTAACAGATACAAACATACATACAAATACATTAACTCACGCTAAGACCATTACAGACACACGCATACAGATACAGACGCACACATGCAAATACAGATAAACACGCTAATACAATTGCAGACGCACACATACAGATACAGACACATATATAAAGATACAGACACACACATATAAATACAGATACACACATATATAGATAGACGTATAGACACACACACACACATAGAAATACAGACTCTCGCCCAAATACAATTACAGACACACATATACAGATGCAGACAGACGCTCACAGATACAGACACACATATACATAGATAGATAGATAGATATTGATACAAATACTCACATACAGATACATACACTCACACACATATATAGATACAGATATAGACACACACATACAGATACAGACACACACACATACAGATACTGATACTTGCACAAAAACATTCACAGACACACACATTCAAATTCAGACACACATATAGATGCGCACATATACCCATACAAATGCAGATACACGCACAAATACAATTACAGACACACGCATACAGATGCAGACACGACAGACACACAGAGACATACACACACACATATATATAGAGAGAGATATAGATACAGACGCACTCATACAATCACAGACACACACACACGCAGTTACAGACACTCGCACAAATACAATCACAGACACACACACATGCAGTTACAGACACTCGCACAAATACAATCACAGACACACACACATGCAGTTACAGATACTCGCACAAATACAATCACAGACACACACACATGCAATTACAGACACTCGCACAAATACAATCACAGACACACACACACACATGCAGTTACAGATACTCGCACAAACACAATCACAGACACACACACATGCAGTTACAGATACTCGCACAAATACAATCACAGACACACACACATTCAGTTACAGACACTCGCACAAACACAATCACAGACACACACACATGCAGTTACAGACACTCGCACAAATACAATCACAGACACACACACATGCAGTTACAGATACTCGCACAAATACAATTACAGACACACACACATGCAGTTACAGATACTCGCACAAATACAATCACAGACACACACACATGCAGTTACAGACACTCACACAAACACAATCACAGACACACACACATGCAGTTACAGACACTCGCACAAATACAATCACAGACACACACACATGCAGTTACAGACACTCGCACAAACACAATCACAGACACACACACATGCAGTTACAGACACTCGCACAAATACAATCACAGACACACACACATGCAGTTACAGACACTCGCACAAATACAATCACAGACACACACACATGCAGTTACAGACCCTCGCACAAACACAATCACAGACACACACACATGCAGTTACAGACACTCGCACAAATACAATCACAGACACACACACATGCAGTTACAGACACTCGCACAAACACAATCACAGACACACACACATGCAGTTACAGACACTCGCACAACTACAATCACAGACACACACACATGCAGTTACAGATACTCGCACAAATACAATCGCAGACACCCACATACAAATTCAGGCACACGCACAAATACAATTACAGACACAGATAAAGATACTCGCATATCATTTTTACTTTAAGAAACACTTTTTATTATCTACAAATGAAGCAGTCCCTCGCATGTGAAAATACAATTTAAGATCTTATACGTTAATAAAAACCGTCTGTCGTCTTTCACTCACCATAACCCTACTCTCTCTCTCTCTCTCTCTCTCTCTCCCTCTCTCTCTCCCTCCCTCTCTCTCTCTCTCTCGTTATTTCTCTCCTCCTTTAATTCACTTTCTCTCTTTTTACCTGTCTTTTTTTTAGCTCAATTATCCACTGACTTTGTTTCAATTATTTGCGCTCTATCAGAACATAGCATCTTATTTAATTATTTTTTATGTAAATGTTTTTTGAGCATTCTAATTTTAGATCAAAGGCCTTTAAACGGCTTGATAATTCCGCTTTCTTGTTTATTCCTTTTATTATTCGTTGTTTGTTTGTTTATTTGTTTGTGTGTTTGTTCTATCTAAGCCTAATTCGCTTTCCATGACTGCTGCTAAATTTTTTTTTCTTCTAAGTCCGGAAAAATTGGTTCAGCAAATTTAGAGAACATAAATATTCATTAAACAAAAGAAATCCACCATTTTGAACGTTAAAAAACGCCACTAACACATAGTTTCCATTAATAAAAATATCTGTTCTGGTGGGCTTTTCCTTTCAACGTTTGCTGGACAAAAAAAAAAAATTAATGGAGTTGTCTACATCAATTAATTATCTCTATTTATATCTATTTCCAGTTTTAACTAATACACATTGCTTCGATGTCTGACAGACATGGTAGAGACTTTATCCCGAATTAAGATTTGTGTGATTAGAATTATGAGAAAGCATTATTAATTTTTCAATAGTTTATTTTTCATCATTTTTTGTGTTTTATATTGTAACGTTTTGAATTTTGTAACAATTAGGAAATCAACGTGGATCTCAACTAAGGAAATAACTTCGTGAGAGATTTCAACTCATACATCCAGTCTGACATAGACGGCACCTTACTAGTTAGGCCACCAAATCTAGTCAGAAGGTAAAATTCAAATTTTGTTATAGAGTTACATTCTTTGTTATTCGAAAAATAATCTAAAAAATCTGCATGTTGAATGATAAGGATCTGGATGAAGACTAAGAATTGTGCAAGAGATTAAAACTTGACCATACTGAAATATGATATAAGCACAAAACAGAATCCGTCTAAGAGACAAGAAAAACGGGAAATGTTTGGGCCTTGTAAGAGAACTAAAAATGTTTTGGAACATGAGGCTGACGGTGATACCAATCGAATTTAGTGCATTAATAACAGCCCCCAAAAGCTTAGAAAAAAAGACTAGAGGAACTGGAAATCAGAGGAAGAATCGAGACCATGTAAACCGTAGCATTGTTAAAATCGGATTGAAAACTGAGAAGTGTTCTGAATAGCTGAGGAGATTTTCTGTCACTCAAAGTTCAGTGAAAGCCCACCAACTAACGCTGGTATGAAAAGCTCGCAAAGTGTGTCTGAAAAAACTATGGAACATGAAGGTGACAATTATACCAATTGTGATTGGTGCTTTTGGTACAGTAACTAAAGGAATATTAAAGTGCCTGGAGGACTTGGAAGTTGGCGGACGAGTGGAGACCATCCAAACTTCAGCGTTATTGAGAACGGGCAGAACACTGAGAAGAGTCCTGGAGACTTGAGGAGACTTGCTGTCACTCATACTCCTATGAAAGACCATCACCTAACGCTGATGTGAAAAACTCTAAAGAGTAAATAATAATAATAATAATAATAATAATAATAATACCTGGAGACTTGAGGAGACTTGCTGTCACTCATGTGAAAAACTCTAAAAGAGTATATGATAATAATTATAATAATAATTGGAATTTGCCGTTCCTGCTGACAACTGGATAAAACTGAAGGAAAGGGAAAAGAGAGATAAGTACCTAGACCTTGCTCGAGAACAAAAAAAACTATGGAACATGAAAGTGACAGTGATACCAGTTGTAATTGGCGTGCTCGTGATTGGTGCATTCGGTACTCTAACTAAATGGCTATTAAAGGGACTGGAGGACTTGGAAGTTGGAGGACGAGTGGAGACCATTTAAACTACAGTATTATTGGGAATGGCTAGAATACTGAGAAGAATCCTGGAGACTTGAGGAGACATGCTGTCACTGAAACTCCGGTGATAGACCATCAGCTAAACCTGAAAATATTTGCTGTCATTCAGACTATAGTAGGAAAAAATCACCAGAGTTGATGTGAAAAACTTTCATAGAATGAAAATCAAAATAATCCGAAATGCTAGTCATCCGAATTAAGAAGTAAAAGTCATAAACTACAGCATTTAAAATCTCTAACAGAAAAAATATATAATCTGAATACAGTTTATAAAAAATTTCTTTCTTTTTATTCAATCTAACTAATTTCACCGTCCTTGCTTTTTATCTATAAATTCTTTGAATGATAGCGAAAACAAAAATCGAAAAATGATTTAATTCCTCTTCCGATGTCTGAGAAAACTCTCTTTCATGGACGTTGCAGAAACTATGTCAGCCACTGCAGTGTTGATGACTAAGTAAGGCGCAAATGTGCATTTCTTGTCATCGACTTCTGTTTGAATTCTCAAAACATCGTAACTATATCATAAACTTTTGTAATTTCATGAAACAAAGTTCCAAGAAATATGTCTAAGGATGTTTAAAATCCATAGAAAGAAAGAAAAAAAGAAAAGGAAATGTTTATCATCGCGTAAAACGGAATCGACGAACCTGGTTCGAATTTCGGCTAAATCTGCTTCTTTTCTTTTTTTTTTTTATTCTGTAAAAATGCTCTTACAAAAGGCATGAGCTCGCTTCTCTCTGTGCTCTGTTGTACCTCCAGATATCTAGACTGAATCTTCTCGTG
>OY757906.1:113901535-113924035 GCA_963585895.1 Sepioteuthis lessoniana
AATGGAACTGTTTTGGTATTTAAACTGCGTTCTTATGCTAAGCTGAATTGCCTGAGATAGAACTGTTTTGACATTTAAACTCCGTACTTATACTAAATTGAATTGTTTGAAATAGAACTGTTTTTGACATTGAAAATGTACTTACGCTAAACTGAATTGTTTAAAGTAGAACAGATTTGACGGTGAACTGTGTGTAAACAAAAAAAAAACTATATACTAAACTGAATTGTTTCGAATTAGAACCGTTTGACTAAACTGAATAGCTCAAAATATAAATTTTTTTGACAGCTAATTCAGTTTAGTATAGGTGCAAATTTTGCTTACCCACAGTTAGATGACAAAACAGTTCTGTGTTAAACAATTCAGTTTAAATGTAAGTACACAGTTTAATTGTCAAAAACATTTCTATTTCGAGCTATTCACTTTAGCCAAACATTTTTAATTCAAACAATTTACTTCAGCATAAGTATGCAGTTAGTTCTATTTAACCCAAACATAGGGACCTATCAGTTGCTACCATTCTGGGCCAGAGTGGAACTGGAAGCTATGGCAATGAAGGGGTGCTCCGCACTCCCCAAAGCTTCAGCATTACTGGAACCTCACCATCAGATTGTTTAGTGTTATATCCAGAATACTCATTGGGTGGGGTCTTACCTCTCTGCAGAGAAGTAGTAGGTGTATTCTATAGCCCCAGCCGACTGAGCAAGAAAAATAAAAGAAATCAAAAAGACAGGGAAAAAACTTAGACCTTGCCAGAGAACTAAAGGAGACTGTTGAAGATGAGTGTAATAGTGATCCCTATTGTATTTGTTGTGCTTGGAATGACCCACCCACCAAAGCTTAGAAAAAAGACAAGGAGGAATTGTAAATCAAAGGAAGACTTGAGACACCTAGAACATAGCATTATCAATTTCGGATAGAATTCTAAGAAGATTCTTGGAGATCTGAGGAGACTGTCATTCAAAAACCAGTGAAAAATTCCCATGGATTAAAATTATAATTCATCTGTTTAACAATCAGGATCTCCAATTACATACGGTTCATAAATGTATCTTCACAATAATTTTGAACCGGTAAAAAATCCATGCTTAGTTGCGATATCAACATTTTTTTTTAGACGCAAAGTATTTGCCTCAGATGCAGGACCCTTAGAGGTACTACCTTTCCGGTTCAGAGTGGACCTGGAAGTAATGTCTTACTCCTCTGCATGGGATACAATTAGAGTATTCTAAGTCCTACCCTCTGACAAGTAGATCGGTGGAATGTATAAGGGTTTTACTACAATTTTAAGATTTTGGTTTAGAAAGTGAACGTAATAGTGCGAGGAGGGCTCGAACTTGGTTATTTCTAGATATCAGTCCGGTACTTTAACCACTACGCTACGGTGACTTCCCCTGTTAAAATTCTTTATTTTAATGACAAAAACCTAACAAGTATATTGCATTATCTACATTAAATGGAACTATTTCTAATTTTGATTATTTTTTCAATAATTCTTTTCTGATTGTTATTTATATCCTTCGATTTGATCGAATAAATACCTTGGCTTTGAAGAGATGTAAAATCTTGAAGTCTCTCTGGTTTGGTTTCTTTGTTTAATGGCACATCAACACTTGTAGGTTATTTTTGCCAAAGCCAGTCTCCTAGAAGAACAGTAGTGGTACTATTTATCCCATAACTGGGAGGATAAGGGGGTTCATACCTTTCCCCAGGGTATCTGCCCGAAAGTGAACGTAATAGCGCTTACTACGATTCTGCAGTTCATCGCTTTAACCATTACACCACGAGGACACCCCCTTGAAGTCTCTCTGATATCAACACCAAATCGATAATACTAGTTGGTTGGTTTGTTGGTGGAGTTTTATGGCATATCGATCCTTGTAGGTTATTTAACGCCAAATCTTATTTGGTTTCCTTTGGTTGGGATTTATGGCGTATCAACCATTGTAGGTTATCTAATGTCAAATCCATTTATATATATATACATATATAAAGAGTTATATTTTAAACAATTTAGTTTTGTATAAGTACATTGTTTCAATGTTAAAAAAACATTTTTATTTCAAACAACTCAGTTTAGCATACAGAAACAGTTCCATTGTAAACAATTCAGTTTAGCATAAGAACGCAGTTTAAATGTAAGATCACTTCTATTTCAAGCAATTCCGTTTAACCTAAGTACACCATTTATTTCTATTTAACCCATAGATAGGACCCTATCAGGTGCTACCACTCCAGTCCAGAGTGGACCGAGGAACGATGACAAAGAAGAGGTACTCCGAATTTCCCAAAGCTCCAGCATTAGTGGAACTTCACTATCAGATTGTTTAGGCTCATTCCGGACACTCGTTGGAGGAGTCTTACCCTTCTGCAGAGAAGCAGTCGGTGTATTCTACAGCTCCAGCCGACTTGGCAACAAATCTCTTTTTATACATATATCATATATATATGATTTGTAAACGCATAGTTTATAGGTTACATTAAAAAAATGATGAGAAAAAATAGAACTTGGATTGGAAATGAGATTAGAAGGACAATGAATAAACTGCGACAACAAGTGGTACTGATAATGAAGATAAATCATAGAAGGAACCAACGGAAGAATATCGTAAAAAATAACTATGCACAAGTCTGACAATATTACTGAAAGAAATAAATCAAAAGATATTGATGAAAGAAAGGAGACGCAAAAGGCGCTGAGTTAGGGTCAAGCAATACAAAAAAGACCATTCAAAAATATCGAAAGAAAATTCTGTCATCAACTAGGTAGAGAATACGCAAGAACAAATGGGTTAGATAGTACCCCTAGTGTTTTTCGACAAGGATGGCTTTGACTTTGAATAACCCAGAAAGGTTGACATACCTTTAAACAAAACGAGCCAGAGTTCATTTCTCTGCTCACAGTTAAATAGCTTCAATTATTTCTCTCAAACACGATTATTTCCATTCAATAACAATAATCTGTTTGAACATAGTTAAATGGTTTCAAGTATTGCTATCTAATACGAATTATTCTCTTCAATATTATTTGATGAAATTTTGTTTCATATCTATATCTAAATATGATTTGTAAACGCATAGTTTGTAGATAACATCCTTTAAACAACCAAGAACTCATTTGTTTTCACATAGTTAAATGATTCTAACTATTGCTATATAATAGAAAAAAATCAATTTTTGTGCGCATTTAAATGATTTTAAGTATTCCTGTCTTACACGAATAATTTATTTGCGCACACTTAAATGGTTAAACAGTTCCATTAAACGCATAGTTTGTAGATAACATCATTTAAACAACCAAGAACTCATTTGTTTTCACATAGTTAAATGATTCTAACTATTGCTATATAATAGAAAAAAATCAATTTTTGTGCGCATTTAAATGATTTTAAGTATTCCTGTCTTACACGAATAATTTATTTGCACACAGTTAAATGGTTAAACAGTTCCATTTGACTTGTAGTCGGGAATTTAAAAGGTGCTCTCACTTCGGGTCAAGGTGGACTAGACAGTAATAGCAATGTAGGGGTACTCAACATTCCCCAAAGCACCAGGACTGGAACCTTGACTTATAATCAGGACATTCTTTGGGAGTGGTGATCTTACCCTTCTACAGAAATCCAGTCGGTATATTCTACAGCCGAATAGGCTTGATAATGAGTCAAAAGTTTTACAATATTTTGGTACGAGCTAGTTTGCTGCACGTGACCAAACCGCGGTAGTTGCCAGCTGTGGTTGATAGTATGATGGTAGTTAGTGCGCTTAAACGTCGTGCATTACTTCAATCTGTGTGTGTGATTTGAAAGCCGTACAGATGGACGTGCAATGCAGTCTAATTTTGGGATTTATGCTTCACAAGTTCGAAATGGGTCATAACCCTGTGAAAACAACAAAAACACTTATGTGAAAGTTGAAGGTACAGTTGATTGCATTATAGTGATCTGATGGTTGATTATATTATAGTGATCTGATGGTTGATTAGATTATAGTGATCTGATGGTTCAGGAAATTTCGCTCAGGGTCGCAAGAAACTCAACGATCAGGTAAGATCAAGTAATTCCAAAAGTATAGATACCTGGACCGTGCCCAAAACCATAGAGGTAAATCCGGAGAGTAGCGCTCGAAGAGTATCAGGAGAACTTAGCATCTCATAGTTCAATATAGTCCGTCACCCTCATGACCTTTGCAGCATTGTGCCTCACCTACTCCAAAATATTACAGAACTCTTCACTCATGCTAGTAATTATAATAGAAAGATATCATTTAAACGTAATTAAATTTATATTCTGCCTTTAGTAATGTGTCAGCTGGGTGACGGATTAATATTTCCTTGTGTTGCTAAAGAGGTTTACTATGGGTCTAGATTTATTCATATTCTTACTAATATATTATTCGAGAATGAAAACAAGTTCGTACGCACTGAAGCATACGTACATTAAAGTACTGACACAATGACAGAAAAGAGTGATGCGCACGCAGTCTATTAACGTTAATCGGCTTCCGGTGTCTGTCATTATGTCTTCAGCAAATGAGCGTGTAGCACTTTGAGACGCTAATTCCTTCGGTCTTGCCTGTTGAATGACGCAGACTTGATACTAAAAACAAGAAAGAAGGGGAGAAAAAAAAGAAGCGAGTAGAGGTATGAATAAAAGATACGAAGTATGATAAGGAAAGAATTGCGGATGACATCGTCGTTGTCTTAGCAAGAAAAGAAAAGAGAGAAAAATGCAAAATAAGTCATGTTAAAACACATTTGTGGGAAAAGCAAAGAAAGAAATAAAGAAAAAAGATTTTTAAAGATTGAAGACGATATTTGTTTAATATTTTATAATTAATAGAGAGAAGAAAAAACGCCTAAAGAAAAAGAAACGCTTTAAAATATTTTTAACAAGTGAAAGAGAATATCTGCTTGAAATTGAAAGAAAGAAAGAAAGAAAGAAAGAAAGAAAGAAAAATTTAAGAATTGAAGACAGCAATTTCTTAATATTTAATTATTAACAGGGAGAAAGAAAAAACCAAAAAAAGAAAAAATAGAAAGAAAAATAGAAGGAAACAAATATTTTTAACAAATGAATGAGAACCCTTGCATGAAATTGAAAGAAAGAAACTACAAAAATAAAGAAATGAAAAAAGAATGAAAGAAGGAGAAGGTAACAAGAAAAAGACAAGATGTATTATTAGAAATCATTATGATTAAATAAAGAAAACAGAAAATAGATTTATCTCCCCTTGTAAACGGTGTTGATTTAGCATTTACCTACATACTTGTGTATAAGTCGATACTTCATTGATGGTCAAGAATCGTTGATTTACGGAATTCATTTTTTTTTATTTGACTTAAACAGAAGTAAACAGTAATTTCATCTTGCAAATTTTTTTTTCTTCGTTTTAAAAATTCTTTTTTTTTTTCTGTGTTGAATTGATTGACCTAATTTCTACTGAAAAAAGAAAAACAAAGAAAAAAAACCTAAAGTCTTTCATTAATGCGTGGGCGAAAATTAACAATGCGTACAAAACAATGTTAGTTGTTTTAACCAGTTAGCTATTGTGACTTCTACAAGTAATTAACCACGGCAAAAAAAAAAAAAAAAAAATACGTCATTGTCTGGTTAAAAAAAATCCTTATACTAATAACCAGTTAGAAAAATGTGTATTTGCATAATGCCTTCACATTGTAAAACTTAAAAAAAAAACTTGAACAAGATTTTTTTTCACATACAATGAAAAAAATACCAAAGTAACACTAATTAGTTATTTTTAATACTATGAATCCATATGTAAATGTATACGTCGCATGGTGTAGTTGTTAGTGAGCTCAGCAAGTATAAAATTTTAAGTGAGTTCGATTCTCGCTAAGTGCTCCATTCTTTAGGCTTTCTGTTAGACTAAGCTTAATAAATCACCATATAGAAATATGTAAATGTGCCAAGTAAAAGTTTGTAATTTTGTCGTACTAATATGTCACGTTCATTTAAAGTTCAAATGTATATTTCCCACTCAATAAATCGTAATAAAACTGTTAGTTTAGCGTAATGAATGGTATATAATACATTCAATGGAAGTCAGACCTGACCGATAAAATGAACCGCTATTTTTTCCAAGCAGCGGCCGTATCGATACTGCTGTATGGACGCACAACATGGACGCTAACTAAACGTATGGAGAAAAAGCTTGACAGCAACTACTCAAAAAGGCTGCGAGCAATATTAAACAAGTGCTGGAGGCAGCACCCCACAAGGCAGCAGCTGTACGGCCACTAACCATCATGAAAACTATCCAAGTTAGACGAACCAGACATGCAAGACACAGCTAGAGAAGTCGAGACGAACTCATAAGCAACATACTCCTGTGGACACTTTCAGATGGACGCGCAAAGGCAGGACGACTAGCAAGAACCTACATACAACACCACTGTGCCGAAACAGGATATAGCTTTGAAGATCTATCAGAAGCGAGGGACGATAGAGAAGGGTGTCGGGAGAGGGTCAGGGATATCTATGCTGATGGTGCGACATGATGATGATGATGATGAATACATCCACCATTTATATTCAACAAAACATCTTTTCTGTGGTATTCTACAAGTATGGTTAGTCTACGGCGTCTGGGTGAATATTAGCCTACCAGATACATCTACTTCAAAGAAAAGACTCGGGGGTCATTTTTGGAAAATAAATAAAAGAAATAAGTAGAATTTATGAATGATCTAATACGATCGTTTTTTTTTTCTGAAAAAATGTGTTGTAAATTTTTGTGGTTTCTCGTATCATTTTAAAAAATTGCATTTGAGAAGTGCGTGAAAAACCTTTTCAAGAAACTGTTCTCGAAAGTCATGGACAGCCACTCATTTTTACTAGGTTCTCTATAAATGTATCCTTTGGCTAAATTTCATCGAATTTTGTCAAAAGATTGATTGGTTGATTTTAACGGCATGTCATCCCGTCTATGACTAAAAGTTAGGGAATGGCTTTCTTATTTGCATTCTTTTTGTAGTTGTTTCCGGAGAGGGTTTTTTTGCACACGGTCCGATCGTCTACGAATAATTTTTCGACAGATCTATTTGACTCATAGACTGGACGCTAACGGGTGCTACAACTCCAATTCACAGTGAACCTGGGAGTCATTGCAACGAAGGGATTCTACACACTTCAGAACCAGAGCCAAGTTACAAGATACAGTTTTGTGTCATAGCAAGAACACTCCTTTTTTGGAGTGTGTGTCTCTACAGGGAATACTGAAAAGGCATATTCTAAACCTTGCCGACAGGGGTTTTTTTTCTTTTTGTATCATTTGATAGGTCTAACAAATCTTTCATCGTAAAGCATCCTGATGCTTTACGATGAAAGATTGTTTAACGTTTCATAGCAGGAACGTTTAACGTTAATTGTTTAACGTTTCATAGCAGGAACGTTTAACGTTAATTGTTTAACGTTTCATAGCAGGAACGTTTAACGTTAATTGTTTAACGTTTCATAGCAGGAAGGCACTTTCTCCGAGAAACACATAGATTCGTGTAATGGTTAACGAGCACGTCTAACTAATGATGAATACATTCTTTTTTTTAATAGTCGCCTGGGGGCTGTAGAATACAACGACTGCATCTCTGCAGAGAGGTAAGACCCCTCCAAGGAGTGGCCCACTCGGCTAGGGCTGTAGAATACATCGACTGCATCTCTGCAGAGGGATAAGACTTCCTCAACGAATGTCCTGATATATGACATTAAGAAATTTAATGGTGAAGTTGCTGTTATGTTGGAGCTTTGGCGAATGCACAGTACCCCTTCATTGCCATCGCTCCCATGGATTCACTTGATAAAATACCGATTGGAGATAAGAGGTCTTTGGACTGGTTGTTTTACTGAACGGCATATCAACACCCTATGGGTTATTTATGTGAAATTATCCTAAATGAACTAATGGTTACAAGACATCGTCAAAAAAATGAAGCAAAATTAATTTACTTAACTTCTTTCTTTATTTCTTCTATTAGTGCAAATCTTCTTTTGTTAAATTAACATGAAAATCAAAAGAAAACCCGCTTCTCTTTTTTTCTTTTCTTTTACCTCTTCCCTTTGGATACAAGGCTGAGTCAAACGTTTTGCAATATTTTGGTAACGTAAGACAAAATCCAGCAGCTCCGGATGCTTTGGCCGTAGTCACGAAGTTGATGAATAACACAAAACAGTGAGATGCCGAGCCCACCTGATTCTATCCAAGCGCTACTCGCTGTATTTTTTCTCTATGGCTTTGATAACGGCCTCGGAATCCACAGTTTTAGACCTAACTGATCTTACCTGATCGTCAAGGTTCTTGCAACCTTGAGCGAAATTTCTTCAACCATCTTTTCACTGCACTGTATTCTAGCATAACAGAGGGTTTGGGTTGCTTTTGCTGCGTTATGGCCCGGGCCGGATTCATAAAGTAAACTGTTTCCTAATTAGACTATGTTGTGTGTTTATCCGTGCAGCTTTTAAATTACACATGGAGTGAAGCAATTTACAACGTGTCAGCACACCAACCACCACGATACTATTAATCACAGCGGATACCTCTCACCGCTTGAACTGCTTTAGTCTTGTAATATTCGCGTCACAGACTGACACGCAGCAAAATATTGAAAAAAATTACCCATCCTAGTATTTATTTCGATTTATTTGCTATTCTTTTGATGATTTATTTTTCTTTTATTTCCAGAATTAAAATTGAAGACCGTCTTATTTACCTTTTAAATGTTTCTTTTGTGTTTCTTGTTTTAAAATTACAATTATATTTTCCAGGAAATCCTAAATACTGAATCACTTTTCTTGTTTTGCTTCGTATTTCTTTCCTTTTCTCCCTATTTGCTTGTTTTTCTTGTTTCCCCACCTCCAGTGAGTTTAAACACAGGAGCTGCCACTAATTTAATCCTGTACGCATGCGCTATGTATATTCAGGCGCCATTGTATTTGAAGTTCGCCATATTGGATTAGTGAATTTGCGTACATTCTTATAAATGTTTCATCAGGGGTGTAGGTGTACATATAAAGTGATTTTGCTACTATGTATCTAATATTTTCTATTTAAAATCATATTCTTATGATTATGTGTTTATTTAATTGTTTAAACCTCGTTATTTTGAAGAGAATTTAATTCGATGACTTCGTTATAAAGACCGCCATATTTGCAATTGTTTATTGGGGAAGGAAAAGAAGGTTAAGTAAAGCAATTATGAACTAAAATGAAACGAAGCAAAATATTTCGAATAACAATAATTATAATAGAAAGTAGAATTATCAACAAACTTTAATGTTAATAGTTGAATGATCATTTCTGCTGCTGTAGTTATTGATGATGAAGAAAAATCGTCGAAGCATCTGTAGAAACAGAAGGGGGAACGAAAAGGATAGGAAAACAGAAGAACTGATTTAATAAAAAATGGTGACACAAGTTAGAAAGAAAGAAAGAAAGAAAGAAAGACGACTGAAGTGACTAAAGAAAGAAAGAAAGAATTATGATTAAAATAATAAATGAAAGATAAAAAGAAGAATTGATGGATCGATCGATGGATCGATGAAGAAAGAAAGAAAGAAAGACCGAAAGCTGAAATGATTAAAGAAAGAAAGAAAGAAAGAAAGAAAGAAAGAAAGAAAGAAAGAAAGAATTGATTGATGGAAGAAATAGTACGAAAGAAAGAGAGAAGGAATAAAGGGATGAACAGAAGAAAGAAAAAAGAAGGAAAAATAATGAATGGATGGATGGATTGATGGATGGAATAAACAAACAAACAAACAAAGAGTTGATGGATATGAAAAAAAAAAAAAACAGAAAATAGATGTACGAAGAATAATAAAACATATGCATTGATGAAAAAACAAGAATGAAAGATTAAAATACCAAAAACACGGATGAAAAGAAGGATAAGATGAAACGAAAGAAAGAAGCGTGAAGAATGAAGAATGAATTAAAGACAGAATGAGTAGCAGAAAAAATTAAACAAAAAAACATGTATATAAATGAAAGACAAAATTAATAATGATAATACATATATATATATATATATAGATATAGATATATATATTCAGCCTTGGTGAGGCAACTCGTCTAGGAGAAGGAAAACTCTGAATTCAAACCTGTTAAACTTCGCTTAAAAGTTGAGCTTGTGTCATATCTTGCCCGAGCGGAGGGGTTGGTAAATAAGTATATATATATATATATATATATTCATTGGGTAGGTGTTGTCTTCGTAATAAGCCACTTTTACTTTTTCCGTCTTGCTATTATCGCAGTCCTCGCAGTCATTGTAGTCCCTTCTCCCTACTCTCTCTCTCTCTCTCTCTATATATATATATATATGTGTGTGTGTGTGTGTGTGTGTGTGTGTGTGTGTGTCAATCTTGTCAATTCAGTCAGTGTCTTTTTCGTTCTCCCACTATCTCGCCCTCCTCTCCCCTCTCTCCCTCACCCTCTCTATGACTCTATACAAATATTTACATACAAACTCTTTCGAGTTTAATCTATAAAATTTTTCTTCAATAAAATTTATATTATAGTTTTTTTTTCAACGGATGCAGATACTACAATCTGATCTGTGTACACTCACATAGCAACACATACGTAAGTAATCCTATTTTTGCCTGGATCTCTGCTAACCCACGCAACTATATATATATATATATATGACAGTTGGTTTCTCTCTTTTTCTCTTTCTATCAATTTATCAGTAGGGAAGCACTAAAAATGCCCTAGTTATATTTAATGAAGTCAGGAAGATGGCAAGACACCTTGACAAAATGTAATGATGGCATCAGACTTTTTGTTCATTTCATTTTTATTCTGCACACTCTTCTGTTTAGGTCTTTCTTTCTTTCTTTTTTCTTTTTCTTTTCTTGTGTATTTTTCTTTCATTGATCAGAGTCTGCAATTTGACATTTGGGCAGCGGACTTTATCTTCAGCAAATCCGCCCGCATATCAAGGCGCTGAGAAGGAAACCCTAAAATGGCTGACAGAAGAAGAAGAAGAAGAAGAAGAAGAAGAAGAAGAAGAAGAAGAAGAAGAAGAAGAAGAAGAAGAAGAAGAAGAAGAAACGATTAGGTTGAATTCTTGTTCGTAGAAGATAATCAAGAAGATGTCATTGGAGGTCAAAAAGGTGAAAAAACTGAACGAACGAAGAAATGAAAAGAAAACAGAGAAGGAAAGACAGAATAAGACAAAGAAAGAGAAAGAGTGAGAAAACGAAGATAAAATGGAAGGGGGTTAGTGAAGGCGTAAGTATGAAGAGGCGAATGAAGAGGAAACCGGAAATCACTAAATGCTCTTCCGGTTTAATATAATTTTCAAACTGGAAAAGTAATGACGTGATTATTATGATTTTCCTATCGCAAATTAAGATAAAAATTTATATATATATATATATATATATATATATATATAGAAAGAGAGAGAGAGTGAGTAGAATGAGATTTTGATTTTTTCAAATTGTAATACAAGTAATTTAAAGCATTTCAGTATATAAGACAATGATAGTTAGAGATAGAGAGAGATAGAATATGCTTTCAGGATAGGGTAGAAATTAAAAGTAAGGAAGTGAATCATTAAGTAAGTAACAAAGAGAGATACTTGTAAGTAAAAATAGTGGTTAGATAAATGAGAGCGGTAAAGATAAGCCAAAAGAAAGAGAGGGATTAAAGAAATAACATAGAGAGAGAGAGAGAGAGAGAGAGAGAGAGAGAGAGAGAGAGAGAGAGAGATAGCAAAGAGGACTCAGTAGGAAAGAAAGAAAAGAAAGGAACGATTAGACAAAGAACAATTAGAATAAATATTAAAAAAGAAAAAACAGAAGAAAAACAAAGAAGTAAAGAGAGAAGTAAAGGAAACGAAGAATAACGGACAAATAATAAATTGTACATACATACATACATACATATATATATATATATATATATATATTATTTTTACCTGGACCTTGCCAGAGAACGGAAAACGTTGTGAAAAAGAAATTGGAGGAAGTGGTGATTAGAGGAAGACGTGAAACTATCCATACCACAACAGGGTTAAGATTAGCAAGAATACTTCAAAGAGTTCTGAAAACCTGAAGAGACTTGCTGCCACTCAACCTCTGGCGAAAACCGTATTCTTATAATTGGAGAGAAAAAACTCAAGAGGAGTAAAGTAATAATAATAATAATAATAATAGATAGATAGATAGATAGATAGATAGATAGATTTCTAGAAATGAAGGAAGAATGATCGCCAGCACTGAAGATAACGTCGACACATCGATTCAATGCTTAGAAGACTACATTAAAAAACTCAGAGGAAGACTGATTACAGCGACTAGAAACAATACAGACAAAACAAACCACAACAGAACTAAAGTAATGAGAAAACAAAAATAAGAAGAAAAACAACTGTATGGATATTTCAAGCGACAAGCAAGCGAAATCTCACACGAGATAAATTGGTAATGACTAAGAAAGAAACCTTAAGAGAAAAACTGTATCACTTCCGAGAGCAATACAAAACAATGCCATAAGGACTAACTATGTTAAGCAAAAATAGACAAGAAGTAACAAAATAGTAGATGTAGGTTATGTAGTGATAGAGAGGAAACGATCAACCACATAAGCGAATGCAGTCAATTAGCGCAAAGAGAGTATAAGACTAGACAAGAATGAGTGGAGAAGGCGATCACCGAGGAATTGTTCAAGAAGTTTAAATTTGACCGCACGAACAAATGGTATATGCACAACCTGGAATCCGTCTTGGAAAATGAGACGCACAAAATTCTCTGGGATTTCGAGATACAAACAGATCACCTACTCTCGGCCAGACGACCAGACCTCGTGATAGTCAACAAAAAAAAGAGAACCTGCTGAATTGTGGACTTTGCTGTCCCGGCTGACCACAGGGTAAAACTGAAAGAAAGCAAAAAGAGAGATAAATACCAAGACTTTGCTTGAGAACTGAAAAAAACTGTGGAATATGAAGGTGACGCCGACACCAATAGTGATTGAAGCGTTCACTACAGTCACCAAAGGATTGGTACAGAGACTGGGGGACTTAGAAACAAGAGGGCGGCTGAAGATCATCCAAAGTAAAGCGTCATTGAAATCGGTCAGAATACTGAGAAGAGTCCTGGAGACTTGGGGTGATTTGCTGTCACTCAAACCATTGAGTGAGGAACCATTAGCTTTCGCTAGTGTAAAAAAAATCTCTCAAAAGAAAAAAACAATTAGTAAAAATGAAAGAAAGATAAAAGAGAGATAAGTAGTTATCCCTTCCTAGAGCACGTAGAAAGCTGTAGAACATGCGGGTGATGGGGATGGCACTTGTCATTGGCACACATGAAACGATCTCCAAAGGTTTTGACAGGGTACTGGAAGATTTGGAAATCAGAGGACAAACCGGTGTTATTCAGACTACAACATTGTTAAGATCGACCAGAATACTGAGAAGATTACTAAAGAGCTAAGGGGGGTGTCCTCGTGGTGTAATGGTTAAAGCGATGGACTGCGGAATCGTAGAACGCGAGTTCGTACTCCAGTCGCGCTATTACGTTCCCTTTTGGGCAAATACCCTTGGGAAAGGTATGAACCCCCTTATCCTCCCAGCTATGGGTTAAATAGTACCACTACTATTCTACTAGGAGAATGGCTTTGGCATTAAATAACCTAAAAAGAGTTGATATGCCGTTAAACAAAGAAACCAAACCAAAGAAACCTAAAGAGCTAAGGAGATTTGCTGTCTCTCGGACTCCAGGGAAAGACCATCAGCCAGTGCCGGTGTGAAAAATTCGCTAGGAGAATAATGATAATTGACCTTGTCGACGAACTCTGTCAGAGAACTAAAAAAGCAGGGCAACATGAGGGTGACGGTAATATTTGGAGGTTGGGCACTTCGAACTGTCTCCAAAAGCTTGGAAAAAAGACTGGAAGAATTGGAGACCATCCAGACTTAAGCATTGTTAAGGTCGGCTAGAATACTCTGAAGAGTCCTGGTGATGCATGGAGACTTGCTGTCACTCCGGTGACAGTTATTGCTTGTGGGAAGTACTCGCAAGGAGTGAAATAATACTGTATCAAACGAGCATAAAAAGATTGTCCAGCGAACAAATACAAAAGTAATACAATAACTGAAAGGGAAGAGTGATCCATTTAGAATTAGGCAAGTGATTAAAATTTGACCAAACTCCCAAACGGAATATGCATAAACTAGAATCCGTCTTAGAGAATGAGACCTATAAAATTATCTGGGATTATATGATGCAAACGGAATACGCAATCCTAACCAATAGTATTAGTTAACAAGAAAAAAAGAACGCGCCGTCAAATAGATTTTTACCGTTCTAGGGTACCATAGGTTTAAAAAAAATGAAAGCGAAAAGACAGGGAAATACTTAGACCTTACAAGAGAATTAAAAGAAACTGTGAAACATGAGGGTTGCGGTGAGGCCAATGGTGCATTCGGAACGATTTTCAAAGGCTTGGAAAAAAGACTCGAGAAATTGGATATGGGAAAAGGAATCGAGACTATACAGACCACAGCATTATTAAGACCGGCTGGAATACTGAGACGAGTCCTGGAGACCTGAGGAGACTTGTTGTTCACTGAAAAACAAGCAGCTAATGCTGGCGGAAAAAGTATCTCGACGTAAGATATTAAGAGCAGGAAGAGAGACTGGAGGAACTGGAGTTGGTTGATTGATTGGTTGGGTTTTATGGCATATCAACCTTTGTTGGCTATTTAAGGCCAAATCCATTTTTATGCAAATAGTCAGTTCTATTTCAAACAATTCAGTTTAGCATGAGTACACAGTTTAGTTGTCAAAAACTTTTTTTATTTCAAGCTATTCAGTTTAGTACTAGTATAGATTTTGTTTACACACAGTTAAATGTCAAAACAGTTCTATATTAAACAATTCAGTTTGCGTAAGTACATTTTAAATGTCAAAAACAGTTCCATTTCAAACAATTCATTTAGCATAAGTACGCAGTTTAAATGTAAGTACACAGTTTAATGGTAAAAACATTTCTATTTCAAGCTATTCAGTTTAGTCAAACAGTTCTAATTCAAACAATTCAGGTTAGCATAAGTATGCAGTCTTGTTCTATTTAACCCATAGATAGGGCCCTATCAGGTGCTACCATTCCGGGCCAGAGTGGATCTGGGAGCAATGACAATGAAGGGATGCTCCGCATTCCCCAAAGCTCCAGCATTACTGAAACCTCACCATCAAATTGTTTAGTGTCATATCCAGGACACTTGGTGGGGGTCTTACATCTCTGCAGAGGTGCATTCGGTGTATTCTACTGTCCTGGCTGAATGGGCAAAGGAACTGGAGATTAGAGGAGGAATCGAGACCATCCAGACAACAGCAATGTTAAAATCTGCTAAAATGTCAAGAAGACTAAAAGAGACTTTTTGTAACTCGGAATTCAGTGAAAAACTTTCGTTGCAAACGAAATTCTCCTCCGAGAATAAAATTTCTTAAACCTTTAGTAGACGCATGCGCAGTTCAGCATTAGATATACTCTCTTCATCATTTTAAACACTCTTGTCCACACGCGCGTGCGCACGCGCACGCGCAAACACAGTCACGCAGGCACGGGTGCACATGCACACATATACCTTAGCAAGAAGACGTAGGTTTTCTGGTGGGCAAGCAAGTAAATAGTTAATCCAACCAAAGCGAATTATACAGAACGGACCGACAGGCATTTGTTAAGTCACAAATTACTTGTAATATTTACACGCGAGTTTTGTAAACTTACCACAAGACATGAATGCAAACACATTGTTAATCGCTCACACATGTTTACACATGGGTGTAAATCACGAATTGAACACGCTCACACACAGGCGCACACATGCGAACACATACGCTTAGTCAAGCACACGCGCACTGAGACAAGTACAGACTTGTTTACCAAGATTCTTTGCAAAAAGCGTAGAAAATATATACCTGTACGATCGAAAGAATAACTGATAGTTTATTATGAAATGTGTGTCCTGGATATGACACTAAACTGCAGTCCCGGAGTTTTAGGGAATGTGGAGTAGCCCTTCATTGCCATTAATACGTAGAGATAAAACATGTTAGGGTCCCAATTGATCAAATAGAAATATTAAATCATTTTTTATACTTGAAACTATTTAACACTGTCCAAACAAATGTCAAATGTTAGATCTAATGATGAATATTATTTAGCAATACTTAGAACCATAAAGCTGTGTACAAACGAATGAATAATTTTGAATAGAATTACCAGTGTTAGATAGCAGTACTTGAAACCATTGAACTGTGTGCACCAGTTATTTGTTTTTTGTTTCCTGGCCTCTGAAGCGCCCTCTTTGGGGAGTGCCGACGAGGCCAAAGGTATTTTTGGATTTTACCGGACGCGTGTGGGCTGCGGCCCTGCGTCCGGACCCACTTTAAAAAAGGCCTTGTGTCATACTTGTCCAGTGGTGGGACTGAGAATAAATAAAGAACTGTGTGCAAATAAAACTATTAGTGTTAAACACCAATACTTGAAACCATTTATCTGTGTGCAAAGAAATGAGCTCTGGCACGTTTAAAAATTGTTACCGACAAACTATTCGTTTACAAATCAGATATGTTGGATATGCATGAATAAACAGGATTCGGCATTTAATAGCCTAGAAGGATTGATATGTAATTAGAATACAACCAATGAACCAATTTTGTAATGTGTCAACTCAGTAAAAGACAGAAAAAAAGGAAGAAAAGATACTCACAAACAAGCCCGATCTTATAGTCAGATAAATTACCATTTCAAATTATGTAACATTTTTATTGTCATTATTAATAAATTTCCTAAATGATGATTTAGTTTCCTTGCTTAATGGCATATCAACCTTCATGGTTAAGTTAATGTCAAAAACATCCATGTAGAAGAACAGCAGTGTTACTATCTAACCCATTGCTGGCGGGGGGGGGGTAAAGGAGTACATATTTTTCCCAACGATATAAATCCGAAAGTGAACGTTATAGTACGACTGGAGTTCGAACTTGTTTACAGTCCAGCACGTTAGCCATTAAGACTCCCCTCTTCTAAAAGAGTGATCATTAAGCTCTATATGCACTAAGTTCCCTGACTCTCTCTCTCTCTCTCTCTCTCTTTTCACTCTCTCTCTCTCTCTCTCGCTCTCTCTTGTTATCGATTCCTATCAGCCATTGCTCTTGGCAGGTTTTCTACACCGCATCCAGTGTCCGCACAGAGCTGATGTGTGTAAGTCCTCTCTGGTCGGTCAACACTGGTGTACTAGTCCATTAGAGTTCGTCGCTCATTGGCTTGTCCTTGCTTCTCCAGCAGTGCCCTGCATGTCTTTCTCATCTTGCTTGAATGGTTTGTGGGATGGGAGGTTAGTTGCCGTACAGCTGCTGTTAAGTTCCGTGTTGCTTCCAGGATTGGTTTAAAACACTATGTAGCATTTTTGTGCAGAATTATAGATAAATAAGGAAAAGTACTCAATAATCAGCACTCAAGAGTTATCTTCCTTGAAGAATTAAAATGAGCAAGATAAAAACGAAGATGTAACGCTATTAGTATCAACCAATAAATTCAGTTGGAAATGGTTTAATTCTCAAAGGGAAAAATACGTGAGCAAAGATCGCGCTATGTAGTGTCTTTTTTGTCTTTCTAATAGAGATTCTGTATTCTTACTCATTGGAAACGTAATTTCCTGCCATATAAGAGGAATAATATATTTCCAGAGCATTTAAAAAATTTAAATAAATTTAAAAAAAACGTAGATAAAGAAATGTATTTTCACTGTGGGGCTTACAATAAGTTGGTTGTATCACCTACAAAGGGGTATTATCCCTACAAAAAGGAGTGTTTTAGTTATGACATTAAACTGCATCCGATGGCGAGGATCCAGTTCTGGAGTTCTGAGACGTGTGGATTACACCTTCACTGTCATTACTCCCAGATCCACTCTGGCCCAGAGTGGTAGTACCTGTTAAGGTCCCATCTGTGGCTCAAATAGATCTGTTTAAAAAATATTCGAATTCAACTGGAATACTTGATACCTATAACTGCAAAGTATTCATATCAAGAAAGGTTAATTGAAGCTATAATTGTTTACTAAGGATTATCAATTTAATTATTATTAGTAGAGGTTGTTGTAGTAGAAATTTACAAAGCTTTTTGCTTAGATGTGGCACAAGGCCATATGAGTATGGCACCCAATGAGTCTTGAATTCACTCGTAGAGGTTGCTAGTCTAGCTTGAAAACCATTACACCACCCAAGGCACCTTCGTTGTGGTAGTAGTAGTAGTAGTAGTAGTAGTAGTAGTAGTAGTTGTTGTTGTTGTTACTTAAAAATATACAACTGTCCAAACAAATGATTAGTACTGAATAGAAATAATTGATAACATATAATTAGATTGAAGTACTTAAATCCATATATTGCCCAGTCGGTTGTGGTTGCAGAATACAGCGACTGCTCCTCTGCAAAGGGTTAAGACCCCCCACACCAAACGAGTGTCCTGGATATGACACTAAACAATCTGATGCTGAGGTTCCTGTAATGCTGAAACTTTGAGGAAGGCGGAGTACCCCTTCATTGTCATGGCTCCCAGGTCCACTCTGGCCCGGCGTGGTAGCACTTGATTGGGTCCTATCTGTGGGTCAAATAGAACTAAACTGTACTTACGCTAAACTGAATTGTTTGAAATAAAACTGTTTATGACATTGAAATTGTACTTACGTTAAACTGTATTGTTTAAAATTGAACTGTTTTGATATTTAATTGTATGTAAACTATATTTATACTAAACTGAATTGTTTGAAATAAAACTGTTTGACTAAACCGAATAGCTTGAAATAGAAATATTTTTGACAATAAAACAGTGTACTTACGCTAAACTGAATTGTTTGAAATAGAATTGTTTATTTGTATAGAAAAGGGTTCGGCATTAAATAACCTACAAAGATTGATATGCCATAAACTCAAACAAACAAATAAACAAACAAATAAATTTAAATCATACAAATTATGTACAAATTATTTTTATTAGATTAGAATACTTAATATCATATAACTGTGTGCCAAAAAAAAAAACTCCCAAGAAGCAACTGCATGTAAATATAAACGTAAAAAAAAAGTTGGCGACTGTAGTCGATGGCGACCCGAAGGTTCCCTTTTTAATAGTTACAACATCGAGATGTAGGGGAGGGCGCTACTCCTTCTCCTGGATTGCTCCACTTTACCCTTGATACGTACCTGTGTGCTGAGTGTTAAGCGAGGCATCGAGTAACATTTTTTAAGTCTTTGGTATGACTCGACCTGGGATTGAACCCAGATCTCCCGGGCCATTGGCGAACACTCTACCAACTAGGCCAATGAGCCGGTTATGAACGTACAATGTAGATAATTCCCTAACCATAACAACACCAGATCATTTTGTGTTCTTTTTTATACTTTAAATTTTCTAATCAACTATCATATTACTTCACTTGTTTTTTCTTTCTTTCACTGCTTAAAACTTGTTAATTTCTTCAATTTACATCCAATCACTTGTTTTGTGTCTTTAACTTCACCATAAAGTCGACTTTACTACTACTACTACTGCAACAACAGCAACTACTACTACTACTACTATTGAAGGAGTCTCCGTGGCGTATTGGTTAACGTGCTCGTCTGTGATATCGTAGTAAACTAGTTCAAATTCCAGTCGCGCACTTTCGGAATAATACCCTTGGCAAAAGTATGAAACCCCTTATTCCCCACCAACCCAGATATGTGTTAAATAGTACCACTACTTTTCTTTTACATGGATGGTATTGAATAACCCGCAAAAATTGATATGCCATTAAAACAAAGAAAACAAATCAAACTACTATTGCTACTACTACTACTACATTGTTACTACTACCACCACCAACTTCTCTTTACTTTTAATATATCTCTCTCACCTTCTTACGTTTTCCTGTATATCCATTTGGATTTCTCCCGTGCCTAATTTACTATCCAATTGTCTCCAAGTGCTCGTTCGTTCTCATGGCAACGATATTGAAACGATCGAAGTGAGATTGAAGGCGCATGCGTCAACAGACAATACGGTCTTCCTAATATGGCCGACGTTTTCAGCTTATTCAAATATTCACTTAGCAGACTATCTTATAAAGGACTCAACAATTTTGTATTTTAACATTTCTAAACACAAAAACTGGCAGTAACGTAAATAAATAAATGAATAAAAAGCAAGACTGTGACTTAGGGATTCCTATTGTATCACAACGTGTGCTTGTTCACGACACACTCTAAAACATCGCGTCTAGATACACTTATAAAAGCACTTGATTTCCGGAAAAATGTTAGGTTAATTCTTGTCAGTACGCCTCTTATTTTATGAACGTATTGCTTAGTGTTTGTTGTAAATTTACACAGTAAAATCTTCACAACAAAGCTGTTATTTTCTTCTTTATTTTTGTATACTTGTAACTTGAAAAGGAAACACATACTGACGATTCTTTCTTCGATTTTAATGGCATTTCAACCTTCGTGGGTTATTTGATCCCAAAGCTATCTTCGTAGCATACTAGTAGTTCTATTTAATCCATAGCTGGGGGATGAGAATGTTCATACCGTTCCCAAGGATATTAGTTTGAAGTGAACGTAATAGTGCGACTGGCGTTCAAATTCACTAATCATAATGTCGTAGTCCAAAACGTTAACCACTACGCCACGAGGACACCCCCTTCATACTAAAGAGTTGTAAATTTGTTTAGGAACTAAATTTTACTACAACATATTTTCTTAAGAATAGAAGTAAATAATCAAGACTTATCTTTCGTTTTATCTCTGTTTTATATCAGCTACGGTTGTCTAAAGCACAGGAGCCTCACCAACAGATGCAATTTACTGTCATATCCACATCTTTTGGGAGTGGGGTCTTACCCCACTGAAGGGGATACAGTCGGTATATTCTAAGCACCGTTGACCGAGCTACTTAGGAATTGATACGAGACAGTTTCATGTTTAATGAATTACTAATGATTATACAACATAAATTTATCATAAATAATTTCACCACCAAATGGGTAGGTGTCTTCATCCTTTCTATCAAGTCGGCTTTACTACTACTTCTACTGCTATTGTTTCTACTACTACTACTACTACTGGGAGAGTCCCTATGGCATAATGGCTAAATTACTGTACCGTGAGTTCGAACTCCAGTCGTGTAATTACGTTTAATTCCGGATTCATACCCTTGGGAAATAACTCAAGATATTGGTTAAACAGTTGCACTTCTGTTCTTCTACATGGATGGCTTGGGCATTAAATTATCCACGAAGGTTGATACGCCATTAGATAAAGAAGCTAAGCCAAATACTTCCAATTGCATTGAAGATGAGAAAGAGAGGGATTTTCAGTGTCAAGAATTATTACAAGCATTACAGGCAGTTGTCGGTTGGTTGGTTCGTGTTTTACAGCATATCAACCCTTGTGGTTTGTATGATTGCAAATCCTGTTCATATATGTGTGTGAGTATGTGTATGGTTTGTAAGTTGATAGTTTGTCGGTAAGATTATTTTTAAACAAGTATTTCCAGCTTATTTGCTTGTACACACTTAACTGGTTTTAAGTTTTCCTATCGAACACTAATAATTCTATTTAATGTTAATCATTTGTTTACACATAGCTCAATGATTACAAGTATTTCTATTTAACGTTAGTACCCCTTCATTGCCATTGCTACCAGGTCCACTCAACCCCGGAGCGGCAGCACCTGATAGGGTCCTATCTATGGATCAAAGAGAACTGTCTGACATTTAAACTGAGCGCAAAAACTTATGCTAAACTGAATTGTTTGAAATAGAAATGTTTGATCATTTAACTGTGTTTAAACAAATGACTGTTTAAGTGAATTGTTTGGGATACATGACAATAGTTGGAACCATTTTACTTTGTTGACTTATGCTAAACTGAATGATTAGAAATAGAACTGTTAGCTCATTTAACTGTGTGTATATACAAAATAGGTTTACAAATCTTATATTTGATATATATGTAAAAACAGGATTTGGCATTAAATAACCAACAATGTTTGATATGCCATAAATCTCAACTCAACCAACCAACCTTTCTCGTATAAGCAGTTTTCACACAACTGTGTGGTTTCAAATTACTAATGAATTAACTAACGAATGAATAACTAATTAATAGATAAGAAATATATGAATAATAAATGATTTTAATGTTCTATTTGACCCCGAGAAGGGACCCTAAAAGGTATTACCACTTCTGGTCTGAGTGGATTTGGTAGTAAAGGCAATGAATGTATACTCCACATTCTCCTAAGTTCCAGGACTAGACCCTTACAATCAAATGCATATATATATATATATATATATATATATGTGTGTGTGTGTGTGTGTGTGTGTGTGTGTGTGGAGGTGCCCGTGGTGTGATGGTTATCGTTGTAGGATATGGACACGGTGACACGAGTTCAAATCCTAGATGAGACTGATTGCATTTCACATAGCACTAA
>OY757906.1:113929035-113949035 GCA_963585895.1 Sepioteuthis lessoniana
GCTATATGGATGCACCACATGGACGCTTACGAAGCGGCTGGAAAGGAGGCTGGACGGAAATTATACAAGAATGTTGGGAGCAGTATTAAACAAGTCCTGGCGACAACACCCCACGAGACTCCAACTATACGGACACTTGCCCCCCATCACGAAAACTATACAAGTTCGACGAACCAGACACGCAGGACACTGCTGGAGAAGCAAGGACGAGCTCATAAGCGATGTACTCCCGTGGACCCCCACACATGGATGTGCAAGAGTGGGACGACCAGCACGAACCTACATACAGCAGCTGTGTGAGGACACAGGATGTAACCCTGAAGACCTGCCGGAGGCGATGAATGATAGGGAGAAATGGCGAGAGACGGTCAGGGATATCCGCGCAGGCGGCGCGACATGATGATGATGATGAATAATAATGAACTTAAGAAAAAAAATTATAACTTCAAGTAAATATTCTAAATGTAAATAATTTGCATGTCGTTAAATGGTTTCAAGTATTAATTTCTAATAATAATAATAATAAAAATGATATAAGTGGACGAATGGAGAGCATCCAAACAACTACATTATTGAGAACGGCCAGAATACTTAGAAGAGTCCAGGGAACTTTAGGAGACTTGCAGTCACTCAAACTCCAGTGAAAGACCATCAGTTAAAACTGATAAGAAAAACTCTCAAGAAGTAAATAATAATAATAATAATAATAATAATAATAATAATAATAATAATAAGAAGAAGAAGAAGAAGAAGAAGAAGAAGAAGAAGGCTAGACACGTCTGGGTCGGCAAGGTGATCCACTGGGAGATGTGCAAGAAATTTAAATTTGACCATACGAACAAATGGCATATGCACAATCTAACATCTGTCCTAGAAAATGACACACATAAACTCCTATGGGACTTTGACATACAAACAGATCACCTAATCTCGGCCAGAAGATCAGACCTTATAGTAATCAACAACAACAAAAAAGAGAGAACATGCAAAACTGTTAACTTTGCTGTCCCGGCTGACCACAGAATAAAACTGAAAGAATGTGAAAAAGAAGGAAAAAGTATTTCGACCTTGATAGGGAATTGAAAAAACTATGGAACATGAAGGTGACAATTATACCAATTGTGATAGGTGCTTTTGGTACTGTAACTGAAGGATTATTAAAGTGACTGGAGGACTTGGAAGTTGGCGGACGAGTGGAGACCATCCAAACTTCAGCATTATTGAGAACGGCCAGAACACTGAGAAGAGTCCTGGAGACTTGAGGAAACTTGCTGCCACTCAAACTCCAATGAAAGACCATCAGATAACGCTGATGTGAAAACTCTAAGTAAGTGAGTAAATAATAATAATAATAATAATAATAATAATAATAATAATAATAATAATAATAATAATAACAATAAGTGGAATTTGCCGTTCCTGCTGACTACAAGGTAAAACTGGAGGAAAGCGAAAAGAGAGATAAGTATCTAGACCTTGCTCGAGGATAAAAAAAACCCCTATGGAACATGAAAGTGACAGTGATACCAGTTGTAATTGGCGTGCTCGGTACAGTTATCAAAGGAAGGGTATCGAAGGCTTGGAAATTAGAGGAGCGGAGACCATTTCAACTTCAATATAGTTGAGATCGGTCAAAAATACTTAGAAGATTCCTTGATACTTAAGGAGACTTACTGTCTCTCAGACTCCAGTGGAAAACCATTACGTAACGCTGGTATGAAAAACTCTCAAAGAAGTAAAATAATAATAATAATAATAATAATAATAATAATAATATCTTTGGACACAATCGTATGGTTTCACGTATTCCTACTAATACCAATAATTTTAGCGCGCACAAAAATTTAACCTGTCATAAAATAACAGGAAATTCTGTTGATAAATCCAGTTTTATTATTATCAATGTGTTCAATATTATTTTGCAGATGCAAAAGTACCGAGCACTATGATTAGCACAATGTTGGGGAAATCCTCGAGATGTCTTTGAAATTAACTCGGCAATTTATTGCAAATGTCGTCATTCAGTCTCCCATAATATGTCCCTTACAAACCAGAGGAAAAATCACTGGTTTGAAAATCAACCAAGAAGAGGATACAAGTTTAAATAAATCAGATTATAGTGCAAGAAAAATGCATTCCACGTAGATTTATTCAAATAAGTATTATATATATATATATATATATATATATATATATATATATATATACAGAGAGAGAGAGAGAGAGAGAGAGAGAGAGAGAAGATACCTGGCTAATAAGATTTTCATTAGATTTTGAAGGAGCGCTTGATTTATTCGTTTACATAGATGACTGTGATTGCCAAATTTGATTTCAAAGCAGGATGATTAAGTTTCATATTAAATCCAAATGGCAGATATGTTTGCATGTCAATTTGTCTCTTATTTCCATGCATTGATTTTATGTGTATATCATTTTCATTTCTTTCTATGATGGAGAATTCTGTATCTCTGTTTAAATCATGACTGTTTGTGCGGAAATGTTGTTTTGTAATAATGTATTTTGTTATATCTATACCGAAGGAGCGCTCAGTATGTGTGATTGGGTATATTCAAGTCTATGTTGTATATATATATATATATATATATATGTGTGTGTGTGTGTGTGTGTGTGTGTGTGTGTGTGTGTTTGGCACGATATATTAGGCTTTTAATAATTGCTCTTCTTATATTGTTCATGGTATTCACTTTTATCATTGAGCGAACAGGAATGATTACTAGTAGGGGTTTCGTATTTAAAGTGGATCTTAATGTTGTTTGTGTCGGTCAAGACATCGAGAAATTGAAGATTATTGTTGGTATGAAGTTCAGAAGTGAAATCGAGGACGGAATTACATTGGAAAGACTTTTGTAGATTGTATAGTTCATTTGTGCTATTGTCTAGGAGAATATCGCTGACATAACGTAAATATATTTGAATATATTTGAAAACTTTATTTTCTAGTTGAGCCGGGTAGAAATTCCTGAAAGTGGATTGAAGGGCAATACCGTCGTGTTCTTTGCATATATATATCGATGATGGCCTTAGAATGAAACTTAACTGGTACAACGGAGGAGGATCGTCTTCAGAATATTGTGGTTAATTTGGCGGGGAAGATATGTGGGGATTTTTTTTTTGTAAATTTTAAATATAGTGATGTCAGTAGTTTCTTTCATTGGTGAAAAGATTTTCAACGTCAAGTGAGGCTATGATTTGGTGTGGTTTGGTTTCTTTGTTTAATGCTATACCAACCTTTGTAGGTCATTTAATGCCAAAGCATTCTCCTAGGGAAACAGTAGTGGTATCATTTATCTCATTGCTGGGAGGATAAGAGGGTTTCATACCATTCCCAAGGGTATTTGCCCGAAATGGAACGTAATAGAGCGACTAGAGTACGAACTCGCTTACTTCGACTGCGCAGTCCATCGTTTTAACCATTATACCACGAGGACACCCCCGCTATGATTTGGTTATTCAGTTTAAAAGTTTGTAAAATTTGAATGAGTTTATAGCTGGATTTTAGAATATATATATATTGCAAAAACCGGATAGGTGGAGCGATAATAATGATTCTAATCAAATGACGTCACTCTCGGTAGTGGACGTTATTAATGACGTGATCCTTAACAACTACCCTTATCAATTGATTAATATTGATTTCTTATCGGGGATTTCTTCTATAAAACCCTTCAAAACATGTGTAATATGCTATAAAAGCTCACGGATTCTTTGATGTAGTCTCATTCTTTAGCAGTACAGAAACTTGGTATTATTACAACAATAAACAATAACAAAGACAAACAACGACAACAACAACAATGACAATAATTATCTATTTCAGTGTACCTTGTTGCTAAGTAGTAGTTAACAAGCTAGTGTCTCTAAACTTTACAACAATAGCGATTTCGATTCTTACTGGGTGACCTAATTCTAAATAACTAACTGTTCTTGCACGGACAGAATGTGACACAAGATCAAATTTTAAGCGGAGTAAAGTGATTTAAATTCAGAGTTTTTTTTATCTCTTCTTCCGCGCAGCCTTGGTTAGACAACCAGCATAGGAGAAGAAAGACTCTGAATTCAAACCAGCTTTATGTATTCAACTAACCCTTCCGCCACAAGTAGGGTGCAACAGAAGGTCAATTTCTAAGCTACACTCCTCTTAAAAATTGACAACACGTGACGGAGGGGTTAGGTATATATATATATATAATATATATATATATATATATATATATATATATATATATATATATATATATACAGGGTCATTGTACATCTTATCTACTGCGAATGAAATAATTATTGCTGTTATCTGTATTTGAACGCACTATATGGAGACAAGATTTAGAGCTTTCTTGTTACTATACACTGACTGTACCGCTACTCTGTTTTACGGATTTTTACTACTAACAAAATAACTAAATATTTCTATCAGGATGTAAAATTACTGATCAAACAATAGATTTTCAATATCCGCCCCAAGTTTATTTGAGCATGTTTTGGGTCCATAATCTACATTGTTTTACGAATAAAAAGCTGTCTAGGTATCACAATTTAATCCTACCCGTGATATCGTAACAAAAAGGGGAGAAATTCAGAGGTGTAGTGGATAACGTGCTGGACAGTGACATCGTGGTAATCGAGTTCGAATTCCAGTCGAATGATTACATTTGCTTTTGGACAAATACTTTTGGGAAAAATATGAATTCCCTTATTTCATCCAGCTGTGGTTTAAATAGTACACCATTGTTCTTCTACAAGGATGGCTTTGGTATTAAATAGCCCACGAAGGTTAATATGCCATTAAAGAAAAAAACTAAACCGTATCAAGTCGAGTAATAATTAATAAATAACAAATAAACTTTTTTTGCAATTACAATGTTACTGCTTTATATAGAATATATACATAATTTTATGTTATCATTAGAAATAGATGTTATAACGCCCTTCGCCCAGACATGACTCTTGGCCCTTATGTGGGATAAGATTACAAACTTCTGGTGTAGATAGAGTCCTGTAATGGTGGTGGTAAGGATCGTGAACATTTTCCATTTATTATAATTATTTATTCAAGTCTAGATTTACCGCTTCAAGGCCGGTGTTTCAGAAACAAACCGAATCCCATCGTGTTATTTTACATAAGGAATTTCTTTAAGACATAAGTAGTTCCTGAGAGTGTAATCTTTTGTAGTTCTCTTATAGATGGTTTACACAGGAACTGTACAAGGAGGATGTTAATTCCGTCTTCAGGGCGCCAAATACTCGAATAACAACTGGTCTAGGCTTTGCCACAGTCTTGGAAATTCATTGAATCATCGCGTTTTTTTTTTAAACTATCATCTATTCTTTTCACAACATCAATGAAGAAATGAAAGGTGTATTGAATAAGAGTAGACATAATAATTATCATAATTTGGTTTGGGTTGTTTAATAGCATATCAACTTTCCTGGATTACTTAATGCCGAATCCATCCTTCAGAAGAACATTTAACCATCAAGTGGGGAAAGATAAGGGTCTTCATAGCTTTTCCAAGGGCATTAGTCTGAAAGATCGAATAACGCCACTAGAGTTCGAACTCACTTACTTCGATGCTGCAGTCCAGTTCTTTAGCCATAACACCATGGAGACTTCCCCCAAATTATAACGGTTGAGGTTAATAATATAATTATAAATGTAACAATACTAACAAGGAACGAAGTGTGATTAAATTCAATCCAAACATTACATGTTTAATTCTTTATAATCATACATATAATGGCAGACTGGGTTCTTTAGCTTTGGTTGCCCAGTCGGCTGGGGCAGTAGAATACATTGACTGCACCTCTGCAGAGGGGTAAGACCACCACCCGCAACGAGTGTCCTGGTTATGACACTAAACAATATGATGGTGAGGTTCCAGCAGTGCTGGAGCTTTGGGGAATGCGGAGTACCCCTTCATTGTCATGATTCCCATGTCCGCTCTGGCCCGGAGTGGTAGCACCTGATAGGGCCCTATCTATGGGTTAAATAGAACTAACAGTATACTTATGCTAAAATGAATTGTTTGAGTAAACTGAATAGCTTGAAATAGAAATGTTTTTGACAATTATAACCGTACTTAGATTAAAACTGTGTGCTATGCCTAACTGAATTATTTGAAATAGAATTGTTTTTCGACATTAAAACTGTGTTTACACTTAATTGAATTGTTACATATAACTGCTTGAATAGTCTGAAATGGTAATGATTTTGACAATTAAACTGTGTACTTATGCTAGACTGAATTGTTTTAAATAAAACAGATTATTTGCATAAAAATGAATTGGGCGTTAAATAACCTACAAAGGTTGATATGCTCTTTTTTCAAACAAATTTTAATCCGCTTAAAAATTGATCTTGTGCAGGAGGGTGTAAATAAATTCATATATATCATAGCTCTCTTGTCTCCGTAATGCTTGTGTTAATTTGTGACCACTGACAATCCCTTTTTTACTTCATGTTGATCGCACATGATAGTAAAATCATTTACAATAAAATTTGTTAAATCATTAGCAATTCACTTGCATTACACATAAAAGTAAATTTGGCGACCGTCGTCGAGGGCGACCAGAAGGCTCCCTTTTCGGTTGCTGCTACACCGAGATGTTGGAAAGGGCGCTACTCCTTTCCCTTGAATGCTCTACTTTACTCTTAATACATACCTTATAATGCTGAGAGTTAAGCAAGAAGGTATCACGTACCATTTTTTGAGTCTTTGGTATGACTCGACCTGGGATTGAACCCTAGTCTTCCGAGCTATTGTCGAAAAACAGCTCAATTCTTTCTAGCTTCAATTCCTGAAAAATGATATTCGCTTTGTTTCTTGAATTTCAGTAAATTTCTCTTTTCAAATCAATTACAAACTATTTCACAGTATAATCATCAATAGTGTGTGTGACTAGCTTGTTGGTCAGAACACTACAGCAGACGTTATTTTTATCGGTCAAATAGTGAAAATAAAACAATATACAATTGCGGGAAGAATATTTTGCAAGTTTCGTGGTGAGATGAATTCAAACCTCACTGAGTGCACAAAATTAGACCTAATAAGTATTAACTGCGATTGCTTCGTCATGTAACGATCAGTACGCTGGTCTCGCTAGTACTGAACTGAGATCAATCCTCATAGGGTATTCTTTCTACTTGCGACCTTGTGCCGCACTTAGATAAGCTTACTAAATATCAAATTATTCTATGACGTCAGAAAGATGGCGGCATTATTATGTAAGCATGAAACAAAACGGAATGAGAGGATGAAGCTGGTGGTCTGGAGGGGAGTTTGGTGTAACGAGTGACAAGTATCGATTGACAGCTGCTTGGAACCTGACGCAGGATCACATGACAACTGGCTTCTATTGTTTCAGTCCTGCAGTAATAACGGTAGTTCTCAGATCTCCTAGAAAATAAATGAACCCGGAGTGCATAAGACTCAAATGCAAACATTAATGCATATATTTTTGACTCACGTATATATTTATACGGCATGTAATCCATTAAACACGGCAGCTCAAGAATTGAATTCCATCAATACGATCAGAATATAGTGTTGTGTCCAGTACTGAGCTGAAGAATTGTCATTATTTGACGAATTATTCAGAATAGAAGGCACATCTCTATTTTTATTACTAACTGTCGGTCGATGTAGTCTCTGGTCTTCCTAATATTTCAAGAAGGCCTGGGATGAAGAATTAGAAAGTAATTGTGCAAGTACTGATGATAAAAGGGGCTAAGACGTTTGTGTGTTTATTATTTTTACCTTCCATTATCGATATCGCACACACACACACGTGTATATATATATATATATATATATATATATATATATATATATATATATATATATATATATATATATATATATATATATATATATATATATATATTAGGATACAATGATGTTAGGCTAGGTGCAAGTATTGGTAGACTATAACTTCTAGGTAAAAATTAATTCATCAGACACATGTTTTGCTAGTGGCGTAACGGTTAACGTCATATAAAATGGACACAGCGGCCTGAGTTCAAATCCTGAACTAGGCTGTTTACATTTTACATACCACTTGGGAAAAGCATGTATTTAACTCTTCTCTCTTCAGCTATGGGTAATTAAAAGAACAAACTGGGTTCTTTAACCTTGTTATAGCAACCGGTCTAGAAAAAGAAAAACTCTGAATTCAAACCTGTCGAACACCGTTTAAAAATTGACCTTGTGTCACATCCTGCTTGTGGTGGAGGGGTTGGGTAAAAGCATACACCTGATTTGCATATAAAAGCGGTTACAGAATATAAATTTACAGTCTGATGATGAAAATACATTTATTGCTTTTTCAACGATCATTTCCTATTCTTTTCTGGTTATTGCGCGAAGTTATTTTCTAAGTTCAGTTTTTCATAACATGAAATTTATTTTTGAATACTATGCGTATCTGCTGAAACCTAAGACATATACACACATGTGTGTGACGCATATAACATGAGAGAGAAAGAGAGAGAGAGAGTGCGAGAGATGTTTATTGAAATTTTTAATATATATAAATTTTGTAAATATATACATAATAATAGATACATATATAGATATATATATATGAATACATATATAAATATATATATATAAGTATATATTTGAATATATATATGGAAATATATACATAATATATATAAATGCAAATATAAGTTTTTGTAACAAATGTGAATGACTGAGAATTTGTCCAATCTTTTCTATAAAAACTTAAAAAATGCACTTTGCACTTGTTTCTGGAATTCTAATTTCCGCTTTGCTTCCCACAGTTGGGTAAAGTACGAAAAACTTTTACCCGTCCCTGATTTTGATGAAGTAGCTTTAGCTTTTATTGTCATCACACCTACTCAAGAATTATATATATATATATATTGAAATTTTGAGTTTTTCTGCCGGACAATTCATTCTGACACTGAGATTGATGGAACGAATATTTAATTGGAATTTGACTCTTTAAAAGAATCACGCCTTTCTGCAAATGTTTCAATGGGTTCTTTCTTTCTTTCTTTCTTTCTTTCTTTCTTTCTTTCTAATTCGTTTTAAAATCTGTTTCTCTTTAGAAAATCTACGATGAAAAATATTCAATGTTTATCATTTGAACATTTAAAAATAAACACTTAAAACAAAAGTTAATTTAAATATTCACATAATAATCGAAAAGATCAAGACCACACCACTGTTAAAATCAACTAGAATACTTCGAAGAGTCCTGGTGACTGAAGGAGACCTGCTGTAAAAAAAACACCAGTTACTACTGACATAAAAACTTGTATAAAGGTAAAATATCATTATTTTTATTCTACTTCTTTGAGGGGGTGTCCTCGTGGTGTAATGGTTAAAGCCATGGACTGCGGAATCGTAGTACGCGAGTTCGTACTCTAGTCACGCTATTACGTTCACTTTCGGGCAAATACCCTGGGGAAAGGTATGAACCCCCTTAACCTCCCAGCTATGGGTTAAATAGTACCACTACTGTTCTTCTAGGAGAATGGTTTTGGCATTAAATAACCTAAAAAGAGTTGATATGCCATTAAACAAAGAAACCAAACTACTTCTTTGAGAGTTTTCACATCAGTGTAAGCTGATAGTTTTTAACCGGACCCTTCTCAGTATTCTGGCCTGTCTTAATAATGCTGTATTCTAAATGATCTCCAGTTGACCTCTGATTGCCAAGTCTTCCAGTTCCTTTACCAAGCCTTTGGGGATTGTTCCGAGTCCACCAACTACAATTGGCATTACCGTACCTTCATGTTCTATTTTTTTTTTTTTAGTTCTCTATAAGGTTTTATGGCTTTAAAAATGATAATAACAATAATAATAATATGGACATTTCAAGCGACAAGAAAGCGAAATCACACACGAGAAAACTTGGACATGGCTAAGAAAAGAAAACCTTAAGAGAGAAACTGATAGCAGCAAAAAACAACGCCATAAGGACTATGCCAAAGAAAGAAGAGACAAGACGCAACAAAATTGCCGATGTAGACTTTGTGGTGACAATCATTCACATAATAAGCGAATGCAGCAAATTAGCACAAAGAGAGCATAAGAGGAGACACGACTGGGTGGGCAAGGTGATCCACTGGGAATGGTGCAAGAAATTTGAATTTTACCATACGAACAAATGGTATATGCACCACCCGAAATCTGTCCTAGAAAATGAGATGCACTAGATTCATTTGAATTTTGAGATACAAACGGATCACCTAATCTCGGCCAGACGATCAGATCTCGTGATCGTCAAAAAAAAAAAAAGAACATGGTGAATAGTGGACTTTACTGTTCCGGCGGACCACAATTAAAGGTGAAAGAAAGCAAAAAGCGAAATAAGCTCCTAGACCTTGCTAGAGAACTGAAAAACTATGGAACATGAAGATGACAGTAATACCAATTGTAAATGGCGCGCTTGGTACAATCAGCGAAGGACTAGTACAAGGACTGGAGGCTTTGGAAATAAGAACACAAGTGGAGACCATCCATACTACATCATGGTTGAGATAGGTCAGAATACAGAGAAGGGTCTTGGAGACATACATACTTTTCATACGCCCTGTTGGCTAGGGTTGTAGAATACGCCGAATGCGCCTCTGCACTGGGGGGTAACCCTCCCATCAGCATGGGGTGTTTTGATACAAAACTGCATCTGATGGTGAGACTCTAGTCCTAGGACGATGGGGAATACAAAGAACTCCTTCATTGCTATTACTCTCAGGTCCACTCTGACCCGGATTTGTACTACCTGTTAGGGTCCTGTCCATGGGTAAAAAAGGACTGTTTCGTTTAAAAACAATGTTACCTATAAACTATTTACTTTCAAATCATATATATATATGTATGTATATATATAAACAGGATTTGGCATTAAACAGCCCACAAGGGTAGATATGCTATAAAACACAACCAAATCAAACCAAACTTTTCATATATATATATATATATATATATATATATATATGAAAAGTTTGGTTTGATTTATATATATATATATATATTACATGTTTTCTTTCTTCTTTACAACAGGTGCCTGTTTTCTTTGGAGCCTGTTTTAATGGATACGTACTTACAATTTTGAACGATATATATATATGTGTGTGTGTGTGTGTGTGTGTGAAAAAATTAGTGGGAAAGTTAATAAACCGTAATTCAGACACTGGATTCGATTAATATGTCGTCTTCAGAATGTTGGTGATTACATAGTGGTAGGAATAGGAGGATGCATTTTGAATATCTTGTCAGTTTTATTTTTATCTGTTGTATCGTGGTAAGGAAAAGATACACAGTGAAATAGAGTTAATCGTCGGTACAGTCCGACCAGTATTATAAGTCTCGCGCTGTTCGTGTTACGTCCGAAGTTGGTCACACTACTGACCGACGTCCTTCTTCTGCATCTGCTTCTTTTATACTTCTACGATACCGGAAGTCACGTGGTACGAGCCACTATACAAAATTATTTTTCTTTTCCTTTTTCTTTTTCTTTCTTTCTTTCTTTCTTTCTTTCCCTCTTTTTACCTACCACAATGAAGTCACCAACATTTTAATGAAGTCTTTGGGTAAATAAAAAGGAAATATTATTTGAATCCGTTTTCTGTGTTTCGTTTTATTAACTTTTTCAACTTATTTTTTCGCATTTTGTCGGAATTATCCAAACTGTTATTTCTCTCTCTCTCTCTCTCTCTCTCTCTCTCTCTCTCTCTCTCCCATATATATATATATATATATATATGTTGGTGTATGTGTGTGTAGAATATTACACATTTCCACGTCTGTTCCTCAGTTAAATAACCTAATGACCTGAGATGTCTAACGTTGCTTTGTCAATCTAACATTTTTAAAATCAATCATTAGAAAGCATGAAATACAATTTGCATATCAATATTATTGTATATCAATATTAATATCAACACATTTGCATGAAGTAATATCAGATATCATAATGTTTTCGTTTTCTACTCACACTGACATCATGTATATGCAAATCATTTCCAGATTAGAAACAAAACTATAATCATTCTCTTCCCATATTAAAATTTATTCATATCTTTTCACCTATATTCAATTTATTCAACTAAAAATGAAAATAGAAATGAAATAAAATAAAAAGATAAGTACATAAATGGAAGTTGGAATTTAATTCCACTCCAAACGTAGGAGGCTTGCTTAGTGTAATGGTTATCGTTGTAGGAAATGGAATCGGTGATTCTACTTCAATTCTTGGACGAAACTCTATTTCACTTCGTGTTAAGACTCTTTGGAATGGCATGAAACCAGCTGTTCTCCTTCCAGCTATGAGAAAATAGTAGGGCAGATTTAGTTATTTAGGCTTGATTTGGTGACCAATCTAGAAGAATAAAAATGCTAAATTTAAAACACACTTATTCCGTTTCAATATTGATCGTGTGCCACATCCTTTTTTTGTGGAGTAGTTGGGTAAATACATGCGAACGTTTAGGCATGGCAGGATAATATGCCGAACTGAGTCGGATCAGGGATTGTTTCTTGCTTCTGGTATCAAGTAGCCCAGTACAGACTGTCGCATGCTAGTTGGAAAGGAGATGGAGACCACCAAGTAACCCTCGATTATCTTGAGAGACTCCATTAAGTGAAATTGTTTGGGTCGGCATTCCGACCCCTAATTACAAACCTTAGTACTGGGGATCCGTCTTTCAGACTGTACCTCTTCATTTGATTTAAAGAGCAAGTAAACGACGCAGTAATACGTAACTTATTAAGTGATGATATATATTCTTCACTTAAAAAAATTTTGCATCATTTTCCATTCATGAAGAGAAAAAATATAAACATTCTCTGTCGCCAGTCACTCACTGTCGTTCAATCAATCAGTTAGTATATATATATATATATATAAAGAGAGAGAGAGAGAGAGAGGGAGTTGTGAGATGCCCGTGGTTTAATTGCTATCGTCGTTGGAAATGGACCTGGTTAACCGAGTTCAAATCCTGGACGAGGCTGATTGCATCTCACATTGCACTAATACCCATATCCAATTATCGTCTTTCCAACTGTGGGTAAATAGTAGGACAGACTGGTATCTTTAACCTTGGTTAGGCAACCAATCTAAGAGATGGAAAATTCTGATTTCAAACCTGTTAAACTCTGCTTTAAAATTGACCTTGTGTCACATCAGGATTCGTCTCAGTATTCCGGAGAACCTCAACAATACCGTAACTTGGAATATCCCGATTCTTCCCCCGATTCCCAACTTTTCTAAGCCCTTTTCCAAGCTTTTCAGGACCTTTACAAGTGCATTCATTACAACAGGCATCACCGTCTCTTACATGTTCCACAGCTTTCTTAGTTCTTTGGCAAGTTTAAGTCCTTGTTTTTCTTATCACTTTCTTTGATTTTCTCTCTGTGGTCCGCTAAGACGAGAAAGTCCATTAATAAGACAAGTTCAGGTTTTTTTTTGTAAATAATCACTAGTTCTGGTATTATTATTATTATTATTATTATCATTATTATTATTATCAACTCTATTTGTACCATGTAATCTAGGCAGATTATAAACATATATGTTGAAAATGTATCTCTTTGTAAGACACCAGGGACAATGTCCAAGTAGTCGTTGTCACCATCGGTTGAACGAACCGTTGTTTTCGTATTTTTGTAAAGTATTATAATAACCGGCTCATTGTCCTAGTGGGTAGAGTGTTTGGTAATGGTCCGGGAGACCAGGGTTCAATCCCAGGTCGCGTCCTACCAAAGACTTTAAAAATGGTACTTGATACCTTCTTGCTTAATACTCAGCAATATAAGGTACGTAACTAGGGCAAAGTGGAGCAATCCAATGAAAGGAGTTGCGCCCTCCCCTACACCTGAGTGTAGTAGCTATTGAAAAGGGAGCCTTCAGGTCGTCCTCGACTACGGTCATCAACTATAATAGCAGTGACTGTTTCTTTGGAGAGACAATATACTAATGGGTTTGTTCCATCTTTCCTCTGTGTATAGAATCAAATGCTTAGGAGAAATCTACGAACAATTGTGTCCTGGACACTGCTGGAGAAGTAAGGACATACTTATAAGCGTACTTATAAGCGACGTCTTCTTCTGGACATCTACTCATGAACGCGCCAGGATTTGACGACCAGCATACACCGGCACTGTGTGAACACTGGATGCAGTATAGAGGACCTGTCAGGAGCGATGGACGATGAAGAAGAGAGAGTCAGTGAACTCCATGCTATTAACTTGACTTGATGATGATGATGATGATGATATAAGGTAACCGATGCAAAGGGACTTCCTCTCTCCACAATACCAAAAATCTGCCAAGTACTTGGTTCTCATCAACTTCATAATCACCCCATTTTTTATACTATGTCAGTTACTCCCTCCTTTCAGAATTGCCTAAAAACAAGTCCCACCACATTATCATTCAAAGCAGTCTAACAATAACAATAACCCTTCGAAACTGAAATAAATGTAAAGAAAACCTGACTGATTATCACCCGTGGGGACCCCTGACCCTCACCGAGAAAATCTGGACTCTATAGAGCCTGAGGCCAGGGACTGGGCAGAAAGGTCAGTCTGGTTCGATTTGTGTGAAGTTTGTATCTACCAGTAAACGTGATGAATGTATGCATATGTGTATGTATGGATGTATGAATTATGCATGTATACATATGCGTGTCTAAAGATTTCTGTGTACAATTAAAGAAAAGAAAAGAAAGCAACTAAATAAATGAAAAAGATGGACTGACTGCGAGAATGGTGGGGAGTGAGAATATAATGAATAGAAGAATTGGCAGAATTAAAAAAAAACACCTACAAAGGTAAGTCGACCGGAAGGCCTCTGCTTTATAATGATAGAAAACCCTGTTTACTAACTCTCTTAAAACGAAAGCCAAACTGAAAGAAAAAAAGAAAGAAAGAAAGAAAGAAAGAAAGGAATGAAGCGTAGTCAAATTTCATGGAATTAAAAAAAAACCCCCAGTTATTTAGGAACAAAGGGAGCAAAAGAAAAGATGATAAATTGATGAAATAAAAGTGATCAGAAAAAAGGTGGGAAAATTGAGGGAAAGACTTGTGAAATAAAGGAAGACGAAAAGAGAGAAAATGGGAAAAAATGACTATAGATAACCGTAGAAAAATTCAGACTTTTAAGAAAGAAAGAAAGAAAGAAAGAAAGAAAGAAAGAAAATAATTGAAAAATGAAAACTTTTGCGAGAAGAAAGTTGAAAAGAAAGAGAGAAAGAAAAGAAAAAACAGAAAAGAGTAAAGAAAGAGTAAAGCAAAAAAAGAGTATCTATTGATAAACATGGAAAATGAAAATTTTTGTTAGAAAAAATAGCAGGCTTATTATTTAAGTGTTGTGAAACAGACTCATTTCAAATAATCTGCTAAAATTACGAGCTGTTTGTGCTACAAATCGAGATAAAATACACTGACTGACACAGGGAGGAGGTTAAAAAGGGAAAGTGAGTGGCAGAGTGAGGTGAAAAGAAAGAAGCTCCACGTTTTGTAAAAGGCATATTTATGAGAATACGTACAGTGAACTGAAAGCTGATTTTGTCAGAGCCGCACCCGTAATGGCGGTCAGTGCTATGAGAGATCGAAAAATGCCACTTCATCATCACTTTATCACATTCATGTATTAATATAAATACACACACACGCACACACACACACACACACACACATATATATATATATATATATATATATATATATATGTGTGTGTGTGTGTGTGTGCTAACAAAGACTTCGAACATTTCTTAATCTGCCTACAACTATTATTGCGATATTTCATTCGCCAAAAAAACAAAATGTTGAATAAAAATCTTTTTTCTACTTATATATATATATATATATATATATATAGAGAGAGAGAGAGAGAAAAGAACAAGAACAAGAATCCCACCTTTTTATTGTAATTCCATAACTCTAAGTTTCATGTGTCTATGGAATAAAAGACATTCATCAGATGAAACTTTATTGCTCTGCTTGCAAGCGTAAGAGCACTTTTTAAGTTATCAAGCGTATTTTACTTTCAATGACTTTTTTACCATTTGTTCACTTTATATACATATATATATATATATATAGAGAGAGAGAGAGGGAGGGAGGGAGGGAGGGAGAGAAAGGGAGACGAGGCCCTGCTTATGCATTTCGTTAATCATAATTCTCTTTAGGACTATAATATTTTTATAATTTCCTTCGGTAGAATCAATTAACTATTATCATCAGGACTTATAATTAAATTTTCCGCATTAAGCTTGGATTATATCATTTAGATTAGATAAAATCTGAAAATGTTCAAATCACAATTTAAAATGATCTGGTTAGAGGCTACTAAAGAGCTCTTTTTAGACCTTACTGGTGAAGTTTTCTTCAGAATGGAATCATCGGTACTCAGGCCGTTAACTTAATATTTGCCTTAGATGCAAGCTTGAGAATTCATATCTATCTATCTATCTATCAATCTATCTATCTATCTATCTATGTGAGTGGAATCATTGTGGCATTGTTGTTAACGTACTGAACAGGGACATCGTTGTGATTTCGAACTCCGGTCGTGCAATTACGTTCACCGACGGACAATTACTCTTGGGAAAAGTATAAACTCCCAAATCTCCCCAGTTATGGTTTAAATAGTGCCACTGTTTCTTTCTACAAGAATGGCTTTGTCATTGAATTACCCACGAAGGTTGATATGCCAAGGTGCCCGTGGTGTAATGGTTATCGTCGTAGGAAATGGACAAGGCGACACGAGTTCAAATCCTGGACGAGACTGATTGCATTTCACATAGCACTAATACCCTTGGGAAAGGTATGAATCCAACTATTCTCCCTCCAGCTATGGGTAAATAGTAGGGCAGACTGAGTTCGTCAGCATTGGTGACTAGTCTAGGAGAAGGAAAACTCTGAATTTAAACCTGTTAAACTCCGCTTCAAATATTGACCTTGTGTCATATCCTACCCGAGTGGAGGGGGTGGTAAATATGATATGCCATAAAACACAGAAACCAAACCAATCTATCTATCTATTTATAAGTGAGGAGGTTTAAAGTCTTATAGTAAATTTGATGTAATATTTATAATATCCATGAAAAGGTATGAACTCGATCATTGTCTCGACTCAATCCTGATGGATAACAGGAAAGAAAGGTCTTCAGTTGTTTATGCTAACGAACTAAATATTCTGCCACAGATTATAGAATCTAAGCTCACTCGTCTTATAACGCCGAGGCAGTAACTCCCCCACCTCCAACGATAAACACAATCCCAAATTCTGGGGGCTAACTGATATGTTCTATAATAGGATCACAGATTGCGCTAAATAGTTGGGGGCCACACATTATGTGAGGCAAACACGGGGCAAGTTTGTCAAAGCTGAACATTAGAGATTTTATAGGCGGGGCCAATACGTTTTTTGATGAGTTGTTGTGAATGGGGGGTGGGTGAGCGTCCGGCTGTCAACAGTGATAATTTTCCATGGAAAGCACATATGAATTCGTGAAATTACGAAGGCAGACTGACTTTGTTGTCGATGGAGAATAAGAAGGAAATTATAATGAAGTGGGTAGTGTCATTCAAGTGCTCAGTGGAAAGAAGAAGAAGAAGAAGAAGAAGAAGAAGAAGAAGAAGAAGAAGAAGAAGAAGAAGAAGAAATAATGAAGTAGACCTATTATGGCATGTCCACCCGTCTAGAGTAATTTTATGCCGAGAGGTTCGGGAATCATGTTCATTGTACATTTTTATTCGAATTTTTTTATAGTCGTTTCTGAAGACATTTTTGCTTGACATCAAATATTTAATACAAAAAATGTGTGCCCAGTTGTATGGTTTCAAGTATTCTTATCTAATAGTAATAAGTGCATGATTTCAAGTAATTATTTCTATCTAATTATAATCATTTGTTTGCTCACAGCTATATGTTTTCCTGTAACTAACAATAGTAATCTTTAGTAAACAATTATAGCTTCAATTAAATATTCTTAATACAAAATATTTATGGTTACATGGTATCAAGAATTTTCATTCAGTGCAAATGATTTTTAAACAGACCTTTTTGACCCATAGATGGGTACTATAAAAAGTCAAATTCAGAGGCCAAAATATAATATTGGCCATTAATAAGTACATCCTGAACAAATTACCTTTTCATTAAAATTTAATTTTCTTTCCTAGCAAAGATACCAGATTGATTTATTGATTAATGCTAACGGCAAGTCTAGGCTTATTTTATGCCTAGAAGGGAATTGCTAGCTTCCCATCCAAAGAGTTTCCTGCACTAAACCCTCTGATGGTGAAGCTCCAGTAATGCTGGTGCTTTGGAAAATGCGGAGTACCCCTTCATTATATTACTCTCAGGTCCACTCAGGCTTGGAGTGGTTACACCTGATGGGGTCCTATTTATGGGTGAACAGTTTGACATTTAAATTGAGAGCAAACAAATGACTTATGCTAAATTGAGTTATTTGAAATAGAACTGTTTGATCATTTAAATGTGTGTCAACAAATGACCGATGATTAATTGAATTTTTGGTGATACATAGCATTACTTGGAACCATTTAACTTTGTTGACTTAGGCTAAATTGAATTATTTGAAATAAAACTGTTTGATCATTCAACTGCGCAAACAAATGGCTGGTATTTAATTGAATTGTTTGTGATAGATAGTAATACTGCCACCATTTAACTTGGTTGACTTGTGCTAAATGGAATTGTTTGAAATAGAACTGTTTAATCATTTAACTGTGTGTAAACAAATGATCGATGATTAATTGAATTTTTGGTGATACATGGCATTACTTGGAAGCATTTAACTTTGATTTACCCTAAATGGAATGGCAAGAAATAGAATGGAATGGTCATGTAACTGTGTGTATCTACAATGTGTTAAAAATCATATCATATTTACCAACCCCTCCGTTCGCGCAGGATATGACACAAGGTCAATTTTTTAAGCGGAGTTTAACAGGTTTTAATTCAGAGTTTTCCTTCTCCTAGACTAGTTGCCTCACCAAGGCTGAAGAGCCTAGTCTGTCCTACTATTTACCCATAGCTGGAGGGAGAATAATTGGATTCATACCTTTCCCAAGGGTATTAGTGCTATGTGAAATGCAATCAGTCTCGTCCAGGATTTGAACTCGTGTCGCCTTGTCCATTTCCTACGACGATAACCATTACACCAAGACGAGACTGATAGCATTTCACATAGCACTAATACCCTTGGGAAAGGTATGAATCCAATAATTCTCCCTCCAGCTATGGGTAAATAATAGGGCACACTGGGTTCTTCAGCCTTGATGAGGCAACTAGTCTAGGAGAAGGAAAACTCTGAATTGAAACCTGTTAAACTCCGCTTAAAAATTGACCTTTTGTCATATCCTGCCCGAGCGAAGGGGTTGGTAAATATGGTTAGAAATCATATATTTAATATATATGTAAAAACAGGATTTGGCATTAAATAACCAACAGCGATTGATGTGTCATAAAACCAAACTAAAAAGAAATTGCGTACATTGTACATTTATAGTTATTCTTCTTCTGTTGCGTCTTAAGAGTTTTTGTACATGGTTATAATAAGTCGCACATTTCTTTCTAATACTTATAACAGTTGATTAGATTTATTTGACCTATGGATAAGACCCTGATAAGAACTACAACTCCCTGTCATGGTGGACTTGGGAGTAATAGCAATGAAGGGCTGCCCCGCACTCCGTAAAGCTCCAGAATTAGAGTCTCACTATCAGATGTAGCTTAGTGTCATACCGAGGAAATCACTATGAAGAAAAGTGAGAAAAAGAAAATGATGAAAAAAAAAAAGATACAAGACATGGTATAGAATATTGCGAAGTAGACGAAAAAGAAGAGGAATATTTATGAATTTTGGAAAAAAAATAGATAGAAGAATAGAATAGTGTCGTGTGAAGAAGAAGAAGAAGAAGAAGAAGAAGAAGAAGAAGAAGAAGAAGAAGAAGAAGAAGAAGAAGAAGAAAGTG
>OY757906.1:113954035-113956535 GCA_963585895.1 Sepioteuthis lessoniana
AGGGAGTATTTTAAATATTTTCTGTAAACAGTATTTTTTTAAATATTCTTGCCTAGTCGGCTGGGGCTGCAGAATACACGGACTATATCTCGGCAGAAAGGTAAGACTCCCTCAACGAGTGTCCTCGACATGACACTAAACAATCTAATGGCGAGATTCCAGTAACGCTGGAGCTTTGGGGAATGCGGACTACCCCTATATTGCCATCCCTCCCAGGTCCACTCTGTTCTGGAGTGGTAGCACCTGATAGGGCCCTATCTATGGTTTAAATAGAACTAATCTGTGCACTTATGCTAAACTAAATTACTTGAAATTGAACTTTTTTGATATTTAGACTGCATACTTATACGAAACTGAATTGTTTGATGTAGAATTGTTTTTGAAATTGAAACTGTAATTACGAGAACTGCTTTGACAATAAACTGTACTTATGCTAAACTGAATTGTTTGAATTAGAACAGTTTGACTAAACTGAATAGCTTGAAATAGAAATGTTTTTAACAATTAAACTATGTACTCATGCTAAACTGAATTCTTTGAAAAATAACTGATTATTTGTATCAAAAAGGATTAGGCATTAAATAACCTACAAATGTTGAAGTGCCATACAAACAACCAAACAACCTTTTATCTTCTTGTTAATCAATTATTTTTATAATAGCTTGATCGTCCGGTCGGCGGGGTTGACAATACGCTGATAGTATTCCCAGCAGATAGATGAGACCCCCCCCTAAAAATAGGTGTCTCCTGGGTATTACAATAAAACGCATCTCATGGTGAGGCTAAATTTTAGAGATCTGGGGAGTGTGTAGAACCCCTTAATGGTCTCCCAGGTTTTCTCTAACCCGGAGTAAGGGACACATTAAACATCAATACAATAAATGTCAAATGAAACATCAATACAATAAATGTAAATAAAAACGTTCAATTAACGTAGTTTTCTAACCTCTCGGCATAAAATAACCGTAGACGAGTTGAAAAGTCGTTAAATCAACAACAAAAAAAAGATTAGGCTGCCTAGAGTGAGTTTCCGTGGCGTAGTGGTCAGTGTGCAGGACTGTGTTATTGTAGTAAGTGATATCAAACTTCAGTTGCTTTATCACGTTCATTTTCAGACTAATACCTTTGGGAAAGGTATGTACTCCTTTATCCCTTCTGCAGTGGATTAAATAGTAGCACTATTACTCTCCTTCTACAAGGATGGCTTTAGCATTGAATAACCCATGAAGGTTGATATGCCATTAAACAAATAAATCAAAACAAACCATCTATTTGTCAATCGTAGAGGCAAATTATCACCAGCCATTGAAAAGAATCAACTCTATAAAAACTTCAATTTTGCAACGAATCAAAAAATTCTCAGCGCTTTCGCTACAGCCGCTGTGGTGGTTCCTGTTAATCTCGGAGAGTTCTTATAATCCAGAAGTGTACCTAGACCAATCAAATGCCATCTTCATAAATCTTCCTTCAAGAAAACAAATGCCAATAATAAAATAGCCTTATTATATCAATAACGCCCCTGACAACTGGCATATCTTTTCCCCTTTCCCGTTGAACTTCATTCGATGATATGACTCCAGTTCTGAAGCTCTTGGTAGAGTTGAGTACCCATTTGTTACCATTACTCCCATGCCAACTTTGATCTGCAGTGATAGTGCTATTTAACATCCAATCCATGGTTCAAATAGATTTGTTTGAATATTATTAGTATCAGATACGAATACTTGAAACCATTTCATATTATACAAATTATTTGTATTAATAGTTACTTAACAGTTAATATTATTAAGGATTATTATAATTAATTACATGAAGTAGGTGTCTTCGCAGTGTAATGATTAAAGCGATAGACTGCAGAATCGTAGTAAGCGGGTTCGAACTCCAGTTTACTTTTGGACAAATACCCTTGGGAAAGGTATGAATCCCCTAATCCTCCTAGCTATGGGTTAAATAGTGCCACAACTGTTCTAGAAGGATGAATTTGGCATCAAATAACCTACAAAGTTTGATATACCATTAAACCAAACCAAACCTAATTACATGAAGCTATATAATTATTAGCAAATTATTCGTGTTTGATTGTCATCCCTAAAACCATATAACTATGAAAACAAATCATATTACTAAATAGGAATTGGTGCCAATAGCCCAGGATACCGATGTTCAATCTCAGGTCGAGTCTTACCAAAGACTCAAAAAGTAGTACTTGATACCTCCTTGCTTAACACTCAGCATTATAAGGTACGTTTCAAGGGTAAAGTGAAGCAATCCTGAGAAAGGAGTAGCGCCCTCCCCTACACCTCGGTATAGTAGCTATTGAAAAGGGAGCTTTCGGTTAGCCCTCGACTACGGACGCCAATAACAACTTTAAATCACAAAAAAGTGTGTTGATTAGTTTTAGATAGGAATACTTGAAACCATGTAACCGAAGAAGCAAATGATTATTGACAAATACAATGGAACATAGAAAACATAGTTATCATATTTAAACCTTTACGAC
>OY757906.1:113961535-113991535 GCA_963585895.1 Sepioteuthis lessoniana
TGTTTCATTTAATGCGTTCATATCCGACCTTTTATGCAAAGATTATAGTTTGCACTCTAAAGTAGTTTTCGGGCAAACGTCCATCAATAAAAATGAAGAAGAAAGTTAAAAAGATGAAATAATATTTTTTACGATCTTCGTTTATGAAAGATAAAGAGAAAAACTTTTTGGTGCATGAAAATCTACACTGTTAGTCTGTGCTTCTGGTAAATTGCTTTCTTTATATCCAATTTTCTTAGATCATAAAAATTTATTACAAATAAAATATATAATCCGATTTTGAAAAGCTAGTAAAACAAAGAAAATTTATTTTGATCTATTCTATAAATTCTATCTATCTATCTATCTATCTATCTATCTATCTATCTATTTCACTCTTCCATCCATCTATCTATCTATCTATCTATCTCATTCCGTTCATATCTATCTATCTATCTAGCTAGCTAGGTATTTCACTCTTCTATCTATCTATCTATCTATCTATCTATCTATCTATCTCATTCTGTTCATATCTATCTAGCTAGCGAGCTAGCTATTTCACTCTTCTATCTATCTATCTATCTATCTATCTATCTATCTCATTCTGTTCATATCTATCAAGCTAGCAAGCTAGCTATTTCACTCTTCTATCTATCTATCTATCTATCTATCTATCTATCTCATTCTGTTCATATCTAGCTAGCTAGCTAGCTAGCTCTTTCAATCTATCTATCTCATTCTGTTCATATCTATCTAGCTAGCTAGATAGCTTGCTCGCTCTTTCTGTTTCTGTGTGATCGTGTGCGTGTGTATGTGTATGCTAAATATTGCCAGATCATCAGAACTTTTTATCTTTCATCCATTTCCATGTTTACACCAGATGTCTTAATGGTTATTACTGGAAACTAAGTGAAAATATATCTTCTCAAATATCGAGTAGTCTTCTCAGTATCTTTGCAGAGCCTAGAAACTCCGTTTTATAATCAAATTTGAATGCGATGATTAACAGAAACCAATTAATTGCACAGTTAAGTAGTGTAAGTTCAACATTCAGTAAACACAGCACTATTGTGGCGTTGTGCCAGACTAGAGTAGGAAGGCACTCAGAGAAGAGAAAGAAAGAGAGAGAGAGAGAGTTCACACCATTGCCAGGACTTTATATCCAAGAGGAGGTAGAAGCCAGAAGAATGCTGACTTTCATTGGAGCAGATATTGCAATCTGGAAGATTCCTTCCTTTATCCTCTCTTATTCAAAAGAAGGAAAAAAGATATTATTGTACGCTTCGTTGTATATATTTATTTTTAGGGTGATATCTCTCTCTCTCTCTCTCTCTCTCCCTCTCTCTCTCTCGCACGCGCTTTTCCTCGCTTTCGGTCCCACTCTATTAAGTAGTTCTCAAGAACCAAGTTGATAACCCTCAAACGACGACAGCTCAAGCATTCCAAACTTGTCCAATCTTCCGGGGACCCTGACCCCTCCATTAACCCCCATACTGCATCTATAGTCATAAAGGTCATATTGTAACCCTGCGGATTTTTTTTCAACCTAGTCTGATGACTACCGAACTATCAAATCAGGCCGCCTCGTTTTCTTCCCCTTTTTTAAATAACTCTCGACCTCGTTATCGCTTTGCGATCTTTTTCGTGGAGATGTTCGCGATATAGACTTTGGCGTCTACCATTGGGTGATGGGTAACAGCTTGCGAGCCTCTTTTGATCCTCCCTAGGACCGCATTAGCAAAGCCTTATGCCAGACTATGTGAAGCTAAGTAATAAACAGCTTAAGTAGCTACTGTAGACGTTACTTAGAAAGACCATTTTTGTGTAATAAATTCTCTTGAGACAGATTATGAATGAGTGATTCTAACGGCATGTCAACCCATCAAGAGTTATTTCATGCTAAAAGTGTTCATGGGAATTGTGTTCATTGTACGTTTATATTTACGTATTTTTTTTCTGTTGTTGTTTAGTGTTTACATTGTATATAAGCGTAAGTTTTTCAGGGGGTGCCCGTGGTGAAATGGTTTTCGTCGTAGGAAATGAACACGGCGACTCGAGTTCAAATCCTGGACGAGACTGATTGCATTTCACATAGCACTAATACCCTTGGGAAAGGTATGAATCCAATAATTCTCCCTCCAGCTATGGGTAAATAGTAGGACAGACTGGGTTCTTCAGCCTTGGTGAGGGAACTAGTCTCGGTGAAGGAAAACTCTGAATTCAAACCTGTTAAACTTCATTTAAAAATTGACCTTGTGTCATATTCTGCCCGAGTGGAGGGGTTGGTAAATAGGATAAGTGTAAGTAAGTTAGCGACCATAGTCGAGGGTGACCCGAAGGCTCCCTTTTCGATAGCTACTACACCAAGGTGTAGGGGAGGGCGCTACTCCATTCCCAGGATTGCTCCACTTTACCCTTGAACCGTACCTTATAATGCTGAGTGTTAAGCAAGGTGGTATCAAGTACCATTTTTAAAGTCTTTGGTATGACTCGACCTGGGATTGAACCCAGGTCTCCCGGGCCATTGGCGAACACTCTAACCGCTGGGCCAATGTCCCGGTTTAGGATAAGTGTAAGTTTTCCTTATTCGCATATACGATATGTATCAAAAATAAATAAATACCAAGACTGTATCTATATTTCATTATCATTGTCATCAAGTCGTGCTGACGGTATGGAGTACCCTGACTCACTCACTCTCTCTCCACTCGTTCCTATCATCCATCGCTTCTGAAAGTTCTTCTAGACTCCATTCAGTGTCCATACAGTTCTGACCGGCAAACACATCTGTGAGAATGAGTTGGAGTCCATAGGAAAACGCCGTTAATGAGTTAGTCCCTTCTTCTCTGGAAGTGCCCAGTAAAGTAAAGTTGGCGACCGTAGTCGAGGTTGACCCGAAAGCCCCCTTTTCAATAGCTACGACACCGAGGTGTAGGTGAGGGTGCTACTCATTTCCCTGGATTGATCCACTTTACCCTTGATCCGTACCTTATAATGCGGAGTGTTAAGCAAGGCGGCATCAAGTACCATTTTTTGAATCTTTGGTATGACTCAACCTGGAATTGAACCCAGGTCTCCCGGGCCATTGGCGAACACTCCAACCATTATGCCAATGTCCAATACCAGAAGGTCTAGTTAGTCTTATTTGGATGGTTTGTGAGATGGAAGGCAGGTGACCTTATTAGTATCCATGTGGTGCATCCCTATAGTATTACTGACATAGCCAGAGCTTGGCAGAAATCCCGTTCTATTTTATCTGATAGATCAGATTTCTATATGATCGATAACATATCAGTAGGAGTCAACAACTTCGCCGAGTGTATATTGACATCATTTTCAGTTGATGAGATCTTGCTGTTGACATCACTTTCAGTAGATGAAAGTGGCTCAACAGTGACTGAAACAGTAATTTTTCTGCACCTATGAAACTTCATTCTAATATAATGTAAAACTGCGCCATCGTATTTCTTTTTAATGTCCTCCATGTCCTCAAATCTTACCCTTGTGATGAGTTTTCAGTATAGGAAATTATAAAAAGTCGTACAGAGAATGACGTAACAGCTACCATCATAGGAAACAAAGAGAATGACGTAGCAGCTACCATTATAGGAAACAAAGAGAATGACGTAACAGCTACCATCATAGGAAACAAAGAGAATGACGTAACAGCTACCATCATAGGAAACAAAGAGAATGACGTAACAACTACCATCATTGGAAACAAATTCGGCAATGTGATTCCAAATCCTCGATGTTTCTCTTCGTGTGATTGCTCTTGAGAAAGGCATAAAACCGTCTCTTCTTTAGGTATGAGTGAAATTGTAGAACAGATTGGACTCTTTAGCAAGGGATGGCAACCAGTCTAGGAGAAGAAAAAATTCTGAATTCATGAAAGCTGTATCCTCTAAAAAGTTTACTCTATGTGCACAGAGGGATTGGGTAAATATAGAAAAAGCTAGGTTTGGTGAATAAAAAGGATACTGTAAATGCATTATCCAATATTTTGCCGATCAAAAAGTATCAAGAATTGGTACTGGCTTGTTTAAAAAGCAGTCCGGACGTCTAGTCATTATTCCTGATGATGAGTTGTTCAGCTTTGCATACGTCTTCATTGAAAATTCTGATTTATTTTTAGATGAAATTAATTGCAAGCATCAGCCTTAATAATATTTTATCACACGTTGCCGATCTTCAGGGAAGGCGTGTCGATACAGGCTCACTTGACAATCGGCTACGTGAAACACAGAATTGTGAGATCTCGCGGTTTTTTAAAAAAAATTTAATGTTGAAATATTGAAACATTGCTCTACATTTTTTTTTACTTAAAACACCATATTTTACTGATTTAAAACGCTTTTATCCGTAAATATTTATAATATATATTTATAAAATGTAGTTTGCTATATCTAGTGAATATGCAGAGTGTGGATGTAATAATGTTAGCATAAGACGTCTTGGTCAGATGATTACATTATCGAGAAACTAGCAGTCACCAAATGTCGTTGGTTCAGGGTCTACGCTATTCTAACTTATATGTGGGACCTAGTGACTAACGTACTGAATTTCGACATCGGAGTAAGCGAGTTCGAACTCCAGTTGCGCTATTACGTCCATATTCAGACTAATACCCTTGGGAAAAATAAGAATATCCTCATTCCTCCAGATATGGATTAAATAGTACCTCTGCTGTTATTCTACAGGGATTGCTTGGCATCAAATAACTCACGAAGTTTGGTATACTATTAAACAAAAAAAAACGAACTTTTATATATATATATATGTGTGTGTGTGTGTGTGTATATATATATATATATATATATATATTCACATCGGTCTCATTAAGATGATAATAAATGTATTTCCATCCTGTTAAAAGCATTGATATAATTCGATGCTCTAAATTATTTGTTGTGCGGATTTTATTTACATTGATCTCTTTACCAGGATTATTTAGATTTAATATTCTATTTTTGAATATTTTATTTGTCCTGATTGGAATTATTCCCTATTCTGGATTTACTGGATTGAATATCTTTTATATATATATAAGCTAGGTTTGGTTGGACTTTTTTGTTTAATATCATATCAACCTTCTTTGGTTATTTACTATATATATATATATGTGTGTGTGTGTGTGTGTGTGTACTGAGTGAGAGAGAGGTGGAATTCTACAGGTTGTTGTAATGAAGTACTTTTAGGAAGTGAACATAAATTTTCCCAACCTGATTTTGAACTCGGTTCGCTGATTTTATTTTCCACACTGCTAACTGGTAAACGACCTTTACTTTTGTCTGTCTGATATCTAGTCAAATTAGCCAATGGTTTAAAAAATATAATTATAATAGTTGTCTTTTTCGTTTTATTTCTAAAATATACTTCTTATTTCGAGTGCTCTTCCAAAATGGCCAAGAAGTATTGTGGAATTTTAATGGGTTCTAAAATAATTGTTGCTTCTCTCAGCTTTATATAGGTTAAACGGTAAGGTCAGTTCTTTCCCTTGGCTCTCAATTGAGTCCCCGTTGCCCTAATATATCATTACACAAAAAGCGCAAAAAAGAGTCACGATGACAGAAGGAGCACCAGATGGGGGACAATAAAGAAGGATAAGGAGATCTCACTTAATTTGTTCACACAGACACAGACACTGGGGTTAGCGCATTCGTGTATATTAAAAAAAGATTCTGTATAACACTGAAAATTGCTATCCTATGCGCTTAATCATTAAGTCTCCCTTGACAAAATCCGGAAGAAACGAGATATGTAGTAACCGTAGAAAACAAGTCTTCTAATAGTTTCAATAGTCCTACATTTCATTTCTTTATATCCATAATCTGTCTAGATTACGTACTACAACAGTCAACAGAACAAATGAAAGAAAATGGTTTCACACACACAAAAAAGGCAAAAAGCAGAATATATCCAGTGGAAACTATTACTGATGCAGACAGCGCAGATGATCCAGCGCTTTTCGCAAATACAACAGCCCAAGCCAAATTTCTGATGCATAGGACAGAACAAGCAAGAAGAGGCATTGGCCTCTACGTTAACTCAGATAAAACAGAGTAAATATGTTTTAAACAAGATGGAGCCAAATCCACATGAACTAGCCAACCACTGAAATTAGTAGATCAGTTCAGACACCTCGATAGTAATATATCATCTACAAAAAGCGATGTTTATATGGCTGTAGCAATGTCAGTATTACTGTATGATTGCACCACCCGGACTCAAAAGAAACGATAAAAAAATAGATGAGAAATACACAAGGATACTACGTCTTGTTTTCAATAAATCCTGGAACCAGCTGTATGGCCACTTACTTCCCATTGCACAAACCATCCATATAAAACGTATAAGACATACTGGGTACGGTTGGAGAAGCAGGGACGAACTCATGAAGGATATTCTGCATTTGAATCTTTCATAAAGACACAAGTGCTGGCCGTGAAGTGTTGGATCATAAATCAGCTTCATGCGGACTAAGCAAGAGTGATGGTCGATAAAGACGGATGAGGAGAAAGAGTCAAGGAAATTCATGTATCAGTACGCCTTAATAGATAGATAGATAGATAGATAGATAGAGAGATATTAGTAATGTACTTTGCTAATTTCATAAATGAAGTGTGTCCAATATCGGTGGTAGAGAATGTAGATCTTATTTGGAATAGCGTAAACACAGAGTAAACGATACTTGGAGGCTGTTAGTTTCTCGCTTATGCGATCATTTGGCCAAGTCTTGGGGATCACCTGGCGATCGTTTCCAGTTGATGGTTTAAATGTTTATTGCCAGGTCTCAGCGGCCTTCCCCAAGCCGTAGTTGTCTGCTAATCTAAAAGAAGCAGGACTGGGTTGATTGCTGGGCACTTGAGGCTTCGCAGAACGGGAATACGGAGGGAATGAAGCATTTTTTTGTGACGGAGGCACATAAATCTGGATTTGTCCGTGGTCCCCTACTATAAAATGATTTAATGTCTATTCTGACTTGGTGGACGTCGGAAAAATCACGTATATATATATATATATATATGGATGTGCATGCAAAGAAAAGTTGAAAAAAAAATATCGAAAATTTGATGATTTTATTATGAAAGTTGAAGTTGAACGTTTCGGTTGTAATAGCCTTCTTCAGAATATATAACTATCGTTGTTTTTATCGTATCCCTTAGAAACCCAACAAATTTTAAACATCAGTCCACGTAATAATATTTTCAAAAATAAGAACGCTGAATATGCTGTTATGAATCTTTCGTTTTATACACACTTTCTTTTTTCCTGTTATTTCATCAAACATCCATTGCTATTTTAACATTTTTCATGAATTAAAGTCCTGAAGAAGGTTATTACAACCGAAACGTTCAATGTCGATTTCCATAAGAAAATCGTCAAATTTTGAATAACTTTGTTTTTTCAACTTTTCCTCATACTGTCGGATTTTTTCGTTATTTACTTCCACATATATTTTTCTAAATATATATATATGTGTGTGTGTGTGTGTACAGAGAGAGAGAGAGAGAGAGAGAGAGAGAGAGAGAGAGAGAGAGAGAGAGAAAAGAACAAAAGTGGTGAGATTAATAGGAATATTTCTTTGAAGTCATACATTTATTGAATCAGAATTTTTTAAAATTGTTCTTAACTAATCTCAGCTTCAGGTCATCTTTAGGAGAAACACTCACACATTCACACGTATATATATATATATATATAGGCAGACAGACAGAGAATGTGTGTGTGTGTGTGTGTGTGTGTGTGTGTGTGTGTGTATTGTCATATTTATCTGTATCCGTAACCCAGCAAAAACGTTACTTCATAACTGAATATTTATTCGAGCAATGCACTTGAAATGCGGAAACATAAATTTAATTAAAGCAATTTTCGCACCAGTTTATAACTGAGGGATCAGTGGGGGTCTATGTTCAAGATGAATATCTTTCTTTTTTTTAATCATCCAAATTCTCAATACAACAGAGAGAACTATAAAAGGCTGATTAAGGTCGTTTGTTATAACAGTATTAATCCCTGGCCAAATCCTTTTTTACATCTCATTTTCAATGCACAACAGTGAAATGCAGTGCCAGAAAATTGATCAAAGCTTTTCAACAGGATGAGCACAAAAACACTCCTCGATTTCAAGTGGTCATACCATTAAAACTTGTTGGTAGAGATCTATAAATATTGTGACATCATATGCATTAACTCGGAATATTTCTTTATGAGATCATGCAACTGGAGCCTCTATTGTGTAAGAATATTCCAATGAGATTACATTTTGTATGTGCTTGAAATCAAGGAGTGTTTTTGTGATCACTCAGTAGATAAATATTTCAAAATTCATTGTTCTTTAAAATTTGGCTTCCAACACTAGAAATAGTTCGCTTTTTTAAGTGTGTGTGTGTGTGTGTGTGTGGAAAAGGAATAAAGCAAAGAAAAAAAAATAGTTTGATTTTAAAAAATGACTAATCTCTTAATGTATTTACTCAACCCCTACGTCAAGGACAGGATGCGACAAAAGATCAGTTTTTGAGCGGAGTACAACTATTGGCCGAATGAGTAGAGTGTTCGCCAATGTTCCGGGAGACCGGGGTTCAATCCCAGGTCGAGTCATACCAAAGACTCAAAAAATGGTACTTGATACCGCCTTGCTTAGCACTCAGCACAATTAGGTGAGGATTAAGGGTAAAGTGGAGCAATACTGGGAACAGAGTAGCGCCCTCTCCTACACCTCGGTGTAGTAGCTATTTAAAAGGGAGCCTTCGGATCGCCCTCGTCTGAAGTCACCAACTTTACTTTTTTACTTATAACTAGACTGATTGCCGCACCAAGGCTAAAGAACCCACCCTGTCCGACTATTTATACATATCAAGGGGAAGAACAGATGGATGCATACCTTTCTCGAGGGCATTAGCACGAAAGGGAAACGCAAACAGACTTATCCAGAATTTGAACTCGGGTCATCGTGTCCGTTTTCAACTACGATAACAGTTACACTATGAACGTTACCGCCTCTGAATATCTGGTTCAATCTTCGTCGACGCTAAATCAAAACCAAGGTTATTGTCTATTTCTTCATTATCTTCAGAAGTTCTGTGACCCTAAAATATTAGAATGAATTCAAGTTTTGAGATATTTCTTTCATGAATCCTTACAACGTGCATAAGTGTGCACTTACATATTGGATGCAAGCAAGATGAATGGTGCAACACAATCACCGTTCTTCTTTCTGCTCTCAATTTATTCTCATGATAAACTCAGTTAGAATTGCGTACACACACACACACACACACACACACACACATATATATATATATATATATATATATATAAATCAAATCTACCTTTCAACATCTGACTCTGCCCTGTCATTAATAAATTATTCCTTCATATGACAAAGATTTGTCACTATATTTTGTTCCGATTCAACACGCTATAAAATGTAATCTGACAAACAAAATAAGTTTATCCATCTATCTAGTTATCTGTCTTTGGTCATATCTATCTTGCTGTGTTGATAAGTCCTCATTGTTGTCTCTTCCTACTTATATACATTTGATAACATTCTTACGTATTTTTGTCCATGTCTATGTATATATGTATGTATTTATTCCAGTCCAGGAATATCTATCTCAGTTTCAAATATCAGTCAAGACTGGGAAGTAAGTTAGATCCTTACAAGGTGCTCACTACTTGCGGCCCTGGTAATAAATTTTAGCTATGATTCGTTTTCTAAATGAGACAAGCAGATCATTTCTAAGTATGATCCTCCCTTAGAGACCCTACATATATATATATATATATATATATATATATATATATATATATATATATATATATATATATATTTATTCGTCCTGATGATCTGGTTAGGTGAAACGTAGGTCGTTTTTTTTTACTGTAGATATATATATATCCGTTAAAATCATATTTACCGACCCCTCCACTCGGGCAGGGTATGACACAAGGTCGATTTTTAAGCGGAGTTTTACAGGTTTGGATTCAGAGTTTTCCTTCTCCTAGACTAGTTGCCTTACCAAGGCTGTAGAAATCTCTTTTTTTTCTTTTTTTTTGGGGGGGGGGCTTTTCGTATCTATCTATCGACATTCTTGAGACACTTTCGCGTTGTTTAACGTAGTCTTTTCTCTCTCACTCTCTCCATCTTCATATCTATTTTCCATACCTAATTTTGTCTGCCCGTATCTATCTCAATCATTTTTTATTCATCTCTATAACAAGAGCAAGATGCTATTCCAGGTCAGTTCTTAAACTGAGTTTAACAGGTTTAAATTCAGAGTTTTCCTCCTCCCAGATCGGTTGGATATACAAAGGTTAAAAAGCAAAGTCTACTCTACTATTTACCTATCGCTGGAGAGAGAACAGTTGGGGGCATACTTTTACCAAGTTTATTAGCGCTATGGGAAATGCAAAAACAACTTCGTCCAGGATTCGAACTCGGGTTGCCGTATCCATTTGCTACAACGGTAACCCCACCACAACACAAACACCTCCAGTTTTTATATACGTATTTATCTACATATCTGCTTACTTATCTAATTTACTCCATACCCAAACTACCTCTTTTTTCTTCTGCTGTATCCAAATAATATGCCATCTACATAGTATATATAATCAGTGTTTCAATATTTCACACAACAACCAGTGACATTTTTTAGACTATCAAATTGCCGTTTCTCATCGTTTCGTCTCTCATTACAATCATTTTTGCTGTCAATCTCTTTAGCCATTTATTTGTTTGGGGCATAACAGACGGCAAGACTGTTTACTAGATTGAAACAGACGACATTTAATCAAGTACCGAGAGGCAAATTATTATAGAACCAAGGACGACAAAGATAAAAATCTGATAAACGATGATCCTTCATCTTCTTCATCTTCGACCTTTTCTCTTCATCTTCTTTAGAGAGCAAACATTCCTTGTACACATCCACTCATATACACACTATTGATACTTTACCAAGCAACGAAAAGTTCAAAGCCAAAAAAGAGGAAGGGAATTGGTGCTGTACCAAAAGATAAAAAATTAACAAATCTCTTGGAGAAATAGCTAAATGGGAGCTACACAAGATTGCTACATGCTGTTTGAACAAATCCTGATCGCAGTGCTCCACAAAACAGTTAACAGCCACTTGACTCCCATCTGACAAACCATCCAAATAAGACGAACACGATATTCTGGACTCTGGCGGAAAAGTAAAGACGAACTCATAAGTAAAGTTTTTCCATGAATTCCTACACATGAATGTGGCAGTATTGGCCGACCAGCAAAAACTTACGTATGTCAGCTCTGTACAGACATTGAATGTAGTCTTCACGATCTGCCAGGAGCAATGGACGATAGGTACAAATGGCAAGAGAAAGAGAGAGTATGGACTATCACCACAAATTAATGATGATGTATGCATACATATGAAAGTAAAGTTAGCGACCTTCCTCGAGGGCGACCAGAAGGCTCCCTTTTCAATAGCTACTACACCGAAGTGTAGGAGAGGGTCCTACTCCATACTCTGGATTGCTCCACTTCACCCTTGATTCGTACCTTATAATGCTGAGTGTTGTGAAGGTGCCCGTGGTGTAATGGTTATCGTCGTAGGAAATGGACAAGGCGACACGAGTTCAAATCCTCGACTAGACTGATTGCATTTCACATAGCACTAATACCCTTGGAAAAGGTATGAATCCAATTATTCTCTCTCCAGCTATGGGTAAATAGTAGGCCAGACTGGGTTCTTCAGCCTTGGTGAGGGAACTAGTCAAGGAGAAGGAAAACTCTGAATTGAAACCTGTTAAACTCCGCTTAAAAAATTGACCTTGTGTCATATCCTGCCCGAGTGGAGGGTTTGGTAACTATGATAATGCTGAGTGTTAAGCAATGCGGCATCAACTACCATTTTTTGAGTCTTTGGTATGACTCCACCTGGGATTGAACCCCGATCTCCTCAACCATTAGCGAACACTCTACTCATAAGGCCAATATATATATATATATATATATATATAATCATATTCGGCAACTTTACTTGTTTCGTATCTATCTATATATCTATGTCTTTTTGTTCATCTATGATCTCAGTATGACCTATCTATCTATCTAATTCTATTTATCCATCTACCTTTCTATTTTAAATTGTTCGTCGTCCTATTGATGGGGTTTAGAATACCATATTCCCTGCAGAAGGGTAAAACCCCCAAGTCAAATGCGTGTCTTAGGTATGATTCTACACTGCATCTGATTGTGAAGTTCCACTTGAGGAGATATGTGGAGTATCGATAGATAAAACCCTAACAGATACTACCACTTGAAGTCAGAGAGGTATTGGGATTAATGGCAATGAAGGGCTACTCTGCACTCTCCAGATCTCCAGAAGTGGAGCTTCACCGCCAGATGCAGTTTAGTTTCATACCTAGGACACCTCCTTTTTAGGGATCTTATTCATCTTCAGGAGATATTCTAAGCTGCATCTATTGGGTGTTACGGCTGCCACTCGCGTAATGCAAAGCTCTTCGAACGAATTGAGCACTCTGGTATCCGGTAACGTATAAAAAATGTAAACTAACGAAAGCTACTACTTAATGCCTTGTAATAGCCGAGTTGACGTGGTTCGCTTGTTCGCTAAGTGGTATGATACTAACTCTAACGTAAAGTTGAGCGGGTTTCGATCCCAGCTTCAAGCGTCCTACGTGTCTAGCCACACTGAAGAGTTGTGATACAACGAAAGAGTCTGTCTGTGGATGACAATATATATATATATACGACGTGCATACGATAAGTTTCCAGACTTTTTTCGTACGGACATTTAAAATTGTCGTAGATTCTAGAAAATTTAGTCCGTTATTGCTATACATTTTATGAGATGACTGACAAATTTTTATGATTTCACCTTCAAATGAACGGCTACAGCAGGAATTGGAATACACCCTACTAAAGCCTGATTGTCACAGCTGGTGAATATCAAAAATGTAATCTGGACGTGAGGACACTTTAGAAGAACGATATGCAATAAAATTCTGTTTTAAGCTTGGAAAAAATGCCACAGAAACGTATGGAATGCTCCAGACTGCTTTTCGACCATCTTGCATGAATGGAGCATCAGTTTTTGAGTGACATAAGAGATTCAAGGAAGGTAGGGAGTCTGTGAGGGACGATGAGAGGCGTGGGAGGAGTAAGGAAGTCAATACACCAGAGTTGATTGGCCAAAGGATAGGGTTAGGGTTACTATGTAGAGGTTTTAAGGGAGTTCAGGAAGAAATTCCGTCGGAAGAGGCCATCACTCTTCAAATCGGCTCAGCGGCATTTCCACCAGGACAATGCACCAGTCCACAATTCCATCCTTGTCACTGACTATTTGACCAAGATGGGCATCAAGGCAGTTCCTCACCCTTTCTATAGCCCCGACCTTGCTCCTTGTGACTTTTGGCTATCCCCTAAGCTCAGAGGCGGTCGTTGTGAGACAATTGAGGAGATGAAAGAGGTTGAGACGAAGGTCATGGATACACTCACACAAGAGGACTTCCATGGGGCATTCCAGAAGTTGTTGGAACGGTAGAACAAGTGCATTTCAGCTGGAGGAGATTACTTCGAAGGGGAGTAGAGTTTCATGTGTGTACTATCAATAAAAGTGCCCATACGAAAAAAGTCTGGAAACTTATCGTATGCTCCTCGTATATATATATATATATATATATATATATATATATATATATATATATCCTTTTACCTGTAAATTTCAAACGACACTACATCAATTGAACACAAAAAAAATCTACAAGACACGCACTCACACACACAGAGGAAAAATCACTGTTTGTGAACTCCAAAACCACTCCAACACACACACACACACACACACGACAAAAACATATCAAATATCAAAGAGGGGTAAAGCTGACTAAATTAAACACACTGTAAGAAAAAGAGAGGATGACCTCTTTATAAATCCATAACCAACTGAAAATCATTCAAACTGCAAACACGAGGGAGATCGAGTCTCATTGAGTACCCCATTAACAAGCCTTGTGCCATATATATGTTCTCTGACGAAAGCAACAAGGTGGAAACATACACGTATGTGGGAATAGAATTAATGAATAAATTCTAAAAAATACAAATCTCTTTTAAAATATTTTTATTCTCTCCAACAAAACAGTTTTTAACGTATATCCTTTTATATATAGAGAAAAAATTCACATTCTTGGTCACATCATATATATATATATATATAAACATACGTTTAACTAAGATGCTGTAGTAAGATCATGGTTTTCGAAAGACTGTATACCGTCGATCTCTAAAGGTATCTTTTACTTACAGCAATTATAAGGCTGGTCTGTTTTATCTATTGCTGCTATCATAACTATGATAATAATCGTTGTCATATGATCATTTTCAACCATATCAGTTATTATTAACTTGTTATTACAAGTATTATCGTTATTTTAGATGACATGGTGTCACGCACTTTTATTTTTTTACATGTTATCATTGGTGTTACTGGAATTCCTGGGAAAGGATGATTGTTGCTTTGTACATATATATTAAAAAATATCTAAGGTCAGTTTTGGGCCCGCACCGGAAGGTATCAAACAATTTGCGGAAATCGAATTCCTTCGTATTACAGCTTTTAATAGACAATAATTTTGACGAATTCGCTTTTACAATTTCATATCGATTCTTTCCCATATCATTCAACATGGTTTCATCTATATATATATATATATATATATATATATATGGGGGTATTACTGGCTACAATCAAAATGTTACTTTACAGCGTTAAATAGAGGCATTATCGTGTACTTTGTCACATGGTATTTGTAGATTCCAGACTGTTGGAATGGAGATGACGGGAATATTTTGACGATTTTGGGGGGGTAACTTTCTTGACACTGATATGAAACCCGTCAGTCATTGAGTTTAGACACTACTTAACTATTGCTTGTGACTAGACAAAACTCTTTATACTGGATTACTTACAGTGAAAGCATCGGTTCTCACTAGACCAACAAATTAAAATTTGATTTGGTAATGTTTTATCCAATTTACCCAACCCCTCCGCTCGGGCAGGATATGACACAAGGTCAATTTTTAAGCGGAGTTTAACAGGTTTCCATTCAGTGTTTTCCTTCTCCTAGACTAGTTCCCTCACCAAGGTTGAAGAACCAGTCTGCCCTACTATTTACCCATAGCTGGAGGGAGAATAGTTGGATTCATACCTTTTCCAAGGGTCTTAGTGCAATGTGAAATGCAATCAGTCTCGTCCAGGATTTGAACTCGTGTCGCCGTGTTCATTTCCTAGGACGATAACAATTACACCACGGGCACCTCCACATTTGTTAATGTTTTATGGTATATCAAACCCAGAGATTTATTCAGTACCGAATCCTAATATATTGTTGTATATCGGTACCTAGAATATCTCAGTATACTAGCACAGAAGAATTAGTAGTTCTCAGCTGGGTGCTAAGAATTGGTATATGTAATACCAATTCTTATAGGTAAGTAGTAGGGCAGAATTGGTTCTTTAGGCAACCACTCTAGGAGAAGGAACTCTACGAATTCAAACCAACAGTACTCTGTACCAGAGGGTTTGGATAAATACTGACATGTATCTACTACTCCTGAGTGGTCACCCATGTACGTAATGAGCCCGCTGATCGACTGAAGCTGTAGATTATGCAACTTTGAGGGTTCGCATAAAGGTCTCCGTATGTCTTGGTATTTGTCCGGCTCCCCACCAAGCCATAGTGTGACACAAAGCCTTTTTTGTATGCGGGAATAGGGCATATGCTGAAGCTTGAATGCGCAGCGGGTGCAAACTTACTTTGGCTCCGTCGGCTTTTCCCTAAAAAGAAGTGTCTCATTTGTTTGTATACAATAAAATGGTTTCCAGTATATTAAATGATTGAACAGTTCTATTTGACCCATAGATGGGACCGAAACACGTACTATCAATGCAGGTCAGAGTGGACCTAGCAGTAATGTCAATGAAGAGGTACTCCACATTCCTCAAAGCTTCAGGATAAGAGCGACACCTTTTGATAGTTTATTGTCATACCCAAGACACCCGTTGACGGATCTTACCACACTGCAAAGTTGCGTATTTTACAGCTTCAGTCGATCAGTGAGCTCATTACGTATATGGATGACCAAGAACAGTAGATACGTATCAGTATTTATCGAACTCCTCCAGTATACAGTACTGTTGGTTTGAATTCATAGTCTTCCCTCTCCTAGAATGGTTGCCTAAAGAACCAATTCTGCCCGACTACCTAGCAAGAGCCCCGTGGAGAGAAAGAATAAATGGATTCTTGCATTTTTCATCAGCATTAGTGGAACACAAATAGCGTCGTCCAAGATTTGAACTCGGGTCATCTATTCCGTTTCCTTCGGCGATTACCGAAGTATATAGGTGTTCGTAGGTGTGAATACGTATGATATTTGTGTGTGTGTGTGTGTGTGCGCGCGCGCGCACATGCGTGTGCTTCTTTGATACTATATTTGTCTGCATAGACTTTGTCGTGCAAACAATTCTTTGAAAAAAAATCGAATGAAATGAATAAAGAAAAACTTAAAAGTATATATACTAAAATTGTTAGCTCTTAATCAAACATTTTGGTTATCAATAGAAGACAGACGAATACTTTTCTATTATTTATATAGATTTGGTAGGTCTACATCAAGCCGTTAGACCATCTATAGAAGACAAACGAACACTTTCCACTCTTTCTATATTCAGTCCGTATAAAACAATTGGTTTAACTAAGCACAGCTCTATAAACAACAGCCCTTGCAGCTTTAGATCTTTCGATGGTCGTGCTTCTTTTAAGAACTTTGATTTGACTACCATCTCTACATTCACAAAGAGCAACACAGAACTTCCAAAAGCATATCATCTATTACATAATTACAGTACCTCCCATCTTAAAAACCATCCAAGTAAGACGAACAAAGACATGCAGGACACTGCTGGAGAAGCAAGGACAAATTTATAAAAGACGTTCAACACATGGACATGCCAGTGTTGGTCGATCAGCAAGAACTTATTTACATCAGCTCTTTATATAGTTAGGAAAAGCTACTGGGAGCGATGGATAATAGAAACGGATGGAGAGAGAGAGAGAGAGAGAGAGAGAGAGAGAGGGAGGGAGAGAGTGAGTGAGCCAGGGAAATCTGTGCTGTCAGCACGACTTGATAATACTGATTACATAATTCAAATTTCCTCTAATAACCCTTAACTATCATCGTTTACTTATAACCAGGTACCGTTTACGTTTAACCTAAAATCTGGTACCTTTTACCAGGTATCTAATTGCTTTTTCTCATTGGTTGTGACCTGTTATCTTTGTACTTATTATTTATTCATTCAGCGTAGATGACTGGGTCATAAAAACAAAAAAAGTTATAAAATTTCCCCTCACGGAATAAGCCTCTTCATATATAGATAGATTTCTATTCTAAGTACAAACTGTTTTCAAAATACAATGGCTGTTTTGGAAAGACGTTTCTCATCTTTGCTGTCTTCAAACTAGTCTAAGAGTTCAAAGATAGGCCATAGAAAATGCGATGGAAAATACATGGCCTGCTTAGAAGCACGATTGTAAAAGGTGTTCTTTTAATGATCAGCTAGAAAATTATTGATCAAATCCTTTTATTTATTTTTTCCTTTCTAACATGTGCATGTTTATTGTCTTCGTGTTTATGGCAAATATCTAATGCTTTTCTATGATTTTAGTAGAGTTAAAAGCTTCCGTGCTCTCATAGTTAAATGACCTTTCTCTTCTCTCCGCTACTTACAATAAAACTACCGAACCCCGCACATTGTCACTCCTCCCTTTACGCCGTCGTCACAATATCAATTGAAATCGTATTTATTCATTTTTAATTGGCGCTCTAAAGTGGACGGGTATTAATTTTTCGCTAAAATTGTTATGGTAACGAGGCTTTCTTTTGAAGCGCACTTAGTGTAACGGTTATAATGGAATCAGAAACATGTGTTCAAATCCTGGACGAGGCTTTTTGCATTTAAGTCTGAACTAATGCCCTTGAAAGAAAGGCATTTATCCATTTGTTTCCCCCCACCAACACGCACATTGCTATGGAAGAATTGTTGGATTGACTGAATTCTTAAGTCTTGATTAAGAAACCGACCTAAGAAAGACTCCAAATTAGACCGCTTAAAAATTGACCTTGTCTCCCATCCTGGCTGTGGCGGTGGGTAGGTTACATACAAATACTCGAAGTGGGCGGTTTGGCAGTATATGTTTTGGTATCGGTTTCGGTTTTTTCCTTGATCCGTTTTTTTCAGCTTTTAATTTAGTATTATTGCTTTTTTAAGAAAGCCATTCATTTTCTTGTATAATGATAGCATTTCCAGTTGATATCTGATTTCGTTTGAGATTGACAAATTTGTCCGTTCAACTCGCAACTTCTCGTGTATTTCTAGGCTAGTCTTAGAAATATTTATATGGCGGGAAAGAAAATAGAATAATCTTTCTAAATAAAATAAAATCCCACATTAAGGCCAAGCCGGCAACTATTTTTTTTAAAAACAGTTCTATTTCAAATAATTCAGTTCAGCATAAGTACAGTTTTTTGCTTACACAGTTAAATGTTAAAACAGTTCTATTTCAAGCAATTCAGTTTAGCATAAGTACGTAGTTTAAATGTCAAAATAGTTCTATTTCAAACTATTTAGCTGAGCATAAGTACACAGTTTTGTTCTATTTGATCAATAGACAGGACTGTAGTAGACCTAGGAGCGATGGCAATGAAGGGGTACTCTGCATGCCTAAAAGCTCCAATATTACTGGAACATCACTATCAAATTGTTTAGCGTCATATCGGGACACTAGTTGGGGAGTCTAACCCCTCTGCAAAGATTCAGTCGGTGTATTATACATCCACAGCCGACTGGGCCGTTATTGGTTGATTATTTTCGAGTAGTACGTGTTTTTGGTCTTTTCTTTTTTTTAATGAAATTCTTTTCCCGGATACCATTTTGGTAATATTTCTTTATTTGTGAATAGCATCATCTGGTTTTTTCACACCATCAGAATCATAGAATAATTATAAAAATTAATAAAACATATATATATATATATATATATATATATATATATATATATATATATATATTAAAATAGGAAGGTCTACGAAGAGATTTGTATTTTTTTTAATTCAGATCTTCCTATTTTAAGATATATCCTTTTTCTTTGGACCTACGGCAACCATCTTTATATATATATATATATATATATATATATATATATATATATATATATATATATATATATATATATATATATATATATACATATACTTCTGTGCAAAATACTATGGCCATTCTACATTTTTTTCTCAATTGTAAAAAGTGTAAATTGTAAATAATAATAAATAAGATATACATACATACATACATACATGAAAACTTACATATGCATGCGCACACACATGTACAGAGTTGTGGAAAGATGATTAAATCGCTAGGGAGTTTGATCCTCAACCTATGCCTCCAAAATTTGCTTGGAGCCATACGTGGCTTTCACCTTAGCAATGACTTTCATAAAGTTTGATATCCCAAAAAGACTCAGATATTTGAGGGGTTTTATGTTATACAAAAGCAAAAGTGTTTTTTTAATGTTATTAGACTGTGTCGACAAATCAGATTCAGCTTCTTGTTTCCCTTCCCCATAAGTAGACTTCTTCGTTCGCTTTCTATTGAAAACGTTTTGAAAAAAATCTAAACCCAGAAAACTGTTCTTTTGTTCTTGCTACCGTTTAGTAACTATGGCAACCGTCGAATAGACAACCTTTATAAAAAAAATGGTCAGCGTCAATTCAATTGGTTTGCACCAAGCCTTCAGCAGAGGTGCGATTGTTTGATCGTATGTAGGCTGTTAACATGATCGAAAGCGAAGCCGAAGTTTACCTTTTTTTTCTTTTATGCCGTCAGTGATCAATCAATGATCGATATAAGGCAGCAATTGTTTGCAAGGAGTTCCGTGTGTAAAAAAAAAGTGGGGGCAGTCATAAAAGGTTAAAAATATGAAAGGAACCATGAAGAAAAAAATTCCCACGATTATCATAAAAAAGGGACTGGGGGGGGGTAGAAACTGTTACCAAGTTTAGATTATTTAATGGAGATGAAGAGATATTCAAACAGAGGAATAGTCATTCATGCATGCACACTGCAATATGTATAAGCGCGCGCGCGCGCACACACACACACACACACACACACACACACACACACACATATATATATATATATATATATATATATATATATATATATATATATATATATACAGGTATGTATGTGTGAAATAGAAAGATGGGAGACTTCTTATATGGAAAGCCATTAAATTAAGGAGGTGTAATAAAATCCCACAATGTCATTTATTCACATTTTACTGATCTCAGAACTATTCAAAGATGGACATACGAGAAGACCATATATTCACGCATATAAACAAACTAAAAAATTATATTAGAGGCGTGCTTCGCGTAACGGTAATCGGCATAGGAAATAGAATCGATGACCCGAGTTCGAAACCTGAACGACACTGCTTGCGTTTCACTTCGCGCTAACGCCTATGGGTAGGAAGTGACACAATGTCAATCTTTAAGCGGAGTAAACCTAGTTCGAATTCAGGGTTTTTCTTCTCCTATACTGGTTGCCTAAGCAAGACTAAAGAACCAAGTCTGCCCTACTATTTACCTGTTACTGAGAGTGGGAGAATACATGGTTTCATGCCATTCCCAAAGATATCAGCCTCAAGGGAAACGTAAACAGTCTCTTCCAGAATTTTGAACGCAAGTTAAAGATTCCATAATAACCGTTTCGCTAAGTACACTTTTTTACAATATTTTAAATAAAAGAAACGATGACCATTATGCTAAGTACATCTCCTCAATGTTGAATTTTAGTGTCTGTTAAAAGAACTTGACTTGAAAAAAGTAGCGTGACACAATCTTTCAGTTCCTTATTTTGAACTTATGCTGCTGTAATCTACGTAAACTCATTAACTATCAAGAATCGAATATTGACTCTATAGTAGGTAAGGGCTAAAGTGCAAGTCTGTGGGCTCGAAGTGAGTGAGTTCAATCCCCAGTTTTACTATTTTCACTTTCGGGTTAACACCCTTTGGAAATGTATGAATCGCCTTATCTCCTTAGCCCAGTTGGCTGGGGCTGTAGAATACACCGATATCTCTGCAGAGGTTAAGATTCCACCCAACGAGTTTTAAAGATAATTTAATAATCTTTAAGGAAAATGTAATTTTTTTTTATATTTAAGCAAAATTTAATAAAATCAAGAATTTGATAAATTCTGTTTTAGTTTTTCTACGAAGATAGCAAATAGTTTCTGTGCAGAAAAAAGATGTAATTCAACTGTTAAAAGTTATCTGGCAGATAAATGAAAAATTCTGATATTGGTAAAATTCAGATCGTCAGCAAATTCAGACGATACAGTTGAAGGATGAAAAAAAATTAAAATTCAAAAATCCTGAAATCCAATCCAAGAAGTTTTATATAATACAAAAAATATAAAAAGATATTAGCTTAAAAGTTCTCAAGCGATATCTTTAAGATAAACTATTAACAGTTTTACAGTATCGAAAAAAAGGCAAAATTGAAATGTTTAAAGAAATTTTTTTTTAAACTTAAAACGTTTTTATAAGAGTTTTTCCCCTTTTGTTTATGTTTGCTAATATGCAATCAGTTAAAAAGAAAACTCGAAAATATAGTTTTAGATCAACCGATACTACAAATGTAATGGGAATTACACAACTGTCTTATTTATTTCGACTGTAAAAAGAGAATTAATCTCAAACATTAATCTCTAACAAAACTTTTTTGAGATTTTCATTTTAAAATAAAACTAGGTTTCTACGAAATTCAGAAACACGAGACAAATAGATATAAAAAATACGTTTTTTACTTACGTATTAAAAGGAGTTATTCATCTCGATAGTGATACCTTTTTTTAAAATGAACTTGCTTGTTTGAATTACAATAATAAAATATTCTTAATACATAAATGATTATGTATAAAAGTTATGATAAAAGATATGATCATAGCTTTATAAAAATTTAAATTTCGATTTTTCGACTTGTGAAAAACCGGAGAAAGATCTGTACGTCTTCAGCGTACAAGTTCAATGTTCCTTCTGCTTTTTTTTTTCGTTAGTCAAAATATTCTTTCGAATTCAAATTTCCCGCCAATTCATTAAGCAGACGATAATTTGAAACGCTACAGATTTTTTTAAAATTTGAAACGCTACAGGGTTTTTTTTAATTTGAAACGCTGGAAATTAGAATTATCAAACCGAACACACAGACACAGCATTTCATCACTTTAACAACAGCGACTCAAGCGTTCATTTCTTTTTAGAAAATATTTAAAATAAAAACGCTTGCCACAAAAATAAACAAATATTTATCTGGGAATGAATTACAATATCATTAGATAAAAGATATTTTTATAGTTTCCTATATCTAATGATGAGGCTCCAGTAATGCTGGAGCTTTGGGAAATGCGAAGAATTCCTTCATTGCCATCGCTTCCAAGTTCACACAGGTATCTATGCGTCAAATAGAACTGTTTGATATTTAAAAAGTCCAAACAAATGACATGCTAAATTGAATTGTTAGGAATAAAACTGTTTAATCATTTCACTGGCTGCAAACAAATGATTGGTGTTTAATTGAATTGTAAGTGATACATAGCAATACTTGAAACCATTTAACTTGGTTGACTTATACTAAACTAAATTGTTAAAAATAGAACTGTTTGCTCATTAACTGTGTGTATCTACAAAATTTGTTTACAAATCTTATATTTAATCTCCATGCAAAAACAGGATTTGGCATTAAATAACCAACAATGCCATAAAACCAAACCAAACCTTATCCCTTCATTGATAGGTTAAATAGTACCCCTGCTGTTCCTCTACAAGGATGGCTTTGGCATTAAATAACCCGTGAAGGTTTACATGCCATTAAAGAAACCATCTTGTAAGTATACTTCTTTTATTTTCATTTATTTACAGTTATTTTTTTTAATGTGACCGTACGCACGTGACCCAAAAAGAATGAAAATGGCGCCATGAAAAGTAGGTCAAGAAAAACGCACCTGGATGTTTGGTTAGATCGTAGGGCTCGCGTATGCGGGAAACTTGTACAGATAACTTCTGATATACACCGAAATTCAGATACCCACTTAGCCACTGATATTGGAAGGTTTGTTTAGAGCAGTCGCCACGTGAATTCATTTTATTTTCATTAAGAGCTGTTCATTTGATTAGATACGGCCAGCCCCAGTTTATGAGAACCTGTTAAACTAATCTGCATAAGGATATAAAGAACGGAATTTTGATTCAAACACACACATACACACAAACTTACACGCGCGCGCATATATATATATATATATATATATATATATCATCATTATGTCGTGCCGCTTGCACGGATATCTCTGACCCTCTCTCGTCACTTCTCTCTATCATTCATCGCTTTTGGCAGGTCTTCAGGGCTACATCCCGTATCCTCACATAGCTGCTGAATGTATGTTCGAGCTGGTCGTCCTGCTTTTGCTTGGGCATATGCGGAGGTCCATAGGAGTACATCACTGATGAGTTCGTCCTTGCTTCTCCAGCAGTGTCTGGTTCGTCTAACTTGTATAGTTTTCGTGACGGGAGGCAGGTGGCCGTATAGTTGGTGCCTTGTGGGGTGTTGCCGCCAGGACTTGTTCAATATATATATATATATATATATATCGCTTGACGTAATGGATATCGTTGTAGGAAATGGAATAGGTATTCCGAGTTCAATTACTGGACGTAGCTGTTTGCGATTAATTTCACGTTAGTATCCTTGAGAAAGACATGAAACGATCGGTTCTCCTCTTGGCTATAGGTAAATCGTATAGAAGACATTGTTCTTTAACCTTAGTTAAACAACCAGCCTAGAAGAAGGAAATATCTGAATAAAGATCAGCAGTACTCCGTTTAAAATTGACCTTTTGTCACATCCTAACCTTGGCGAAGGGGCTGGGTAAATACATATATATATAAGCGTATGTAAGTGAGTATATATTTGTATGTGCATGTACGTATGTGTATGTAAGTACGTTTGTAAGTATGTAAGTATGTTTGTATGGTTGTAACATTTCTAGTTGGGTCTGCTTGTTCACAGCTGGGCTTGCTAGTCATATGAGATCTCATGACAGTAAACTTATGAAGAATCGCTTTACAAGAGTCTTTTGGCAGTAACCTACAATGAACTTGAATTATATCTGTGACAAATCATGTGGCTCTAAATCAGGTTTGAGAAGCCATAGGAGGAGCATTGGAGCAAGGTCAACGGAAAAGACAGCTAATTCATTTGTCACACATGCAATTGAGCTTACAAGAATATATGTGGTTTGCGGTGCCGCACGCGCTCCCATGGGTACTGATTGCGAATCAAGGAAATGAGATTCTCTGCAACGAAGTGGCTGTCACTATGTATGTGTATATAGACCGACATATGCATACTTTCATTATATATATATATATATATATTGCCTAATGGGTTGAGTATTCACCAGTGGCCCAGGAGACTAGGATTCAGTCCCAGGTCGAGTCATACCAAAGACTCAAAAAATGGTACTTGATTCTGTTTACCAACCCCTCCTCTCGGGCAGGATATGACACAAGGTCAATTTTTAAGTGGAGTTTAACAGGTTTGAATTCAGAGTTTTCCTTCTCCTAGACTAGTTGCCTCACCAAGGCTGAAGAACTGTCTGTCCTATTATTTTACCCATAGCTGGAGGGAAAATAATTGGATTCATACCTGGTACTTGATATCTCCTTGCTTAACACTTAGCATCATAAGGTATGTATCAAGCGTAAAATGAAGCAATCCAGGGAAAGGAATAGCGCCCTCCCCTATAACTTGGTGCAGTAGTTATTGAAAAAGGAGCCTTCGGTTTCCCCTCGACTACGGTCGCCAACTTTACTTTTTTTAAAATATGTATTTATACATAGAGAGATAAACAGACAGTCAGATAGAGTGAGTGGGGAGGATGGAGAGAAAGAACGTAATTGCTATTAATTTTGCTTTGGATTTTCTCATAAATCAGTTTCTTAATACGAGATGATCAAAATTTGTCCATATAAGAGATTATATGGAACAGAAAAAAAAACAAGCGGAAAAGGAGCTGAATGCTTCACATTTTTATTCTGCAAACAATAGCAAAGAGAAAAGATAAATGCAATTCACATTAGGAAAAGTAGGACATTATAGATCTTAAACACTTTTAAGAATAACTTAATAAGGAGGCTTTAAAAAAAGCCATTGGTTGAATTACTTATGGTATTTCTAATCTGATTTACGGTTCCCCAAACATCTTCCTTATTTTCTTCCCATTACTTCTTTCTTTTCTTTATCTTCTTTCCTTTTTTCCTCCTTTTATATTAATATTCCATTCGTCCTGTCACATACGAGTAACCTCCAAGTTAATACTAACCGCCGCCAGATGCACACCTAAGGATCAATAATTACTGATCTATGGTATTGGGTTCCTCGTGAACTAGGACTTAACTACAAAAACAAAATCTCATACTAAGACGCTGAGAATAATAAGTTCAATGAAGAAACTCGTCAGCATCTCAACTGAAACCTGGAATGATTTGCGCATGGTTACTTGCGGCTTCCGGTTACGATCATATATGGTTTCAATAGTTAGCGACCACAAAAAGCTATCTTGTTAGAAAACTCTGTATACCTCCCGCCATTTTGTCTCTCTCTCTCTCTCTCTCTCTCTCTCATACACACACACGCACACACACACACACACGCACACACACACACACACATATATATATATGTGTGCGTGTGTGTGCATGCTTCTTTATACGTTTGGATTTACACTAATTTATACCTTAATATAACTTTACCTAAATGTATACATATATATATATATATATATATGTGTGTGTGTGTGTGTGTGTTTTTGGTGTGTGTGGGTGCATGTGTGTGTGTGCGTACAGAGGGAGAGAGTGTGTAGACTTAGATAGATAGATACTAAGGCATGCGAACAAATTGGAATACATATATGTGACCAGATTAAGACATATATAAGTCGAGACATATGTATTACAGCTTATTCAAATCTATCTATCTATCTATCTATCTATCTCTACACTATCTCGTTCTCATTCTCTTTCTCTCTCTTTGTATACACACGTACACGTGCGCGCGTGCACACACACAAACACACACACACACACACACACACACACACATATATATATATATATCAGTCTACATATTTTTTTTGCATGTATTTCTTCTATTTCATCCCTGAGCGCCAGAAGCAAAACCCTTCCACGTCGCTTCCCCGCCTTGTCTCACCCACTCGGCGGCTTGTGACAGAATAATTATACAACCTGAGATTGCTAATCAAAATTCAACGGAAGGAAATCTTCTTTCGGGAGAGACGCAAAACTCTCATTATCTTCCAAAGTGATACAAATGCTTTCTATTGTCTTTCGATCAGATGTTGCTGCTTCTATTGTAACTATTCGTTATTTATTCTGCAATAGAAACTTACAAGAACACGTACGTCGTATGTTGCGAGGAAAGAAAGGATTATGAGAAGGTACTATAAGAAATTAAATGAAAAAAAAATCATTAACAAAAAAAAAAAAAGTAATCCGCTCTAAATTGATGAAAAGAAGATAGAGTGTTATGTGCTGCAAGAATTGTAGATTCATTTCTCTGAATTCTATGTGACGAGAAAGATGTGCCCGAGTATAGCATTGTCACCGATGACTGCCATATCGGTGATGGCTGCTCGTTAGATGAAGAAGTAAAAAAACACCAAAACAGCACTCATCTTAAGCGTTAGGGCCTCGTTTGTTTTGTATTCTCTGTTCAATCTCTGAGGACAAGGAAAAACTGAATAACGGAAAAACGCAAGGGAGCTTCTTCGTTCTTCAAGATTCATAATTTTTCTCGTATCTTTGTTTCAGTCCTAGTTCTCCGTTCATGCGAACACAGCTATAAAAAGAGACGAGGCAGAATCACGAAAACTGACGTCTTATATTGGGGCTCACAGACTACCTCCGACTTCGAATGGGTGACATCATCCGGATATCTCCCGTCATCACTAAGATGGCCATCACTAGTGACCCTGGAAACCCCCCCCCCATCCGGATGCAAGATCAAGCATATCTTGTTACACATAGCCCACTGGAAGAGATGATGAACTCTGTCAACTCAGTTTTCTTTCTGCAGATGGATTTTTTGATAACTTATCTATTCGTGTCCCGGTACTATTTGCTGATAATGTTACACGAGTTATGAAGAGGCGCTCATGGAAAAACAGTTATTGTCGTAGGAAATGGACACGACAAACTGAGACCAAATCTTGGACAAAGCTGCTGGCATTTCACATACCGTTTATATCAAACTTCAATTATAGTAGGGCAAACTGGGCTCTTTAACTTTGTTACAGCAACCGATCCAGGAGAAGAAAACCTCTGAATTCAAGCCTGCTAAACTCGACTTGACCTTGTATTCCAACCTGCTCGTATGGAGGGGTTTGTAAATACATACGCTCATCATCAGAACTGTGAATATCTGTCTTCCATGAAAATCAGCATTTGATAGCTTAGCCAGACTTGAACTACATGAAACCAACATGCTGTTTTTGAGAGAGAGATAAATATTAGAGAAGACTTTGGTAGAGAGAACAAAAGAACAAATGATAGAGAACTTAAAAAACATTGCAGAGATGCTCCATAGCGTATAAGGTAATGAAGCAATAAAAAGCATTGTTTGCTTTAACATCTAGTTTTCACAGTTTCCTTTGAAGCACTCCCCACTTGGATATATTTGATTATGGCTCACAAACGGTGGTAGAAATATGTGAATAATATTCGATTCTTGTGATATCATTTCTTCGAAACCTCTGGGTATCAAATCGAGTTTGGAATCGAGAGAAAGATTCAGTGTTTGCGTGTACTGTCTGATTCCTTCTGATAAAATGTTCCATCAAATGGAACGCACACACACACACACACACACACACACACACACACACACACACATATGTATATATATATATATATATATATATATATGTATGTATGTATAAGTGGCAGTGTGATGCCACAATAAAATGCTCAGCTATGCTTTTCTTTCTTGGTGAGACGTGGAACTTTTTGATAGACTCCTGTATATGAAACTAAATATATATGTATATATATCATTAGCTCGTTCAAAAAGTTCAAAACCTTACATAATTTTAGCTTTGTCGCACAACTCTCACAGTTGTATGGACCTCAAATGCTCATAAATTAAGACAGAAATTTGATCTTTTTTTTTTTTTAGTTTTATTTAACAACAAAAATGTATCAGCAAAGGCTTCTTCTTTCCCACTAAGTCTTAGAACTTTTTGAACAAGCCTATTAGCAACTAAATAAAACTAAAAAGGTCACTTCGTAATGCCTTCAGCTTTATACATTTCGCCGAAATAGCAGAGCAAAGTTTGGCGGGTTTCAAGCTGGGATATATATATATATATATATATATATATATATATATATATATATATATATATATATATATATATATGCATATAGCGTCTCATCAACCGAAAAAGACATCGACACACGACTGACGAAGGCATGGACAGCTATCGATAGGCTCTCGATCATATGGAAGTCGGACCTAACTGATAAAATGAAACGCAGTTTCTTCCAGGCAGCGGTTGTGTCGATACTGCTATATGGATGCACCACATGGACGCTTACGAAGCGGCTGGAGAGGAGGCTGGACGGAAATTACACAAGAATGTTGAGAGCAGTATTAAACAAGTCCTGGCGACAACACCCCACGAGACTCCAACTATACGGACACTTGCCCCCCATCACGAAAACTATACAAGTTCGACGAACCAGACACGCAGGACACTGCTGGAGAAGCAAGGACGAGCTCATAAGCGATGTACTCCTGTGGACCCCCACATATGGATGTGCAAGAGTGGGACGACCAGCACGAACCTACATACAGCAACTATGTGAGGACACAGGATGTAACCCTGAAGACCTGCCGGAGGCGATGAATGATAGGGAGAAATGGCGAGAGAGGGTCAGGGATATCCGCGCTGGAGGCGTGACATGATGATGATGATATGTATACAAACTTTTCAATATATATACATATATATATGTATACAAACTTTTCTATACATATGTATTCATATATAAATAAGTATATATATATATCTATGTATATATATACTTACACGCATATATACACAAACGTATACGCACACACATATACACATATATGAACATATTTACTGATATACTGAGAACACACCCACACATATGTATGTACGTTTGTGTGCATGTATATATATATATATATGTGTGTGTGTGTGTGTGTGTGTGCATAGTGCTCACCAATGATTTACGAGACTAGGGTTCAATCCCAGGTCGAGTCATACCAAAGATTCAAAAATTGTACCTGATGCTGCGTTGCTTAACACTCAGCTTTATAAGGTACGGATCAAGGGTAAAGTGGTGCAATCCAAAAAAAAAAAAGGAGTAGCGCCCTCCGCTACACCTCAGTGTAGTAGCTATTGAAAAGGGAGCCTTCAGGTCCCCTTCAGCAACTGTCGCCAACTTTACTTACTTTACTTTACATACTTAAATACACACACATATATCGTCCATCGCTCCGAGTAGGTCATCAAGGCTACACCCTGTATCGGCACAGAGATGTTGTATATTGGATCTAGCTCGTCGTCCTATCTTTGCTCGTCCATGTTATGGGGTCCACGGGAGTATCTCCAGCAGTGTCCCGCATGTCTGGTTCGTCTAATTTTGATAATTTTCGTGATGGGTGGTAGGTGGCCGTACAACTGCTGCTTTGTCGGGTGCTGTCTCCAGGACTTGTTCAATATGGCTCGCAGCACTCTTGCGTGATTGCCCTCAAGCTTTTTCTCCATA
>OY757906.1:113994035-114041535 GCA_963585895.1 Sepioteuthis lessoniana
GAATATCCATAAACACTTTTACGTCAGCAATTAAGAATGATGATTGATTTTAACGGCATATTAATCAGTCTGGGTTATTCTGTGCCTAGAGGTTAGGGAATAGCATAAATGTTTTATACCAAGAAGACGCTATCCCCGGCTAAATAACACTAAATATTACCTGAATCAAGTAGAAGAATGGCGATTCAAAAGTAATATACAAGAAAAAAATAACTCGAAACTTTTGAATTGTCACTTTTTATCTCCATAATAGAGCGGGAAAACTTCAATAGAGAGAAGTAAATCTGGTGTGGCTTTTGCAGTCAGAAATTGTCATATATGTCTGAGGATTCCAAATTAATTAGTGACAGACTTATCATGCAGAGGTTCCTATTAGTCGACAGTTGATATTGAACCCAAATCGCTGCTAATGCCCAACTATGACCTGTAATCCAGAAAATTACGGTTTCTTCGACTAGCTCAATCAGATACTTCGTGCTATCCAAAATGCAAACAAAATCGTCCTTCTTGGAGATTTTAAAACTTGAGTTGGCTAATCACATTATACCTGGCTGAAGCTTCTTGGTTAGTTTGGAACGAGTAAAGCTGATTCCAATAGCAATCTGCTGTTATCCATCAACACAGAACATTAGTTGATCATAACAAACACGTACTTTAAACACAAGATAATCCACAAGAATTCCTAAATGCACCCAAGATCCAAACAATGGCACCTCATTGACTGCATCATTGTGTGATAGCGTGGTTTGCTTGATGTTCTGAACACAAGAGAGATGAGAGGAGTCAATTGCAATACTGGCCATGTTATTTTCAAGTTGACGACTGAACTACGAGTGAAGCGGAGAATGAGAAAAGACAAAATGCTAATCAGGAAGCTCGCAACCAACACGATCAAAATCAGCAATCGGGAATGACATGCAGGCCTCATTAAACGACAGGCCAGCTGAAATTCCAGCAGGTACTATCGAAGAAAAGTAGAACGCCTTTAAATCAATTTTGGACAAAATATCTGAAGAGAAACTCGACACTACAGTAAGGAAGCACGAAGACTAGTTCGATGGAGACAGCATGGAGCTGAAAGTGCTTATTAGCAACAGGAACCTTGACAGGAACATGCTCAGTAAGAACACCAAGACTGCTAAGGCCAGATATAGAACTTGCTGTCAACTTCTCTGACAGAGATTCAGATAACTCAAAAATAACTCCATACACTTGCAGACTCTAATAACCCCCAAGTTTTTTTTTTATCCAGAGATGAGAGCTTGGGAGGGAGAGGGAATCACCCAGAGCAACTGCTAGCTCTCCGCAAAAGAACAATAATCACAGATAAGCCCGAGCTTCTGGCCTGGTCGAAGGACCCCTTTGTCGCACAGCCCCATGAACTGTCAACAGTGGAACAACATGCGGTTGACAACATTGCTTAATAGCCAACCCAACACTGGATGTGTAAATGCCCAGACCTGGATGAAGTGAGAAAGATAATCTTCATGCTGCGCAACGGAAAGATGGACTGCATCTAGAAGTTATTAAGAGGTAGGATGCTTGTTGAGTACTCTACGCCATTATAAAAACACTTGGGAAAATTAGGTAGTCACTGCGGATTGGAAGGATGCACAAGTCACCATCTTCAAAAAGGAAGACAGATGAGATTGCAGCAACTACCATAGGATCTCGTCCTACCTTTGCCCTTATGTAACAACCCCCTTCGGGATTTCATGACAAACAGATTGAGGACCACGTAAAAACCCAGATAAACAAATTTGTTGTGATGCTGACAAAAGAAAGACACAGGAAACACAAAAAGGGTTGATAGAAAAAAAATATTCAAGTAATAGAAACAAGATACATGTGAACCTGGTTAAACAGTACTCAGTTGATAGGAAGCTGAGAGTCCAGTGGGGTAGTGACTATCCGTCCACAACACAAATGGTGTCATGCTGATTGGTGAACCTCCGTTTATTTGTCGCTGCCTCCCACCAGACACGACTTGACACAAGGTCAAAAGCCCGAAGGCCGATTAAAGTGGGGATAAAGGGGAGGGGAGGTCGGGAACGAGCCGAGACTCGAACCCTGCTTGTCTGTGCTGCTCATCGGCTCACTTAGTGCAATGTGAGCCTGATGAGGCAAGCAGTTTCACGAACCCAAATGTGAGTCCGGGCACGTATGCCAGTTTACGGCTTAAACTAGACGCTTGGTCTAGTGCCGTACATGGGTGACAAAGGAGACAAAAGTGCAGCTCGCCCACCCGAAGGTAGCCTAGTCGAAACTAGGTGCCTAATTAAAGGTCCCAAGTCTGCCATTGTTCCTTTTGCAGAGCCACGCTCCGGACCGAAGTCCAGAACAGGCTCCGGGGCTTCGCAAAAGGCTAAAAGCCAAGAGCGCGCCGATATTTGTCGCTGCCTCCCACCAGACACGACTTGACACAAGGTCAAAAGCCCGAAGGCCAATTAAAGTGGGGATAAAGGGGAGGGGAGGTCGGGAACGAGCCGAGACTCGAACCCTACTGGTCAGTGCTGCTCATCGGCTCACTTAGTGCAATGTGAGCCTGATGAGGCAAGCAGTTTCACGAACACAAATGTGGGTCCGGGCACGTATGCCAGTTAACGGCTTAAACTAGACGCATGGTCTAGTGCCGTATATGGGGGACAAAGGAGACAAAAGTGCAGCTCGCCCACCCGAAGGTAGCCTAGTCGAAACTAGGTGCCTAATTAAAGGCCCCAAGTCTGCCATTGTTCCTTTTGCAGAGCCACGCTCCAGACCGAAGACCAGAACAGGCCCCGGGGCCTCGCAAAAGGCTAAAAGCCGAGTGCGCACCCACTGATTGGTGAACCTCCTCTGACGATCTCGTTGACGTGTATTTATGGAGGAGGGCGAGTCCATTATGTTGGGAGTACAACAAAATTCAAATACTTACGCTCCACAGTCGCCAACAAGACTAGATGCAAAAATAGATACATGAAATCAAATGCTTCCAATACGGGCCAAGGAAGACTTCTCCATAAAACAAAATGTGCAGTGTACCGCGCCATCATTCTCTCAACCCTCCCGTACAGCGCAAAATACTAAATGGCAAGTGGTGGTAGTATATCCAAAATAAATTCATCCTGGATAAATCTAAAAAAAACAAACTCCTAGGCAAGTATGATATACTCACTAAACGCAACCTAAGATGGCATGGCTACTTGAACAGAATTGAGGACAGGAAACAGGCAAAACAAATTCTGTACTCTCAACTGAGAGAAGGGTCATGTAAACAGGTGGATCAAAACGCAAGCATAAGGATATCACCAAAAGAAACTTGGGGGGGGGTCATAAATATCCCTTTTGACAATTGATAATACCTATCCAAAAATCGGAAAAAACTGAAGGAAAAAAATTGCAGGACTTCATCATCAGATACGATGGACAGCTAGTAGTAGTAGCATGTACATATAAGCTGTGATTACCTTGACCCTCAGAGGATTGATGACGCCTCAGTTATACTCCTATATGTAATTAGAAACAATCTAGCTACTTTAATCTTCTCTTCAGGTCATGATTATAAAAATCTTTATAAAACAAGCGTGAGCAATTACAGTTTGCCTTAAATAGAGGATAACATGTTAGTGTGACTGAACGTACGAGTTTAGCTGTCTATTTGAGTGACCGAATGCTACTTCTAAAGCCCTCATTAAACTCTTACTCTCATAATCCTGTGTGTGTGTGTGTGTGTGTGTGTGTGTGTGTGTGTGTGTGTGTGTGTGTTCATATATATATATATGTATATATATAATCTGGCTGGAATATAATTAGCTGTTAAATCGATTGATATATTTATATATAAATACTTTAAATGTATTACTGCTGTTGGGGAATATTTCTTTGCTCCCCCTACTCTAGCAATGGGTAAATAGTATGGCAGACTGGGTAAGGCAATTAATTTTTAAGGAAAATTTAATATTTGAGGGGTATTGTTCGGAGAATCTTTGTCACACCGTAGCATTATTTTTCTGCTATCAGCTCATCAAAATATATGGCTTGTCCTACACAAGCCTTCAACACCATCATTACCCATTTGGTGTGGCTTCTTTGATTAATGGCATAGCAACATTTATGGGTTACTTAATGCCAAAGCCATCCCAGTTGAAGAACAATAGTGGTACTATTTGATCCATATTTGGAAGGATAAGGGGGTTTCATAACTTTCCTAAGGTATTAGTCCGAAAGGGAACATTATTTACCAACCCCTCTGCTCGGGCAGGATATGACACAAGGTCAACTTTTAAGCTGAGTTTATCAGGTTTGAATTCAGAGTTTTCCTTCTCCTAGACTAGTTCTCTCACCAAGGCTGAAGAGCCCAGTCTGTCCTACTATTTACTCATAGCTGGAGGGAGAATTATTGGATTCATACCTTTCCCAAGGGTACTAGTGCTATGTGAAATGCAATCAGTCTCGTTCAGGATTTGAACTCGTGTCGCCCTGTCCATTTCTTACGACGATAACCATTACACCACCGGCACCTCCACGCAAGTTAACGTTATAGTATGTTTGGAGATCAATCTCACTTGCTACGATGTCCATCACATTAGCCCCAACGCCATGGGGATTTTCCATTCCCCACCGAAAATTAACTGTGTAAGCAGAGCAACAGTATACTTCTAAGTGATGTGGTCAACTAAAAGAAAGAGCAGTCGGATTGTTTATGACGTTGATATATATATATATATATATATAGAGAGAGAGAGAGAGAGAGAATGAGTGAGAGAGAGAGTGAAGAAAACATACACTTTTTTATGAAGACATACTTTCGAAGTTGACAGTGGATACAAAATCTTTTCACAGTTGATAATAAGTGGACGGTGGTTATGAGAGAGTTGTTTCTCGAAATGAACACTCCTTTTCTCTCTTCTCCATTAATTGTCGTGCCATATCAGCAATGTGACACTCTTCGTCCAATGATGTGGCAAGAGCACAGCGAAATATATTCAGATTTGATTCCATACATAGAAGAAAGACGGAGCAAATTCTTCAAGCAAATGGTCTTCCCAAAGAAACTGTTACAGCTATATTTCCCATAGCACTAATACCTTTGAGAAAGATATGAATCCAATTATTCTCCCTCCACCTATGGGTAAATAGTAGGACAGACTGGGTTCTTTAGCCTTGGTAAGGCAACTAGTCTAGGAGAAGGAAAACTCTGAATTCAAACCTGTTAAACTCCGCTTAAAACTGACCTTGAGTCATATCCTACCCGAGCGGAGGGGTTGGTAAATATGGTTACAGCTATAATGATGTTCTACAAAAACACAAAAGCAACGGTTCGCTCATCTGATGGAAACACTGAGTCCTTTGATATTGTCGCTGGAGTTTTGCAGGAAGATATCTAACCACCATTTCGATTCATGATCTGCCTAGATTACGTAGTACGAACGTCAATATATATAATTCAATAGATGGTTTCACACTGAAAAAAAAAAAGCAAAAACCAGATGACATCTCGCAGAAACTATTACTAACGCAGACTATGTAGGTGATCTAGCTCTTCTTGAAAATTTACCTGCCCAATCCAAATCTACGCTGCATAGCCTAGAACAGGCAGCAAGAGGCATTGGACTCTATGAGAACTCAGATAAAACATAGTTCATGCGTTTTAATCAAGATTAACGGGCAAGCCTCAGAAATTAGTAAACAAGTTCACATACCTCGGTAGCAATATCTCATCTACTGAAACTGATGTCAACATACACATAGCTAAGACACAGTGCTTTTGAAAAATTAATAATTATATGGAAATCTGATCTCTTTCATAAGATAAAACGGGAATTCTTCCAAACTGTTGCCGTGTTAGTACTATTATATAGTTGTACCACTTTGAATTAGCGAAACACTTGGTAAAAAAGCTAGATTGGAAGTACATGATGATGTTGCGTATAGTTATAAACGAATCCTGGAAGCAGCTGTTCGGCCATTTATCTCCCATCGCACCTAAACTATCCAAGTAAGACGAAAAAGACATTCTGAGTACTGTTGGGGAAGTAAGGACGATCTCTTAAGTGACTTTCTCCTATGAACCCCCACACTGGGTGCCGTCAAGAGAATCTACAAAGAGTGATGACCTATAGTGACGAAAGGCGAGAGAGAATAAAAGGAATCCGTATTGTCAATACCCCTTGATAATGATGATAAGTATATCAAATGCAGGAACACAATAAACTTGATGAAATAACACAAAATAATCTATGTAATAACGTCTCCCCGACCGACACTAACAATAAAATAAAACTAATTATATATCATCCCAAATTCAATGCAACTAACCTAGACATCTCGAATAACTTCTCTTCCTTGACTAGTTACCTCAGTACAATTAGTGTAGAGCACCGGTTTAAATGTCCACTAGAAAAAGGCTTCTCCAATAAAGTAAGTCACCACATTGGCCTGACAACAACGACTACGTCAAGACATTTAACACTTCACCTATCCGACACTAGTTTCATCTCTCAGCACCTCAAAACACATTCTTGCCTGTCCTCCAAACAGAGAAAAATTCTGAAGTACTTCAAAAGTACTTGCAAAAAATACGAAACCTTATTTAATTCATTCCATCCAAATTTCAAACGATTTGAACGGATCAATTATTAAAAAAAAAGGGCAGAAACAAAGTGTCTGTCCTATTTAATCAAGTATTTTAATGAGAAAACATTGTGCATATATATATATATATATATATATATATATATATATATATATATATATACATTATATATATATATATATACATTATATATATATATATATATACATTATATATATATATACATTATATATATATATATATATATACATTATATATATATATATAAATATATATATGCATTATATATATATATATATATATATACATTATATATATATATATATATATATATACATTATATATATATATATACATTATATATATATATATACATTATATATATATATATATACATTATATATATATATACATTATATATATATACATTATATATATATATATATATATACATTATATATATATATATATATACATTATATATATATATATCTATATATATATATACATTATATATATATATATATATATACATTATATATATATATATATATATATACATTATATATATATATATATATATATATATATATATATATATATATATACATATATCTATATATATATATATATACGAAAGAGTAGATATTGAAGTAGAGGTGTAGGCAGTGATGTAGCTTTCGCCGGGTAAAATGAAGTTTACGAGCGGAGTTCAAATTACTACCAAGGCAGTAACACACAGATAAAGGATCAGAAAGTTCCATTTCAAGCAATTTAATTAAGCATATATCATTTGTTTTCGCAGCTTAAATGTCAAACAGTGTTCTATAGATAGGACCCTATCAGGTGCTAACACTGCGAGCAAAAGTGGACCTTGAAGCAATGGCAATGAAGGGATACTACGTATCTCTCAAAGATCCAGTATTACTGGAGCCTCACCATCAGATTGTTTAATGTCATATCTGGGACATTCGTTAAGTGAGGGTCTTACCCCGCTACAGAGATGCTGTCGACGTATTAGACAGCCCCAGCTTACTGGGCTGAAATTGGGATGAATACGTATATATATAAGTTGGCGACCATAGTTGAGGGTGACCCGAAGGTCCCCTTTTCGATAGCTACTACACCAAGGTGTAGGGGAGGGCGCTACTCCTTTCACTAGATTGCTCCACTTTACCCTTGATCCATACCTTATAATGCTGAGTGTTAAGCAAGGAGGTATCAAGTACCATTTTTTGAGTCTTTGGTATGACTCGACCAGGGATTGAACCCAGGTCTCCCGGGCCATTGGCGAACACTCTCACCGCTTGGCCAATGTCCGCTATATATACATATATAGGTACGTGTAAGTTGTGAAGCAGGGAAAGTGATGAGTTTTTAACAGAATAAAATAGATTGAAACGGAGCGATAGAGATCGATATTGTTTAACATCCAGCTATCAAGATTGAGACGTATCGATAGATATATGTTGCAGGCAGAGATTAATAGATTGAAACGAACTGAGATTGATCGATAAATAAGGTTGAGGGATAGACAGTAACAGACTTTTAAAATCGATAATTTATTCCTTTTTTTTTTTTTTTTTTTCTTACGTATTTAATCTTCAAAAGTTTTAAAGATCCGAACAGACTACTCTAGATGAATGTAGAATATGTATAGAATCTTTATAGAAAAGTATATTTCGTTTATTCTTTGAATTATCTTTGTCTTTATTTTTATTTTTCCTCTTATTTTTTAAGTGGAAATCGTCACCTTTTGTACTGCATTAGTTAGTATGTCTGCTTCTTGTAAGGATAAATGATTTGCCCACGTCTCCATCATTAGATTAACGGAATAGTTCAACAATGTAGCTATCATAAAATCTTTTTTTTTTCTTTCTTCATTTACCATTTTCAGATTGCTTTTTCTTCTGCACGTTTCTAAGCACTTTCTATTCACTTACAACTTGCTGTATTTAAATAGAGATTTATAAATAAAAGAGTAAAAAAAATAAAAACTCGATCCGTTATCTCAGTAATTGAATTTACACTCGTATAGTGAAAAGCAGAGGAGATATTAGCCAATAAATTAGAAAGATAGATATACAGATAGATCTTCAGTAGATTCGTTTCTTCTCTTTTTTTTTTTTTTGCAAGAAGAATGAGGGGAAACCGCCTGTGGATTGCGTAAACTTGGAACGGAGAATACGCCCATTCCTACTTGTGGCTTTCTCACTGTCTCATTTCAATTTTTTTGCGTAGACATAGGGAACTACAACTGCAGATATCCAATGGGCATGACCAGATTATTTTACCCACGCTAAGTGAAGCTTGGTTGACATCCTATCACCAACATTTTTGTGAGATGTTTCGCACGGGTTCGCACCCAATAGTTACAACCATTTAAAACCTAAATATATTTTCAACACCGTAACCTACAGATATTGAGAGATATCTACCACGAACGTACGAGCACGTGCGCGCGCGCACACACACACACACACACTCAGACACACACAGAGAAAAGATGAACCTGACAGACCTCGCTACTCTAGAAGAGAGGACCGGAACAATTTCTGGTCTTGCGCATACGTACACATATAAGCCTTCTCGTCGAACGGTCTGCGGCACGGTTTCTAACCGGCGCTGTGGTTCGGCAGCTTGACATTCGTGCCGGTAGGCAAACAATGAAAAGCATAGATTCTCATTGTACCAGATCTTATTGGTATAGTGAATGTATAACCAGCAAAGTCACCTGGCAAACATGCCAGGAAACCTAACAATGACGAGCAAAGTTCATATTGCACCGAATGAAACTATGACCAGCATTGACCAGCAGCACACGAGTCGAGATGTGTGCAACCCCTCCCTAATCCCCACTATAAAAAAAGACAGAGTGTCAAATCCTATCAGGGGGGAGGCGTAGATGAATATTGAGCCTCCTCGATGAACTAACCAGGTGTCTCAAATATGGTTATAGTAAAATACCTTCATATAAAATCATCCGGTGAAGATTTACTGATTTTTTTTTTATCTCAAAAAGTTTTCATGCTGTCAGATTTATTTCCTGTTTTTCCTATATATATATATATATATATATATATATATTGATTTAATTTAGAATAGGATAGCAGGAACAATAAAGAAGTTTATATTGCATGGATCCTCGAGCTTAAAAGATTGAACTGCTTGAACAGGAATTCTTTGCTTCAGTTGGAAAATCGCATCTACCAGAGCCACTACGTAGACTCATAGACAGTGTAGCCCAGTCATATGGAGCAGTAGAATACACCGTCTGCACCTCTGCAGAGAGGTAAGATCCCCTGACACAAACACACACTAACGAATCTTCTGTATATAACACTAAACCATCTGATGGTGAGACGCCAGTCCTGAGCCTTAGGGAAATGAGGAGTACCTTTTCCTTGCTATAATTCCTAAGTCCACTCTGACCCAAAATGTTAGTGCCTATAGGTTTTTCTAGGACTATCTTATCGCTTACTAGATATGAAGGGCCCAGTAAGCTGGGTCTGTTCAATACACCGACTGCTTCTCTGTAGAGAGATAAGACCCCCTCAACGAGTGTCCTTGATATGACACTAAACGATCTGATGGTGAGGCTCCAGTAATTCTGGAGCTTTGGGGAATTATGAGTACCCCTTTATTGCAATTGCTCCCAGGTCAACTCTAGCCCATAGTGGTAGCACTTGATAGGGTCCTATCTATGGGTCAAATAGAACTAAACTGCGTACTTTAGTTAAACTGAATTGTTTGAAATAGAACTGTTTTACATTTTCCTCTGGGTAAATAAATGACTGATATTTAATTGAATAGTTTGTGACATAGAAATACTTGGAACCATTTAACTTTGTTGACTAAACTGAATAGCTTGAAATAGAAATGTTTTTGACATTTAAACAGTGGAATTATGTGCTAAACTGAATTATTTGCAATAGAACTGTTTATATGTATAAAAATGGATTACGCATCAAATAACATACAATGGTTGATATGCCATAAAACTAAAGCAAATCAAAGCAAACAAGACATGAAACCATTTAAAACTGTGTAAAAACAAATGATTAATGCTAAACTGAACTATTAGTCTAAAAAGCAATACACTTAACCCATTTTCTGACTGCAAGCAACAGCAATACTTACAACCAAGTAATTGAGTGCAAGACATAGCAATACTTGAAACCATTTAACTGTGTTGCTCAGTCGCCTGGGGCAGTAGAATATACCGACTGCACCTCTGCAAAGAGGTAAGACTCCCCCCAACAACGAGTGTCCTGGATATGAGAATAAATAATCTGATGGTGAGGTTCCAGTAATGCAGGAGCTTTGGGGAATGTGGAGTACCCCTTTATTGCCATCGCTCCCAGGTCTACTCTGGCCCGGAATGGTAGCACCTGATAAGGGTCCTATCTATGGGTTAAATAGAACTAACGGAATACTTATGCTAAACTAAATTGTTTGACTAAACTGAATAGCTTGAAATAGAAATGTTTTTGACAATTAAGCCGTACTTTCATTTAAACTGCGTGCTTATGCTAAGCTGAATTGTTTTAAATGGAACTATTTTTTGACAAGGAAACTGTATTTACACTAAACTGAATTGTTTAATATAGAACCGTCTTGACATTCAAGTGTGTGTAAACAAAATCTGTACTTATACTAAACTGAATTAGCTGAATTAGAACTGCTTGATTTAACTAAATCGCTTGAAATAGAAATGTACTTCACTATTAAATTGTACTTACATTTAAACTTCGCGCTAATGCAAAACTGAATTTTTTGTAATAGAACTGATTATTTACATAAAAATGGATTTGGTGTTAAATAACCTACAATGGTTGATATGCCATAAACCCAACCAACCATTTAACTCTATGCAAACCAATGAGCTTTGGCTTGTTAAAAAATGTGACCTATATATCATTTACATAAAAAAAAAACATATGTATGAATAAATCAAATGACCCACAATGGTCGAATAGGCCATAAAACGCAATCAATTAACTAATAGATAGACAAGTAATGAATAGATATCATTATATGATTTTGTTTTATGGCACAAATAACCTTTCTAATTCTTGTAAACAGTTGAATGCGTGTTCCTAAATAGACTTGGGTTCATTTCGTTGCCTTGGCACGCATGCGCTGACACATCGATTAACACCTGAGTGTGGCCTACCGTGCAGTTGTATTCACGAACCGGTTGCATTTATCTATCGTTAATCCTTGTACAGTTGAGATGTACGTCCATGTTTAGATGACTCGACGAAGGCATACCTCGACTGAAACGCCGCAAGGAGGATGAATATACGTGAGAAAAGAGAAAAGGACCAAAAATAAAAAGAAATTAGACAAAAAAGTAACCATAAAAAATGGAAGAAAACATTCAGAAAAAAATACTGAATAGTAGAAATAAATAAAACAAAAGAAAGAAAGAAAGAAAGGAGAAAGAAAGAAAGAAAGAAAGAAAGAAAGAAAGAAAGAAGCAAACAAAGATGGATATTTTTGCCATGAGAATAAAAGCCCCAATTGTTTTTTTAATTTTAAAGAAGTTGATATTTGTACCTGCCTCCCACCAGACAGGACTTGACACAAGGTCAATGACCCGAAGGTCGATTATAGAGGGGATTAGGGGAGGGGAAAGTCGGGCACAAGCTGAGGCACGATCCCCGTTGGATTATGCTGGTCATCGGCCAACTTAGTGCAATATGGGTCTGATGAGCCTAGCTGGACATGGACCTAAATCTGGGTTCAAGCACGTATGCCTGATTATAGCTTAAACTGGACATCAAGGTCCGGTGCTATACAAGGGTGACAAAAGGTGTCTATGATGCAGCTAGGCCACCCGAAAGTGGCCCAGCCGAATCCGGGGGCTTTTCAGCGGACTGTCTGGCATCTGCACGATGCAGCGACTGATCGCGCTTCCTCGATCGGAATTATTAATTTTAGAGAAGGTAATTGAAAATTGCCGACGAAAAGTTTTTTTTTAAGATAAAACGGAATCATTGAAGAGACTATCCAGACTACAGCACTTTTAATATCAGGTAGAATACTCAGAGAAGTCCAGGAGACATGAGGAGACTTGCTGTCACTTAATCTTCAGTGAGAAAACACCAGTTGGTGTGAAAACTCCCAAGAAGTAAAATTATAAAAATCGGTCTAGCCACAGAACTAAAAAAGCTGTATAATATAAAGGTGATGGTGATACCAGTTATACTTGGAGTCCTTGGAACGGTCTCCAAAATAATGGAAAAAAACAATGGGATAACCGGAATCAGTAGACTGACTGAGACCACCCAGACCACAGCATTGCTAAAATCAGCTAAATTACTTAGAAAAGGCTTGAGGAGTTTTTCTGTCACTCAGACTTCCGTAAAAAAAAATACCGGTAAAAAAAACTATGAAAATCTCGCATATAATAATAATAATAATAATAATAATAATAATAATAATAATAATGGTAAGAAAAACAACTGTATGGATGTTTTAAGAAACTAACCAGCGATATCTCACACGAGAAAACGTGAAGGTGTGTAAAGAAGGGAAACCTCAAAAGAGAAACTGAATCTCTTCTAATAGCAGCACAAAACAACACCATAAGGATCAATCATATCAAAGCAAGAATAGATAAGACGCAACAAAACAGCAAATGTTGGTTATGTGATGATAGAGACGAAAAGATCAATCACATAATAAGCAGATGCAGCAAATTAGCGCAGAACGAATATAAGACTAGGTATGACTGGATGGGCAAGGTTATCCACTGGGAATTGTGCAAGAAATTGAAATTTGACCAACCGAACAAATGGTATATGCACAACCCAGAATCTGTCATGGAGAATAAGACGCAGAAACTCTTCTGAGATTTTGGGATACAAACGGATCCCCTAATCTTGGCCAGATAATCAGACCTTGTAATAATCAACAACAACAAAAAAAGAACTTGCCGAATTGGGAACTTTGCTATCCCGGTTGACCACAGAGTAAAATTGAAAGAAAATGAAAAGAAGAATAAGTACTGAAACCTTCCCAGGGAATTTTAAAAAACTGTGGAACATGAAAGTGACAGTTATACCAATTGTAATTATTGCTCTTGGTACAGTCACCAAAGGAGTGATATTAGGACTGGAGGACTTAGAAATAAGATGGCAGTGAAGACCATGCAAACTATAGCATTACTGAGATCGGCCAGAATACAGAGAAAAGTAATGGAGACTTGAGGAGACTTGTTGTCACTCAAACTCCAATGAGAAATGATCGGTTGATGTTGGCGTGAAAAACTTGAAACGGAGTAACAATAATAATAATGGGGCATCTAATCCAGCCCAAAAGGCTAGATCAAGAAGAATAAGACGTAATATAGAGGATTTTGCTGAGCCATCCGACCACCAGAGTGAAAGTGAAAGTGGGCAAAAGCTGACCATATACTTGGACTTTGACCGAGACATGATCATGACGATAATACCAATCATAAAAAGAACCCTTGGAATGGTACCCAAAGGCCCGGAAAATAGACTGTGAGAATTGGAGAACAGTGACTATCCAGAACAGTTAATATCAGGTTAGGTTAGATTATATTATTTGGTTTAATTTGCATACCAACCCTTGACAGTTATTTAACGCCAAATCCTGTTCACACACTCACACACATCATTTCTATGTGAATAGTTTATGAGTAACATTATTTTTTTAAAAACGAGCTTGACCTTATTTACACATCGTTAAAGGGTTTCAAGTATTGCTATCTAACTCTAATAGTTCTATTTAGCTCAGCTAAATGCTTTCAAGCATTGCTATCAAAGTGAGTAAAGTTGGCGACCGTAGTCGAAAGCAAGCCGGAGGCTCCTTTTTCAGTAACTACAACACCAAGGTGTAGGGAAGGGCGCTACCCCTTTTCCTGGATTACTCCACTTACTCTTGATACGTACTTTATAGTGCTGAGTGTTAATCAAGAAGTTATCAAGTACCAATTTTGAGCCTTTGGCATGACTCGACCAGGGACTGAACCTCGGTCTCTCGGGCCGTTAGCGAACACTCTACCCAATAAATAGCCCAGTTGGCCGGGTTATTTTTTTAAATACTAATAATTCAATTTGATATTAATCAATTAAATGGTTTCAAGTATAGTATATAATTAAACAGTACTTTTTGGGTCCCTAACAGATATTACCACTCTTGGTCAGGACAGACCTGAAGTAATGTCAATAAGGGGGTACTCCCATTCCCCAAAAAATTTAGGATTGGAGCCTCACCATTAGATAATTTAGTGTCGTATTCAGGACACTTGCTAGAGAGAGTCTTTCCCCTCTGCAGAGATGCAGTCGGCCTTAAAATAGTCTTAGAGATCTGAGTAGACTAGCTGTCACTGACATTTCAGTGAAAGACAACCCGTTAAAACTGGTGAGAAAAACTCGCAGAGTGTAATAATAATAATAATGATAATAATGAAGAAGAAGAAGAAGAAGAAGAAGAAGAAGAAGAAGAAGAAGAAGAAGAAGAAGAAGAAGAAGAAGAAAATAAAAAGTCAAAATGCGGAAAAGGACTCAAAAGGATTATGTGACGAATATCATTAAAAAAAAAAGAATTGAAGGAAAGAGATTGAAAAAAAAAAACTAAAAAAAGAAGTGAAAGATAGAGAAAAAGAAAGTAAATAAAAGAAAGGACAGAAAAACAGATTAAAGAAAGAAAGCGTGACAGTAAGATTTTAGAAAAGAAAAGAAAGAAATTATATCATCAAACGAAAAAGGAAACAAAGACGAAGAAAGAAAAGAAGCACTTTCACTTTCAAACTACTATTAAACATCGAACATTCGTACTCTTTTTTTTTTAATACGGAAGTACGAGCAATTTGATAGTGCAGTTGAAGGAGTCTCTATGGATTAGTGACCTCCGTACAAGACTACGACATTGTCATAAACAAATTCGTTGTATTACGTTCATTTTCGATTTGATATCTTTGGGAAAGATATGAATTCCTTCTCCTCCCACCTGCCAGCTAGGTGTTAAATAGTATCACTACTGTTTTACTACAAAGATAACTTTGGCATTAAATAACCCACGAAGGTTGATATGCAACTAAATAAAGAATCCAAACTGAAAACTTACTCTTTACTCAAATCCAGAAGTCGTTATCACGGAAAAAAACAATGAGATCTTCGGTATATGAAGCACTATACAAAGGCAAATTTTGAGCTTCATAATTTCTTTTCTTAGCAAACTATTTTTTTCTATTCCAAAATACTTTCCTTCTTCCTTTCTTTTCTTCTTCTTCCTCCACTTTCTTAATTGTTTAAACTACTTTATTGATTTATTCATAAATCAAATTTCTTTCTTAATCCCCATTCATTCAGTTATTCGTGCTTGAATTTCATTCGTGCATTTCTTCCTTTATTTTCTATATTTCATATTCTATCTATTTCTCTATAAAATTATCTTGTTTCTTTAATTTATTGTTACGTCCGGCCGGCGAGGCTTTGAAAACTTTGACTGATTCCTTTTCAAAATAGTAAGACCTCCCCAAAAATGTGTGTCTGGGGAGTGTGGAGTACCCTTTCATTGTCATTATTTCCTGTTTCATTTGGATCCGAGTTGGTTGTACCTGTTAGATCCTGTTTACGGGTCAAATAGATTTGTTTATAAATTATTCGTATTCGTGTGCCAAAAAAATTTCTTAAGAAATAACTACGCGAAAAAGGTAATATGAAGTACAATGAATGCGATTCCCTAACAACTAGGCATGAAATAACCGTAAACGGGTTGACATGCTGTTAAAATTAATCAATAAATCAACCTTTTCTCATTTAAACTGCTTTCTTTCGTTCTTTATAAAAAAGTAATGTTGGCGACCTTAGTCGAGGATGACCCGAAGGCTCGCTTTTCAATAGCTACTACACCGAGGTGTAGGGGAAGGAGCTACTCCATTCCCTGGATTGCTTCAATATACCCTTGATCCTTACAATGCTGTGTTAAGCAAGGCGGTATCAAGAACCATTTTTTAAGTCTTTAGGTATGACTCAACATGGGATTGAACCCTGGTCTCCCGGACCATTGGCGAACACACTTCTCGTTAGGTCCATTCTTCATTTACTTCTTCCATTATCTTCATTTTTCTTTCTTTAAAAAAAAAAACGCTTACTTTCTATATCTCTAGTTTTTTATTCTTGATTTATTTATTTATCGCAAAACAAATATCTTGCCCAGTCGGCTGGGGCTGTAGAATACACCGACTGCTTCGCTGCAGAGGGGTAAGACCACCACCCTAACGAGTGTCCTGGATATGACACTAAACAATCTGATGGTGAGGTTCCAGCAATGCTGGAGCTTTGGGGAATGCGGAGTACCCCTTCATTACCATTGCTCCTAGGTCCACTCTGACCCGGAGTGGTAGCACCTGATAAGGCCCTATCTATGGGTTAAATAGAACTAACAGCATTCTTATGCTAAACTGAATTGTTTGACTAAACTGAATAGCTTGAAATAGAAATGTTTTTGACAATTAAACCGTACTTATATTTAAAATGCGTGCTTATGCTTAACTGAATTATTTGAAATAGAACTGTTTTTCGACATTAAAATTGTATTTACACTTAACTGAATTGTTACATATAACTTCTTGAATAGTTTGAAATGGAAACGTTTTTGACAATTAAATTGTGTACTTATGCTAAACTGAATTGTTTTAAAAAGAACAGATTATTTACATAAAAATGGATTTGGCGTTAAATAACCTACAAAGGTTGATATGCCATAAACCCCAACAAATCAACCAACCAAAACAAACATCCAATCTCAATATTGACCATTATTGCTACCTCACGTGGTGTTATGCCAAGTAAGCTATATCAGCAGACCATTGTTAGTGAGTTCGATTCTCACTCCTGGCCTTCGTAAATAACAATTATTCATGCGTGCCCTGAAGTTTTTTTTCATTTTCTAATTGTTTCGTTTGATATGCTATTATCGTTCTTCATTGCACTTTAATCATAATCACAACAGATTAATTTATATTAATATTGATAAAAAAAAGTCCGGGGAAATATTAAAATGACCCATAGTAAAAAAAAAAAATATATAATAACTTAAACAATATATTTGTCTGTTTCAGTTTTTCAGATTAAAAACACATACATGAAGACATCTTCGGAATGGTATTACGCAGACAGACACACACAAACACAGACTCACACGCACACAAAGACACACACACACACACCCAGATACACACACTCACGCACACGCAGACATACGCTCAAAGACATACACATACACACTCTCATACACACACACAGACACACGCACAAAGATACACACCCACACAGAAATATAGTCGCACACATACACAGACACACACACACACAAAGACACACTGACATACACTCGAAGACAAAAACTCGCATACACACAGACTCACGCTCAAAGATACACACCCACGCAGACACTTGCGCGCGCACACACACACATACACACAAAGATACACACCTACACAGGTACATACTCACACATACCCACACATTTACTTGCACGCGTTTTTCACCTCCTCATATCAGCCAAACCACAATATTAGTTTCCTGTATTCAAAGTAAATAAAAAAAATGAAAAAAATAAATCTGCAGATGAAAAAAGACACATTTCATCTAAAGATTTTTTTTCAGGAGGTTTCTTTTTAACAAATGCGTGAAACATGTGTAATTTATTCATTTTATCTTTTATCCAGTGTTTGAGCATTTTTCTTATTTAAAACAAATAAAATGTTATAACGATTTGAATCATACAGATAAAATTATTTCAGATCCAAATTTGGCTAATAACAATATCAACCCGTGAATTTATTGTTTATTCATCGTCTGCGTATATATATATATTTATATATATATATGTATACCTTTAAAATGCCCTTAGCCCCCGTGGTACGCTTGTTGGGCAAGTGATCTGAGACTTAGTCTAAGGTAAAGTTGGATGGGTTTCAATCCCAACTTCGAGCGTCCTACGTGTCTAGCTACACTGAAGAGTTCTGATAGAACGAAACAGTCTGTTTGTGGATGACTATATATATATATATATATATATATATATATATATATATACACGATAGATTACCAATAAATATACATGTTGAAATAGTTATTAGCCAAATTTGGTTTTGAAATTTTTCACGTTTGATACCATATCTGAAAGATTTATAGAGAAGCGTTGATTTTGAAGAATTGACAAAGATAATTATGTTGAAATAAAAAAATATTTTTATGTCAAATAAATGTTTTGTTTATATTAGGCAATAGATTATTGATATACCGATACATATGTACATATATATATAGGGGGGGTTCAAGAGAGAGAGAGAGGGATGGTGGGGGCAGAGAGAGAGAAAGAAAGAAAGAAAGAAAGATAGATAGATAGATAGATAGAGAGAGAGAGAGAGAGAGAGAGAGAGAGAGAGATGGAAGCAAACCAACTTAATGAAGACATGCTTTTTTTTAATGTCATTTTATCTTGTGGGCGTTGCAACAATTATAAGTCCTTTATTTTTATAATTTAGTCTTCACAGACAAGAAAGGTTAAAGCTGAATTGGCTCGACAAACTGTTAAACAGAAAAACGAAAGGTTCTTTAAATAACCAACCACTAAAAAAAAGTCTTCCACTGAAATATGATACAAGTCAGCGACAGGTTCATTATTCTAGGCAACTAACAAAGCCTAAAAATCGTAGAATGATTTTTTTTTTATCGTTCTTTTTCTTACTTTTTTTTAAGAAAGAAATTGATAAATACATTCCGGATATGGTCCTTCCTGTAATCCTTGGAATACTGCCATCTAAAGTTTTCTTCCATTCTTCCTAATGGATTGGAACAATGTCAGAGATGGAGGTTGCGAAAATTGGCAAACGATGAAATGGTGGCAGAAATCCGGAAGAATCTTATCCTAAATCTATATTTCTTGGGAAACAATGATAACTTATCCATCGGCAACACGAAGAAAAAAAAAATACATTTAAATTTTACTATACACCTACGACGCATCAATTATCAGAGATCACCGAAGTTAAGAAGCAATGAGCGTTTAAGTGAGTGACCGCCTAGTAACAGTAGCTATTCTAAGAAACTTACGTGCTAAACTAGACCAAGCTTAATATATAACCACTTCAGTTTGCACGCATATGCAGAGACGGATAGAAGTAGAGTTGTCAACGCTTCATGATAAGAAGAGAACGTCCTTATTACCCTATTTACCCAACCCCTCCGCTCGGGCAGGATATGACACAAGGTCAATTTTTAAGCGGAGTTTAACAGGTTTGAATTCAGAGTTTTCCTTCTCCTAGATTAGTTGCCTCACCAAGGCTGTAGAACCTAGTCTGCCCTACTATTTACCCATAGCTGGATGGAGAATAATTGGATTCATACCTTTCCCAAGAGTATTAGTGCTATGTGAAATGCAATCAGTCTCGTCCAGGATTTGAACTCGTGTCGCCGTGTTCATTTCCTACGACGATAAACATTACACCACGATCACCTCCAAATAACTTCCTTATTACCTAAGACATAATTTGCATATATGTATAAATAAGTACAGTGGATTTACATGTATTCTAATTAGGTGTTAGGTTATTCTAGTCTCTACGCTGACCAATGATTTCTGATTTGTATGATAATAATTAAACAACGAACGCTACCGGCTTATTGTCAAAATGCATAGAGTGTTCTCTAAAGGCTCGGGAGACCGGGTTTCAGTACCCGGGTCGACTCATATCAAAAACTCGAAAAATGATACTTAATCCCCCCCTTGCTTAACAGACAGCATTATAAGGTACGGATCAAGAGTTAGTGGAGCAATCCTGGGAAAGGATTAGCGCCCTTCTTCTACACCACGGTGTAGTAATCGTTGAAAAAGGAGCCTTCAGGTTGCCCTTGACTACAGTTAGCTAACTTATATATATATATATATATATATATATATATATATATATATATATATATATATATATATATGAGGGTCATTCAAAAAGTTCCCAGAAAATAAAACATTGTTAAACATGTTTACTGTGACAGCACGCTACCAGTTCTTAAAATAATTCAGATTTTTCTAGCTTCCTAAGAAGTGATAGTATATTGCTTTACATAATTGTTAGGCAATGCTCTTCTTTCAGAGTGAGATTCATAACTTTCTGAATGACGCTCGTATATATATATATATATATATATATATATATATATATATATATATATATATATATATATATAGTAAAAAAAGTAAAGTTAGCGACCATAGTCGAGGGTGACCCTAAGGCTCCCTTTTCGATAGCTACTACACCAAGGTGTAGGGGAGGGCGCTACTCCATTCCCAGGATTGCTCCACTTTACCCTTGAACCGTACCTTATAATGCTGAGTGTTAAGCAAGGTGGTATCAAGTACCATTTTTAAAGTCTTTGGTATGACTCGATATATATATATATATATATATATATATATATATATAGTGCAAAAGAAATGAATTAATAGTGATAGTCATTGATTAAGTTAATATAAGACTAGCATTCTAAAATTTCAAAAGGCATCTCTTTGTCTTTCAAACACACACACACACACACACACACACACAGATTGAATGGACTGAGATGAAAAAGTGTGTGTGTGTGTGTGTGTGTGTGTGTGTGTGTGTGTGTGTGTGTGTGTGTGTGTGTGAACACGAGAATGCATCAATGAGTGCTCAGCCTCATATTTAACGGATTGAATTCTGGTATGAACTTTTACTAGAATAGGAAAGTGAAAGAAAGGAAGTTAGAATATTATTAAAATTTTGAAAAACCGTGAAAATAAATTAGAAAGAAAGAGATAAAGAGCAACGATATATGTTTTCCTTATGCACTGCTTGGATTTATGTATCACCAAAGAAAAGAGACTGTGCTGAAAAGTATATATTTGTTGTATAAAATATTTTCCTAATCATTAAGCAGCAGATATATTGATTTATCTAGAAACAAATGCACAGTTATACACACAGACAGGAACAGCGAGTGAGGGACAGGAAAAAAAGAGAGGGTGAGAGATGGATAAAGAAAAGATATAGAGAGTTATATATGATCTAAGATAGATAGATAGATAGATAGATACTGATATTTGTTTCTTGAAGAAGACATAAAGTATGAAATACTTTATGGTTATCGTCGTAGGAAATGAACACGGCGACACGAGTTCAAAACCTGGACGAGGCTGATTGCATTTCACATAGCACTAATACTTTTGGAAAAGGTATGAATCCAATTATTGTCTCTCCAGCTATGGGTAAATAGTAGGGCAGACTAGGTTCTTCAGCCATGGTGAGGCAAATAGTATAGGAGAAGGAAAACTCTGAATTCAAACCTGCTAAACTCCGCTAAAAAAACTGACCTTGTGTCATATCCTGCCCGAGCGGGATGGGGGTGGGGGGTAAATCTGATAAAATATGAAACACGTGTCGATCTCAAATAAATGAAATAATAAAAACCTAAGCACAAAATTCAGATTCATTTGTGGATCCAATCATCTTGAAATATTTACATTTCTCTCGTTGGATGAACAACAATTTATGTAGATAGATAGATAGATAGATAGATACTAATATATATATATATATATATATATATATATATATATAGAGAGAGAGAGAGAGAGAGAGGGATAGATAGTGAAATATATATATATATATATATATATAGATAGATAGATAGATAGATAGATAGATAGATAGATACTGAAATATATATATATATATAGATAGATAGATAGATAGATACTGAAATATATATATATATATATATATATATATATATATATATATATATATATATATATATATATGCAGATAGATAGATAGATAGATAGATTTTCTTAAATTTCATATAGTAGTGAAGAGATTCAAACAACTTAAAATGCTTTTCGTTTAAGAACTCGTCATGTTTAGAGTCTGAACCATGATATACAACACCCTCCCTGTGTGAAGATATTTATACACCAGTGTTTTTCGGTTAAGCCACGTATAGTTGGAGATTAGGGGAAAAATATGGAGAAAGGATGCTGGGATTTATAAGAGAATGTAAAGATAACACTGTGCGGGTAGGGATGGGGAGGGTGAAGAATAAAATGGGGACAGGTGAAAATTGGAGGTAGCGGAGGTGTTGGAGTGGAGAATGTATAATGCTGGAATTGAAATAATTTAGATGAATGGATGCGATAAGCAGATGAAAAAGAAGTGGGGAGAGGAAACAGGGATACAAGGAAAAAGGAAGGATTTTATCAGAGAAGAAGAAGAAGAAGAAGAAGAAGAAGAAGAAGAAGATTGAAAGATTTTTTTTTAAAGAAATAAAGAGGAAACTTGAAAATAAACGATTTAAAAATAGTGACTAAAAAAATATCAATTAAAAAACATCAGTCTGATCGAAAAGAAAGAAAGAAGAAGAAGAAGAAGAAGAAGAAGAAGAAGAAGAAGAAGAAGAAGAAGAAGAAGAAGGTAATTTATAGAAATTGAAAATTTAACAAAAAGCAAAAAAACAAACAAACATGAAAACAAACAGCAAGGTAGAAGAAATAAAGAAGAAAGAAAAAAGCACTTCAAAGGAAGAAAATGGAATTTTAAAAAAAAAATGGAAATAAGGCAAATAAATAAAAACCTATTTAAAGAAAAAAACCTGAGAATTGAAACAAAAAAAGATAGGAAAAGAAAAAAGAGCAATTTAAATAAACAGAAGAAAGAAAGAAAGAAAGAAAGAAAGAAAGAAAGAAAGAAAGAAAGAAAGAAAAGGCAAACTGGGACAAAAGAAAGAAAGAAAGAAAGAAAGAAAGGAAGAAAGAAAGAGTGGATTTTAAAAAACGAAAGGATAAAGAATGATAATACAAACTACGAATTGGTAGTGTAGATATTCAAAAAGTTAGTGGAGAGAGAGCGAGAGGGAGAAAGAGAGATGGGAAATACTCACAGAGAGAGAGGGGAAAGAGAATGAATTAAGAGAGGAGCCGTAATCTTATTAGCAAGCCTACCAGAAATGCCACCAGTTGCAGCGTTCAAGCAGAGGCAACAATAACAGTTTCTATGTTGTTGTGGTTGCTGCTGCTGCTGATGATGCTGTTGCTGATGATGATGCTGATAATGATGACGATGATGATGATAAAGACAGTCGAAGTTCTAGCGTAACGTTAAAAGATGTGGAAATGTCGGCGTTAATTGCTCTCACAGGGGAAAAAAAAGCCGGAAAGAAAAGTAGTTTATAAAAATGATGAAAAACGCACAAAAAAGAAAAAAAAAAGAGAAAAGATTCATTAAACTTACATTGAAAACGAGCACGGAGCCCATTACTAGTTTTTGTGAGCTTAATGTGGCCTTGTACCCTACCATTAAGCAGACCATTGTTAGTGAATTTGATTCTCATTGGGTGCCATATACTTCTGGCTTTGTGCCACAACTAAGCTAAGCTGAGTTAAAGTATTAATATTCGGAACCATGTCATAAAGACAGTCTCGACATTTCGGTTGACCCACATTTGTGGCATTGTGCTGTACTAATCTAAGCTAAGGCAATTTCATTATTCATACGCTCCTGTAGCTATTTACTGACCAAAGGCCGAAAGCACAGGGCACCCAGTGAGACTCAAACTCATTAGTAATGGTTTGCTAGTCTGGCTTCCTAACCATTACACAACCCAAACGCTCATGTAAATTTATATATGATTATTACTTTTTACATCAAGGTCAATTGGCTGAAAAAATTTTTGTGAGTTCGATTCTCACTGTGTGTCTCATACTTCAAGGTTTGTGTCAGAACTAAACTAAACTTAATAAATAACTATAATTGTTAGCGAGCTAAGTTGGCAGACCAACACTTGAGAGTTGTCTAAGTAAAATATTGATATTAAAAGACCTATATATGAGTTATAAACAATCTTTATCTAGGGTGACCCATATTCGTAACATTGTGCCTTAACTAAGCTAAAATTAGACGACATTATTTTGTATACACCCATCTCTACGTGTATACATTTAGCCAACCATCCCGCAACGATACAAGGTCAATTTTTAAGCTGGTATAAATTCAGAGTTTTCCTTCTCCACGACAGGTTGCTTTCTGAGGCAAAAAAAAATCAGCCCTACTATCTACCCTGAACAGGAGGGAGAATATGTGGATTTACTCAGGAAAGCGAATTGTTAACAGGATTTGAACTTGGACTGCTGATTCCATTTCCAACTATGATTAACATTACACTAAGTCTGCCTCCGACATGCATGTGTGAAATAGATAATAATTAATTTTAACGAAAAAGTAGAATACTGTTATACCCAATGAGATTCGAACCTATTACACTAAATAACCGGGGTTCGGCGGCTGGCTATTGTCAAAGCTATAAGTGTGGAGTACTCAATGCGAACCAAACTCATTCCATAGAAGTAACAGTGTGCGAACTAGCGGAATATAGTTAATTCCGCGGCACCGGGGTTGGGATAAAAGTGTGATATCTGGGTTCTGGGACGCCGCCGAAAAGCAAAGCATGTCCGGTCTGAGAATTCCGACGCCGAAATAATACCCCTCCTTTTTTGCCAAAGGGAAAGTTCCGAGGGCCCTGACAGGTTCCTGACCTTGTTTGTGGAAAGCAGACAATGTTTGCCTTTGTATGAAGCACACGGTGAGAATCGAACTCACAAACAATAGTCTACTAATCCAGCTTGGTGTAACTAGTGATTATTTACCCTACCCTTACATGAGCATATGCATACGGGTTGTGTAATGGTTAGCAAGCTGAACTGACAAAACATGTAAAATCACGTAAAACTACCCATGTGTTACAAACTACCACAGTTGGGGGGTTTGCTAAATGCAGGTAAGCTAGCTAACGATTGTTCCACGGTGGAACGTCACTGGAATTTCTATTAACTTATATTCAAATTCGCACTTTTTCGTTTCTCATTTTATCTCATTGGTCCTGTATCCTGGTTTGGTTATGGAAGCGCTACTCATTAACGTGTCTTGAGCAAAGCAGAGCCCATCCCTTTCCAAGTCTACAACTGGTTTGAAATCGGAGTTTTCCTTTTCCTAAGTTAAAGAGCCCGGTGTGTCCTACTATTTACAGCTGGCGGGAGAATAGTTGGATTCATGCCTTTCCCAAGAATATTAGGGCAATGCGGAATGCAGACAGTCCCATTTTTTTAACCTATTTCAATTTTATAATCTCTAATGAATTTTTTCTCGAATAATAATGTTTAGGCGTCGATAGTTAACGTTAATTTATTTTTCCTCGTCATTATCAGCTGTAAAAAAAATAATTTTCAAAAATACCACAGTACAAAAGATCTTAAACTGTGGTGTTATTTTATCAAAACAATTGACTCGCTTCAAACACGTGCCTATGCAATTTATTCAGCCTCGAAACACAAAGCTATTCAAGATGAATTCCATTCGTTTCATAATCTAAAGCATTCATCAAATTTTTCCCATAATCATTCATTTTTCCTTTGTATAAAGCGCATTTTATACACGATGTACTCACCTAAAGTTCAGTGAACTAAAGGCGTTAAATTGCTTCCCCAAAGAAAGGAAAATTGATAAAAAGTGGCTTTATTTCAGGATAATTTCTTGTGGTAGAGTGGGTTTTAAAGATGCGTGAAATATCCGGTAAGACACGGGAAACGCTACGTAACTTGACAGACAAAAAGACTGATTCTTGGATATATATATATATATATATATATATATATATATATATAATTCTGATTCTCGGATATATATATATATATATATATATAAAATTAATTTACTATAATTCCAACCGGCAATAAAAAAAACGGAAGTGGGCTAAATAAGGAGAAAACTCTTCACCCCTCTTCTACCCCTCCCACCCTTCTTTCCTGTGTCTATTCTGAATTATTTTATCCATTAGATCTGAAGAAGTTCTGTTATTCTGGCTGTTTTTGATTTATATCAAAACCCACAACAGGATGGAAATAAATTTATAATCCTAATGTGACCGGTTTTTTGTTTTTCTTGAAAATATATATATGTATATATATATATCCGGGAGTCAGTCTTTTCGTTTATATATATATATATATATATATATATATATATATAAACACGATGAAAATCCCACTTTTATGGTTTATTCTATCAGTGGTAGTTTCATATGTTTACTTAATAATAAAAAGCACAATCTTCAGTGTCGTCTCAAACTAGTTATGGAATAAGGTGAGTCTAAGTAGTCATAGTAAAAAAATCGTCTGTGGATGACAATATATATATATATATATATATATAGGATCATCTTGTTGTCAGTCTAGGACCCAATAAATGCGTGGTTACCAGTAGGTTACCACTACCAGTATGATTCCGCCGTGATTAACACGCAGCATTATAAGGTGAGGGTTAAGGGTAAAGTGGAGCAATCCAGAGAATGGAGTAGCCCTCTCCCCTACACCTAGGTGTAGTAGCTATTGAAAAGGGAGCCTTTGGGTCACCCTTGACAAAGGTCACCAACTTTACTTACTTTATACTCTCTCAGGACGGGGCACTCATAGCGTAACGGTTATCATCGTAAGAAGAGGATTTGTCTACCCGAGGTGAAACGAAGTTACTTATAATTTCACATAGTTCATGAGAAAGGTATGCGATCAAACTATTCTCCCAACAGCTATTGGTTGATAGTAGGGTAGACTTAACTCTTTAACTTCGGAATGGCAGCTAGAAGAAGGAAAACTGAATTCAGATCCGTTGTTGACCTGGAAAGGGGTGGGCTCCGCTAGGCTATTTTCACCCGAGACATATTACGTGAGTTACGCACCCCGCCCGACCAAACCAAGTTACGAATTAAGTCTTTATAATCCCTATGTCATATAACGTCTTAGATTATTAGCCCGATTTTTCTCGTTATGAGGAGGGTACACAAGCGACAAATGGCTTTTTCTTATTTGTGCCTGATGGGTGGTTTCCGGAAATGCCTATTTTTTACAAACATCTAAGTGTTTTGAGGAAGAACTGCCTGCTGATGGAACCCCAAGAACAAGTTTCCTGTACTTATTCTCATACTTTTTCGACACCTCTTCGCTCAGACTAGAGAACTGTTTAAAGGAAAATATTGGGGAAGGAAATGCGCCTTATACAAAAGTAAATATGGTGATGATTATACATTAGTTTTAATGGCGGTTCATCAATCTTCTGTAGATTTATAAGTAAAGTAAAGTTGGCGACCATAGTCGATGGTGACCTGAAGGCTCCCTTTTCGATAGCTACAACACCAAGATGTAGGGGAGGGCGCTACTCCTTCCCTGGATTGCTCTACTTTACCCTTGATTAGTACCTTATAATACTGAGTGTTAAGCAAGGAGGCATCAAGTACCATTTTTTGAGTCTTTGGTATGACTCGACCTGTAATTGAACACAGGTCTCCCGGGCCATTGGCGAACACTCAAACCGCTAGGCCAATGTCCGGTTTTTGTAGATTTATTAGAATACAAAAATTTTTCGTTTTTGTTATTTTTTCATTTGAACGATAAACATAATCTGCTAATACTCATTCTCACATTTTTGCTTGTCCTTGAGCTATACATTGCCAGGAAAATCTCTATAATATCACGAAACACTTAATTCCGCTAAAAATTATAATTTACTTTCAATAAAACCGCGAGCAATTTTTAAAACTGTTGCTAATGTATTATATGCTCATTTCACGGATTTTTAAAAAATCGTTTTTTTTTTTTTTCAAACAGTCAACTCTTTAAAAAATTGTCACATGCATGAGCAGTTTCAACTCTCTTGCCTACTGCATCATATTGATGCACGGATATGCACAAATATATTAGCGTTTTTGTCTTCAAAAAATTCAGTGTAAACACAATTCTACGACTAACTTGTCTCATTTTTAAAAAATCTTATATGCATATTTAAGCTCGTAATATCACAGTTAGCATTTGTTAAACAAATAAAAGGGAGTGTAATGGTTGAAGTGCTGGACTACAGTCTCGAAGTAAGTGGGTTCGAACTCCAGTAGCGCTATTACATTCACTTTCAGGCTAATATGCTTCGGAAAGGTATGACACTTCTTATTCGACCTGCTATGAGTTAATTGGATCACTGATATTCTTCTACGAGGATGGGTTTAACATTGAATAACCCACGAAGGTTGATATGCCATAAAACAAAGAAAAAATGAAACATCAGTTGTATTTTAACACTGTCTATTCATTCTGTATCATCATGACCATCAAATTACGCTGACAGCAGGGGTTTCCCTGACTCTCTCTCTCTCTCTCTCTATCTGTCCCTATCAGCCATCACTCCCGGCAGGTCTTCCAAGCTACATCTGCACAGAGCTGATGTAAATAAGTTCTTGCTGGTCGGCAAATACTGGCAAATCCATGTTTAAGAACCCATCGAAGAACAACACTTATGACTTCGTCCTAGCTTCTGCAGCATCTGTCCCACTTACTTAATCACTATTCAATCCATTTGTTTTTCATAAATTATATACTTCTTTGAACAAATAAGATATTTCTAGAGATGGAAAAAAATTGAATGTTCATCATCGAATTCTCCAATTCTTGTTTTGTTTTGTTTTGTTTTGTTTTTATTATCTAGTGAACGGTCAGGAACAGAAACAAGCGCAATTAAGAAAATTCGGCTGTTACATGTATATTTCGTTTTAGTATCAGTCTAAATTAGTTGGCAGGCATATACATTATTTCAATTTTAAGTTGATTGGATGTGATAGAAATCAATGCAAAAATGCTGCTTCAGAAATATACATTTGGGAAGTAAAAGTAACTTCCTTACAAATTATGGACCAATTTATTTAGTTGTGTTTGGATTTAATCAAAACTTTTCTAGTTCTTAAGATTTCCTTTCGCTTCAACAATTTCGAAAGACTTTATTTTTACGGACACGGAAACCTGTACAAAATGAGAAGATATGGATAAAGAAAGAATGATAATTCCATTGTAAATTCAGGGACGTCTTCATTTCGTTATTACCAATAATATAATCGTTTCTTTCCAAGCTATGACAGACCCTTCCAGAAGAAACTTTTTGTGAGTTTGGAAGCCATACATTTTCTTTGTTGTTAATTAAGTATTACTTAATTATACAACTCTCAGGTTATTTAAAGTCGCTGATGTTACCCATCTAATAACTAAACATGTTTCTCACTGCTTAACTCAATCAAGTCCAAGTCTCGTATTTGGTTACCATAACTGGATTTATTAACTCTCTTCAGTTTAATAGTACAATCTTGAACTATAGCAAAGAGCTGAACAATAGTCGAGAGATTAAGGTTTCAACAAGCGACTTCGATGATTACATCTTTAGATCAACCAACAACAAAAAATTTATGAAACTTAAGTTCTGATCTGGTTATATTAATATAAACGGAATAAGTTTGAAGTAGTGCCAGTTTTATACAGTACATGTACATGTTTGTAAAATCTACGCTTAGCCTATCAACAAATAATAACAAATGTATTCCTGACACAAGAAAGGTCTTTGGGTACGACATAAAAAATTTGAGCCAACATTCCCATCTTGGGATGATCATTAGCATATCCAACCCGGCCATACCACTACTATTTCATTATTAAGGTTAACCTAGGCTGGCACAAGGTCACAGTAATGAAGCACTTATAGATTATCGAGATCACGACTCTGTTCATGGAAATTAGTTTTCTGCCGAATGTTTCATGATAGACGCGTTATTCAATTTAGTCTGGCACAAGGTCCAAAAAAAGGAGCCCTCCAGAGTGAATCAAAAACATCAGAATAACTTCCAAGTTTATCTCGCCGAACCCTGCTTTATAAAAAAGATTATTCTTCATTTATATTTAGTCTGGTACAAGGTGACAGTAGTGAGTGCTTGTAAGAAAGGTACTCATTACGGTATTAATGGTCTGCCAGTTTGTTAATCTTTATGCTTAGGTAAGTGGCCTTATTTTATAGTTTCAATAAAATTGAATAAAAAGTAATTAACAATGTCTTAAAATGTAGTATATTTTAAAAGGGCGGTAGAGAGAATCGGCCGAAATCTAATATTCAGATTAATACTTGTATATAACATATACAGCACAAGGTCAAATGAGAGAATAATGATGTAGAAAGATTATGTGACACCAAACCTCCCAAAGAGAGACGGTAAAAAAATTAGCATTTGAAACGCTGTTCTTAGTTTTTTTCTTTGTGTGTGTGTGTGTGGGGGGTTAGCCTGGACTCGAAAACGAACCACAGGAACCAATGAAAAAGGTTGGCAACTATAAGTATATAATTGACAGTCTTTTTGTATTTCTTCTCTTTTCTTTTATTCATCTATTTTTTTTTTTTTTTTAGAAAAGAAAGGATATGTTCTCTATGTTTATTGATAAATAAAAGAATATCGTTTGAAGTGGGGGGAGTCTTCATCGTTCGTCAAAATTACAAATAATTAAAAAAATATATATTTAATTATAAAAAACAAAAAAAAAACAGTTACTGAGATTGAACCCTGACCTAACCAATTTTCACGTGGATGAAATAATATGTTTTATTGATGAATTAACACCAGAAAACAATTGTTATCCATTGTCAGAAGAATGAGATGTAAGATTCCTAAAAAAAATGTTTATAATTTAAAAAAAAAAAAAAAAAATGAACTCCTCTTAGGTTCGAACTTGAAACTAACCAGTTAGAGATAAGATAATAGAATTTTCATGTTGATGAAATTTTGCTTTTCCCCTATATGACGTTATTATTGCAAGTAAAAAAAAAAAACAAAAAAAACAAACAAAGTTAACAGCATTATCAAGACATCCAAAGAAATGTACTTTTGCAAATATGCCACAAGGAAATCAATCTGATTATTTCATTTTATTCCCGTTTAAACGTCAGATAATATTGTCACATGTGAATGACTTTATGTCCCATATACACAGAAGAAATGAGAACACTTAGAATATAATTAAACTAGATAAATACATTGAAGAAAAAATTCAAAATATGACGTCTGAAATAAAAAATCAAGAGTAATCCTTAGAATCACACAGTTGAAAATTTTTAACAAAAGAAAACATTCATACCAGCTACTCCGCGCCAAAATGACATCTGTAAATGACATCTGTAATGACATCTGTAAATAATACTGAAAATAGGAAGTTAAAAAAGACGATGTTACTTACTGGTAATCACACTCACAATGTGAGAGAGTATGCAGTCTGTAATTGAACAAATTGAAGCGTCGTGTAAAACTCTCAATGGTAAACGGACAATAGTCATGCTCTCGGCAGCATATGTCTGCTGCTGTCTCGGAGCCCAGGTCGTCGAACGCCTCGGCCGTGTTCCCATTTCCACACCATTTGGTGCCCGGGTAGATCAGCATGCCGTTCAGCTGACGCCGGCTACGTCTCCGGCCACCCGGATTACTCCCATTGCTTATTTGACGTTCTTTAACGTGGCCTTCGACCACTGTTAGATTAGGTGCTACCGTTCGTGACGATGATATATATTTTGGAGTTGGGGAAGTAACCGAAGTATGATGTTTGTGATGTTGATGGCGATGAGGGTGAATAAAGGGTGTTTTGCTATTAGTGGCTTCTTTGGGGGTATTTTGTTTGTCTGAGCTTTGCGAATTGACTGGCATTGATGTCTTTTGTGCTGTTGATATTAGTTTTGTGTCCAGATCTCTGATATCCATATTTTCTGGTAATCCCTGTTTGTTGTCGATTTTGTAAGGGGTAATGTTATGGTTTCGAGCCTGCCTTGATCGATTGTATTTCGCCAGTCGTTTCATCCGTCGATAAAGGAGCCGACAAACACGTGTTTCAGCCCTTGGGTTAATCCGTAAATTTAGGTAAACGTCCTTTCCGTCTGGCTTAAAACTGTCCATGTCATTGGTATTATAGAGAACAGCGTAAGGTAATGGTTTCAAATGATAATTAACATCTTTTAGCGTCTGAGATTTCGTATCCGATTCATTTCGTTCATATGGTATTTGAAGAATATATCCAACGTTTCTTCGATACCGTCCGTGATGAGTTGTCCCATATTTGTCCAATACAATAGATCTTCTTCCAGAAACATTTTTATCACCATCATTTTGAGAATTAAGGTTTTTCCAGTTTTGGTTATTTCGGTAACCATTCAGGGAAGTTCTTAAGTTCCAACCACCCGGCTTGGATCTTTTCCCCTTTTTCTTGTTACTCCGTCCGTATCTGTGTATTGGATAGACTTTTGTTGACGCCTCGAAACTTGTTATATTAAATTCCGACACAAAATCTGCAATATCTGAAGCATTGTCGGTAAACTCACAATCACGAAGTAATCCTTTTTTGTACACGGATTTGACATAGTGGCGCCGGTCGGCCGTCCGACGTAATTCGAGTTGATGGCGAGTGTCCGATGGGACGGACAGAATATGCAAGTGGACACTGCCCAGAACCACCCGAATGTCACGCTCGCCGTAACGGTTGATTTGTATGCTAACAAAATCCTTCTGAGTTGATGATGAGCGTGGTAAAAGCGAAGACTTGGATGAGTGAAAAAACGGTGATAAATACGATGTAAAGTCGGATAATGTTGATGATGATTCGGTCAAAGTCATCTTATTTGTACTCCTGGAAGTGACGGCTGGATAGAAAGATGTCACAAACAGCAAACTGAATAGCATCGAACGCAGGTAGAGATAAGATCCCATCATGAATGCTGATGTTCACATAGAAAGAAAAGAGAAATATAAATAAAAGAAAGGAAGAGAGAGAGAGAGATAGAAAGAGGGAGAGAGAATTGGAGGTAGAATTAATAATTATTATTTAGTTTTTTCTTTGTTGTTTCGGTGATTTAAAAAAAATATAAATTAGATACATAGATAGATAGATAGATAGATAGGAACTAACTAAAAGCAAAGAGAGGTGGGTTGATTAATGGATAGGTCAAGAAAAAATGAATTTACCTGCCGGGTTCGATACCTACTACGGATTAATAGCCACGCGAGAGAAATAGACAGGTAAGTAGGAAGGCAGACAGGTAGACAAGCAGGTAAGCTAGGAATAAGTTGGGTGAAAAAGAGAGAAAGTCAGGTAAATCGAGGCTAAGGAAGAGGGTGATACGTATTGAAAGAGTCTACATGCGTAAGCGTGAGTGAGATATCGGGAGAAAAAAAAAAGAGAAAGAGATTGAGAGAAAGAGAGACAGAGAAACAGAGAGAGAGAGAGAGAGAGAGAGAGAGAGAGAGAGGGAGAAACAGAGAGAGAAACAGAAACAAACCAAAAACGCGAGGAAGAAAGTGCTTAGATAGATAGATAGATAGATAGATAGAACGAACAGGTGAGCTTAGCTTCTGAACGTTTTACACGAATCAGAAGACAAATCTAAACTGGTGAATGAGTCGACTTGGCCGGGCGATGGGGTTGCCACCGACCAACGAGGTTCGCAGTAGCAGGCCTGCTCGAACAATTACACTAGAAAACCACACCAGCCCACAGCCCTTTTCGCTATAAAAAAGAAATACAATAATAACAGTTGTAGTAAGGAAAAAAGTGGAATAGTGAGAGTGATAGAAACTGTAGTAGTAGTAGTAGTAGTAGTAGTAGTAGTTCGATTCAGCGGCGGTGGTGGTGGTGTTGGTGGTGGTGGTGGCAGTCGTGTTTGTAATAGTTGTAGTATTAGAAAAAAGGGAAAACCCTCCAACGAAAATGAATCCTAAAGGCTATAAAAAAAAAAAAAAAAAAAAGAAGAAAAAAGATATTAGGATCATAAAGTTAATTTAAAAATAAAAACTAAATAAGTGTAAATTATCTAAAAGTATTTAAAAAAAAAAAAAAAAACGTTATTTTGGGCTGAACGATATGTTTTTTTTGTTTTTGTTTTTGTTTTATAGTTTTCTTTTGTTTCGCAAAAACTATGTAGTATTGGATTGGGAAAAAATATATGAATAACAGATCACATACACGTGCGAAGGGCTTTTACACAAGTGAACTAATACTGGTTTCTTTACTGTAAATAAACATTGTTTATATATTTACAAGTGCGGACGAGTACATGCAAGCTTCTCTCTCTCTCTCTCTCTCTCTCTCTGCGTGCGTGCGTGTGTGTATCACTAACTGTGATAGCGTGTATGTTTATATATCATAACATTAAATAGCTACGCGTGAAGGTTTCTCATAGTGAGAGAATGTGGTTTTAATTTGATAACATTGTAAGAATTATATCAAAGAAAGGAGAAAACGAAACATTGCTATAAACTTTAAATGATTTGGATGTATCATAAACTTCTTTTTACAACACAAAACGATCGTGTCAAATATAAGATAATGTCATGGGGTAGAGATGATTTTAAAAAGCATGTGTTTTAATTACCTTTTTTTTGTTCTTTTTTCTTCTTTCTCCAATTCTTTCAAGTAAAATCACTTTTCTTCGGGTTGATGTACAATTTTTTTTTTCTTTTCAGTAATACCTATATCTTTTTCTTTTTTCTTTCTTTTTTAATCTTTTGTTCTGGGATTGTTTTATATGTTTCATCTCACCTTTTTATTCCTCATTGATATAATCCGTAAAAATTCGTTCCTGCCGGTTTTCAAAGAAACGTGAAAATGTTTGTGTGGATACATTTTTTCTTTCTTTTTGTTGCTAGATTTTTGTTTGTTTTTTTTTTTTTTGTTTTTTTTGTCTTTAGTTTTTTGTGTGGCAGTTGTTTTTTGTTTTGTTTTGCTTTGTTTTGTTTTGTTTTGCTTTTTGTGAGTGAGTTCTTTTTTTTTTTTTTCTCCTTACAGTGGATGATGGTATGTTAGGAAATGAGAATCCTGTTCTCCAAGCACTGGTTGCATAGGTTCTTCTTCTTCTTCTTCTTCTTCTTCTTCTTCTTCTTCTTCTTCTTCTTCTTCTTCTTCTTGCAGATGAAGAGGAGAAAAAACCCTTATGGAATTAAAAGCACGCTCACAACACCCGTACACTCGTGTTTCCATCGGCATTCAAGTGAAGGCACCTAAAATTCATGTATTGGATTTAAAATTATATACGCGCGCTCGTAGCGAACCTCAATCCAGATCCGTAAGCAGATATATGTGTACTGAAGGAGAAAGAAAGAAAGAAAGAAAGAAAGAATAATTGATTTATAGTTACTTTCTCTCTTGAGTTTTTTCTTTCTCTTCCCTTTTTCTTTCTTGCATGAGACTTTATCTCTCTTTCTTTCTTACTTTTTTTTAATTAATCATTCTTTTTCTCAGTTTATTTGTTTCATTCATTTTGCATAATTTTTCTCGCTCTTTTCCTTCATTCTGGTATTTCTTTGGTACTTCATTGTTTCTTTCTCTTTCTGTTTTAACTTAATTCTTTTTTCATTCATTCACTTTTCTTTCTTTCGGTCAATATCCTTTTTTTTTTTTTCAGTGCCCTTTCTTCTTTTCTTTCTTAATTTCTATTAATATTCTTTTTTTTTTCTTCTTTTGGTCAATATGCTTTCTTTCTTTCTTTCTTTCTTTCTTTCTTTCTTTCGTTTTTTCTTCACTATTCTTTCTTTCTTTTTTCTTTCTTTCTTTTGTTTTTACTTCAATATTCTTTCTTTTTCTTTCTTTCTTTCTTTCTTTCTTGCTTTCCGCTTAGCTTTGTAATACTTAGTCTAATGATAACGATTGCCCTGTTGCTAGAATAGCTGAGTATTTCCGACCGAGGCTAAAGGTTCGATCCTAAATAAAAAGATCAAATGTCAAATGCTGATTTTCATGTCAGGCAGACCCTGTAACATATCCTTCTTACATGTTCCATACTAAACTGAACCTGGTAAACAAATATTGATACACCAGTTCTTATTATTTCATTTTATTATTTCATTATTTATCTAGATATAAGTTTTGTTTAGGATTACCAACATTTGATCTCTTGACTTGTTGCTATAATAAATGTATATCAGCATTAGGGCAGGGTTTATTTTTTGTGTTTTTTGTTTGTTTGTTTTGTTTTAATGCCTTGCGCCAGATATTTAGTGTAAAATTACGCATCGAATTTGCTACCAAAATAAATCTTAACAAACGTGTAAATTATTTAGTTTAGTTTTAAAACCTCACCTTGCTTTTGCGATTTTCTATCACACTAGTTTTAACTAGTAATCACACAGTGGAGTCTGAGTGACAGTTCGTTGGTCCCCAATGGTCCTCTAATTTCCAAGCGCTCCATTCTCTTTACCAATCCTTTGGTGACTGTACCTAGCGCGCCAGTTGCAGTTGGGATCACCGTCATTTTCATGTTCCTTAGTTTTGTTCTGTTCTTGAGCAAGGTCAAGGTACTTATCTCTCTTTTCGCTTTCTTTTAGTTTTATCCAGTGATCAGCTGGGACTGATTCGCCAGATTCTCGTTTTCTTTTTCTTTTTTTTTTTTTTTTTTTGTTCTTGTTATTGACTATCACTATTTCTGGTCGTCTGGCCGAAATTAGAAGATCCATTTGTATCTCAAAATCCTAGAGAATTTTGTGCGTCGCATTTCTTGGACGAATTCTGAATTTTCAGCTTTTTTTTGTTTTGTTTTGTTTTCATTAGTCTAGTGGGTAGAGTGTTCGCCAATGGTCCGGGAGACCTGGGTTCAATCCTAGGTCGCGTCATACCAAAGGCTTTAAAAAATGGTACTTGATACCTCCTTGCTTAACACTCAGCAATATAAGGTACGTATCAAGGGTGAAGTGGAACAATCCAGAGAAAAAAGTAGCGCCCTCCCTACACCTTGGTGTAGTAGCTACTGAAAAGGGAGCCTTCGGGTCGCCCTCGACTATAGTCACCAACTTTGCTTTTCCTTTTATAATCCTCCACCAGATCTTTACCCGAGACCTAGGGTAAAGGAAGATAATTATCCTATGTATTCTAAGTATTTATCCTTTTTTGCAGCTTCTTTCAGGTAATATTTTTTCAGGCACATCAATTGTATTCTTCTTAGAAGATGAGCTGTTCCGAAAAGTGTATCTTTTTTTTTTAAATTTTTAGAGGACTGCTAGGTATCTTGTAAATGTGTTTACTTGTTCGTTCCTTCCCAGGGCTTCCACTACTACTGGTTCGGGGTTAATTTTAAAGTACGACATTTTCTTTTTTCAATTTCTATTTCCATATCTTTATATTTACCTAATTTATTATTCTACTCTTTAAGGGTGTTTCCCCTCAGCGTTAGCCGATGGTCTTTGACTGGAGTTTGAGTGACAGCAAGTCTCAAGTCTCCAGAACTCTTTTCAGTATTCTAGCTAATCTTAATAATATTGTCATTTGGATGGTCTCCATTCGTCCTCTTACTTCCAAGTCCTCCGCTCCCTTAATTAATCCTTTGGTGACTGTACCAAGGCCTCTAATTACAACTGGTATCACCGTCATATTATTATTATTCTGAGTTTTTCACATCAGCATTAACTGATGGTTTTTCACTGGAATTTGCGTGACAGCAAGTCTCCTCAAGTATCCAGGACTCTTCTCATTATTCTGGCCGTTCTCAATAATGTTGTAGTTTAGATGGTCTCCACTCGTCCGCCAACTTCCAAGTCCTCCAGTCCCTTTAATAATCCTTTACTGACTGTACCAAAAGCACCTATCACAATCGGTATAATTGTCACCTTCATGTTATTATTATTATAATTATTATTATTATTATTCCTTTTTGGATTTTCACTCCAATGGTTTCTCCCTGGGGTCTGAGTGACAGCAAGTCTCTTCAAGTTTTCAGTACTCCTCTCTCTCTATTCTGTCTGATCTTATTAATGCTATAGTCTGAATGGTTTCCTCTCGTCTGATTATTATTATTATTATTATTATTATTATTATTATTATTATTATCTACTCCTTTCTAAGTTTTTCACACCAGCGTTAACCAATGGTTTCTCATTGGAGTTTGAGTGACAGCAAGTTTTCACAAGTCTCCAGGACTTTTCTCAGTATTCTGGCCTAGAGCAACAATGCTATAGTTTTGATGGTCTTCAACTCGTCCTATTATGATTATTACTCATTAGAGTTTTTCACATCAGCGTAAGCTGATGGTCTTTCACTGGAGATTGAGTGACAGCAAGTCTCCTCAAGTCTTCAGGACTCTTTATTATTATTATTATTATTATTATTATTATTATTATTATTATTCAATTTAATCTTTTTTGGCTTTTGTACTGAAATAGATAAATCTTTAAAAGATACCTATATGTAATTTTAGGTAAATAATTAATATTATTATTCTCACTGTATTTATTTTGGGCGGTTTTTTATGTCTGCATTTTGTTTGACTACCTTTCTATTGAATTAGAAGCTAAAATTCAAATGCATAACAAGCATACCGCACTTATGGGTTAAATCAAGCGCTGCTTATTTGGATGTTTGTGAATATGCAATAAATATGTGTCAAATGCATTTATGAAAGGCAAGTGTGTAATAATTTGTGCAACACTGGGACAATTGTAAGTTGCGCATTATGTATATATGAATGTATGTATAAGTTTTATTTTTTTTCATTTTGTTTGTTTGTTTGTTTGTTTGTTTGTTTGTTTGTTTTTTAGTCTTTGCAAACCATTTACCGGCAAAGCATTGTCATAGTTCACACACACACACACACTTTCTTTAATCCCTGTTTTATGGAGTACTTGCTCCTGACTTTTCCAAGCGGCCACTGCAATTTGCCACATGTACTGTCACCACTGTTCCAACTACAAGAGGCCTCACTGCTGCTCCTGCTTCCAGCTGATGTTTTTACTTTTTCTTTATTTTTCTTCTTTTTTTTTCTTTCTTTCCTTCTTCCTTTTTTTCCTTTTTTTTTACCTTCTTTCTCTCTATCTCTCTATCGTTCAGTGAAAGTGTTATTGTAAGGCTTTCTTTTCGTTTGTATTATTATCATCACCAGTACGACTACTGCTACAATTCTGACAGCAGGGTTAACATGTGTTGCCTTGGCTAAAATACCTTCTAAGATGCATCCACGTTTTCATTCAATCCACACTAGAAATTCAATATATACAGTATCAAAATAAAAATGAAAATGAAAAAAAAAATTTTTAAACAGGAAAAATCTGAACAATATTTTTTTATTACGTCGACAAATCATAATGAATCTTTAATGACTTAGATACATATAGGAAGTGATTATTTTCTAAATCAAAGTTTCCTTTAGTTGTAACGAAAAGATATTATTTTTTTAAAAAGAAAATTCTCAGAAATTTCAAAGAAATTTGATTTTCTTGATTTTGTATTTGTAATTAGTCCTTTATTTATGACTTGTAAGCAGTTGTCAGAGGAATAATAATTGCCATTAATAAATAGTCAATGTTTTTTTGTACAATGCAGTATATAAACATATAAAAATCAAAGTGAAAAATCTGTTAAAAAAAACGAAGAAAGAAAATGAGTCGGTTAAAGAATATTTCCTTTTCATGCCTTTATTATTCGAATGTTTTATTTTTATTTATGTATTTTTAAAAATTTTTTTTGAATTTTCAATAGAAAAGTGAGGAGAATATATTTAAATCTCTAACTCTCATTTCCCGCCTTTTATTCACCTGATTTTTCTTGATTCAATAAAAAAACCCAGCTCCAACCTTCCTCCTTACACAACAATTTTTGTGAGTTTATTTAAAATATAAAATAAACAAATAAATAAATCTACTTTTGAAATCAACAAATATACCGTAAATGTCTAAAGTACATAAAGTTCTTCTACAAACTTCAAAGTAATTCACTTCATTGAATTTGTAAAACTCAAATCCTGCCCTTCAGTGGATGCTATGTCTATTGTGATCACGTGATCTCGCTTTTCATTTAGCAGACGATACCAATAGCTAACGTGATTTTCGCTACACTGAAACTTGACCAAGTCCGGAAAATGAGTTTAAATACAAATACAATATCGCACAGAACAAGAGTATCCTTAGAAACATCTTGTATAAAGAAATAACAAAAACAAGTATAAATGAATAGTGTTACATGTATTTATACCGGCTCATTGGCCTAGTGGGTAGAGTGTTCGTCAATGGTCCGGGAGACCTAGGTTCAATCCCAGGTTGCGTCATACCAAAAACTTTAAAAATGGTACTTGATTCCTCCTTGCTTAACACTCAGCAATATAAGGTACGTATCAAGGGTAAAGTGGAGCAATCCAGGGAAAGGAGTAGTGCCCTCCCCTACACCTCGGTGTAGTAGCTATTGAAAAGGGAGCCTTCTAGTAGCCCTCGACTACGGTCGCCAACTTTATTTACTTACTTACATGTATTTTAAACAAGAAAGAGCCATCTCCATATTAAGTTGCAAGACTCTCAATTTTGTTGACGAGTGTACATATCTTGGCAGCAATATCTCATCTACTGAAAGTGATGTCAATATGCGCATTGCTATTGACAGATTATCGATTGTATGGAAATCTGATCTCACTGGTAAAAAAATTGGTAGTGTCAGCACTAGTGTATGGATGCGGCACCTGGACAACACCCAACAAAAAAAAAAAAAAAAAAAAAACAACAACAGATATACGACCTCCTATCTCCCATTTCACAAACTATCCAACTAAAACGAACAAGACTTGCTTGGCACGGCTGGTGAATTAAGGACCAACTAATAAATGACGTTCGACTCTTGCGTGTATCCGACAAGGACTTACATATAACAGCTCTGATGAACACCGGATGCAGTCTTTAGGACCTACCAGGAGCGATGGATGATAGAGACGGATTGCTAGAAAGAGAGTCAGAGAATTCTGTTTTAACAGTACCACTTGATGATGCTAATGATGATGTGTTTTATTTAGATATGGACATCGACTCTTAGAAGAGTAAGCCGCTTCGAGAGTATTATGGCGGGTAATAAATCTCTTATTTGTTAGATACGTGTTAAAATAACATTTTTTTTTTTCAGTTATACTTTAACGTGATGTCACTATGCCAATCACAGTCGAGGGATTATATGAAAGAAAATAGAATAAATATAAGTGTGCCAAATTTCAATTCAAATCGTCTTGTACTTTTGCAATTTGATATGAATATACAAACACAGTTTTCTTTATTTAAGCGAGAGATAATCTTATTAAAGTTTCTTTTAAAATGTTACGATAACAGTCGTAGATATTTTGAACGTGGGGATATATACACAGAGAATTGCATGAGAGAGTAAATAGGAGGGAAATGGTAGAGTTTAGATGAAAAGTGTATTTATTTAATAAACATCGTTTTGCTGTAATTTTTGTGAGATACTTCAAAAATATTAGGATCTATTAAAAGTATTTTTCTTTTTTTTACTGACATCTCCCCCATTAATAGATCCTCTATTTGCCCAGTCGGTTGGGGCTGTAGAATACACTGACTTCACCTCTGCAGAGGAATAAGACCCCCGCCAATGAGTGTCTTGGATATGACACTAAACAGTCTGATGGTGAGGTCCCAGTAATGCTGGAGGTTTGGGGAATACGGAGCACCCCTTCATCGCCATTGCTCCCAGGTTCACTCTGGTAGCACCTGATTGGGCCCTATCTGTGGGTTAAATAGAACTAACGGCATACTTATGCTCAACTGAATTGTTTGATTAAACTGAATAGCTTGAGATAGAAATGTTTTTGACAATTAAACCGTATTTACATTTAAACAGCGTGCTTATACGAAACTGAATTATTTTAAATAGAACTGTTTTTTGACAATGAAATTGTATTTACACTAAACTGAATTGTTTAACATAAAACTGTTTTGATATTTAACTGTGTAAATAAAATCTGTACTTATACTAAACTGAATTAGCTGAATTAGAACTGCTTGTCTAAACTGAATAGCTCGAAATAGAAATGTTTTTCAAAATTAAACTGTACTTACATTTAAACTGCGTGCTTATGCTAAACTGAATTACTTGAAATTTAACTGTTTTTGACATTAAAACTGTACTTACACAAAGCTGAATTGTTATATATAACTGCTTGAATAAACTGAATAGTTTGAAATAGAAATGTTTTTGACAAACTGTGTACTCATGCTAAACTGAATTGTTTGAAATAGAACTGATTATTCACAAAAATGGATTTGGCGTTAAATAACCTACAAAGGTTGATATGCCATAAAACCAAACCAAACCAAACCAAAGATCATCTATGGGTTCACTATATATATATATATATATATATATATATATATATATATGGTCCCTGTGTGTTTATGTATTTTATTTGTTTAGGTTTTATGGCTTATCAACCTTTGTAGGTTATTTAATACTAAATCCCTTTTTATTCAAATAAACAGTTCTATTTCGAACAATTCCGTTTAGCATATGTACACAGTTTAATTTCTATTTCAAGCTATTCAGTTTGATCAAACAGTTCTAATTTAAACAATTCAGTTTAGAATAAGAATAGTTTTTGTCAAAAGCAGTTCCGTTTCAAACAATTCAGTTTAACATAAGTACAGTTTCAATGTCAAAAACAGTTCTATTTCCAACAATCTAGTTTAGCTCTATTTGATCCGTAGATAGGACCCAATCAGGTGCTAACATTCTGGGCCAGAGTGGACCAGGGAGCGATAGCAATGAATGGGTACTCCGCATTACACAAAGCTCCAGCATTACTGGAACCTCACCATCAGATTTTTTTTGTGTCATATACAGGACGCTCATTGGAGGGGAGTCTTACCCCTCTACAGAGAAGCAGGCGGTATATTCTATAGCCCCAGCCGACTGGGCAACCAGTGTGTTTACTTTTAATAATTAATCTGCTAATTTAATACATTAATCTTATATAAGATTGTCAGTTTCAACTACAATCTGACGATATTTCTTATTTCATTGTGTTTTGAGTTTCGGTTAGATTTAATACAATTTTCCTGAACTTATCAATTAATTCCATTTCTATTTTTCAGATATCTTTTACGCAGCCATGCAGCAATTAATTTGTACCCAATTCCTAACTTTAAAAAAATTGGCGCTGACTCATCTAGCCATAGTTACTTTTTTTATGTTACTAAACTGCATACGTATTCATTCAACTTTAAAATCATAAAGTTAAGTTGATAAAACATTCAAGCGTTGATTGATTGATTGATTTTTACAGCATGTCAACCCGTTTAGGCTTATTTTATGCCTAAAAGTGAGGGAATTATGTTCATTGTATTTTATTTTTTAATTTTTGTGATGTTGCTTCTTAAGAGATTTTTTCTCTGTTATATTATATCAAGTATCTATCTATCTATCTATCTATATATATACAAATTATTACATAGTTTCAAGTAAGGTTTGTTTTGTTTTTGCTTAATGACATATCAACCTTCATGGGTTTTTTTTAGAACCAAAACCATCCTTGTTGAACGATAGTCATAGTACTATTTAAACCATAACGGGTATGATAAAGAGGTGAAGGTGAAGGTGCGACTTGAATTTGAACTTGCTTACTTCGCTATCATAGTCAAGCACATTAGCCATTGCACCAGAGGGATTTTCATCAAATTCAAGTAATTATTTCAATTAAATGATAAGTTGTTTCTACCTGGTTGTATATTTTCAAGAAGTTAATTATAATAATTCTTAGTAAACAATTATAGTTTTAATAAACTCGTCTTAAAACCAAAACATCATATTCATATAAATATCAAGAATTCCTATTAAGAATAATGTTTAAACAGATCTATTTGATATATAAATGGGACCCTAACAGGTACTACCACTCCGAGTCAGTGGATCTTGGAGTAATAGCAATGAGTGGCTAACTCACATAGTCCATCAGGGTTGTCGAACTGAAGCCTCATTATCAAATGCAGTTAAGTATCATAATATTATTTTCTTTTGGAGGGTGCAATCAGCGTATTCAAAGCTTCAGCAACAGGGCGATCTTAAAGCTTTAGTCTCGATACTTTTTGATCTTACTTCGTACATTGTGTTTCCTGCAATGATAAACCATTCCTCGGTGCCAGTGGTGTAATGATTATCGTCGCAGGAGTTGGACACGGCGACACGAGTTCAAATCCTGGACTGATTGCATTTCACATAGCACTAATACCCTTGGGAAAGGTATGAATCCAATTATTCTCCCTCCAGCTATGGGTAAATAGTAGGCCAGACTAGGTTCTTCAGCCTTGGTGAGGCAACTAGTCTAGGAGAAGGAAAACTCTGAATTCAAATCTGTTAAACTCCGCTTAAAAAATTGACTTTGTGTCATATCCTGCCCGAGTGGAGGGGTTGGGTAAATATGATAAACCATTCCTCAGATGATTCGTGAAATATCTTTACCTAGAGATCTTCTTGCTCTAAAGATAATAATTGTCGAAAATCAGTCTTCCAAACAAAATGTCCAGTCGGCTGGGGTTGTAGAATACACCGACTGTATCTCTGCAGATGGGTAAAATTCCCCCAACGAGACTCCTGTTTATGACACTAAACAATCTGATGGTGAGGTTCCAGTAATACTGGAGCTTTAGGAAATGATGAGCACCCCTTTATTGCAATCACTCCCAGATCCACTCTGACTTGGAGTGGTAGCACCTGATAGAGTCCTATCTATACGTCAAATAAAAGCAAATGTGTACTTATGCAAAACTGAATTGTTTGAAATAGAACTGTTTTTGTACGCTCAACTGTATTGTTTTAAATATAACTTTTTTGATGTTGAAACTGTGTTCTTATGCTAAACGGAATTGTTTGAAATAGAACTGTTGTGATATTGAACTGTGTGTAAACCAAAAACTATTCTTATACTAAACTGAATTGTTTGAAATAGAACTGTTTCTATGTATAAAAATGGACTTGACATTAATAGCTTGCAATGGTTGATGTGCCATAAAAACAAACTAAACCAAACCAAACCAAGCCAGGTCAAACCAAGCCAAGCCAAACTTCCAAACCAAATCATTTGCTTTCTAATAATCTAACCAACAACAACTTAGGTTTCTGAGAATTTACTTACCATTGTTTAGTCTGGCTCGTAGAATTCAGATTTTTTTTATGGTATCTGCTGTTTTTAAATGCTCACATATCTAAGTAATTACTTCTTAGCTTTTGACACCGAGTGGGTAACGGTGTTTTAAGGGTGAACATGACTGTAAATCATGAATATCTATTTTCTTCTTTATCAAATTAGGTTCAAGTGTATTTTCTGGGGTTAGTTTTCATATTCTATGCATTAAGTTTTCTAAAAATACCTGGTTTATACACGCACACTCACACATACACACACATTCATACATACACACATACACACATTTATACATAAACCTATATTCACACATACACACATTCACACAAACATACACGAAGACACAAACATAGGCACATATTAAGACATTGGCACACGTTCACACAAACATACACATTCACAGACGAAAACACAAACACACATGTGGATGTTCACAAATATTTACAAGCCTGCATTCACAAATATTCACAAGCCTGCATTCACTCTGACAAAAACACACACACACACACACACACACACACACACACACACACACACACGCACACGCACGCACACGTAGACATATTCACACGCACATTCGTACACACACACACATTCGTGCACACACACATATTCACTCATTCACTCAGTCACAGACATACACTGAGATTCACATTTACATACTCACAGATACTGAGACACATTCGTAGAAACACACATACACACACGTTCACACACTCTCTCTCTCGCACACACACACACACACACACACACGCATATATATATATATATATATATATATATATATATATATATATATATATATATAATATTGATATAAGTATTAATGATATAGTTTGCTATATTCATAAATAGTGCTCCATAACACCGCTTGGTGACTGTTAGTTTCATGTCTATACGATCATCAGTCCTATATATATATATATATATATATATATATATATATATATATGTGTGTGTGTGTGTGTGTGTGTGTGTGTGTGTGTGTGTGTGTGTGTGTGTATTGCCAACCGTAGTCGAAGGCTGCTTTTCAATAACTACAGTACCGGGATGTAGGGTAGGGTCATGGCCTCGGGAGAATTGTGTTCGTCAGTGGCCAGGGAAACCGGGGTTCAATCCTGGGTCGAATCATATCAGAGACTAAAAAAATGGTACTTGATACCTCCTTGCTTATCACTCAGCATTATAAGGTACGTATTAAGGGCAAAGGGGAGCAATCTCAGAAAAGGAGTAGCGCCCTCCCCTATTGCTCGGTGTAGTAGCTATTGAAAAGGGAACCTACAGATCCCCTTCGACTACGCTCACCAACTTTACTTATATATATATATATATATATATATATATATATATATATGTATTATGAGTGTGTGTGTGTGTGTGTGTGTGTGTGTGTGTGTGTGTGTGTGTGTGTGTGTGTGTGTGCGTTTATGTGTGTGTGCGTTTATGTGTGTCTGAAAACCTGGAAAAAATTCAACAGTATGAAAATGTAGTGATGAAAAAACACAAGGTCATCGGAGGATGATTTTATTTATTGAATTATTTAACATCGTTAAATATTTCGGTTTTTAGACCTTCATCAGGGCGTGTGAGTTATTAAATGAAACAAAAAAGATGAGAAAGTTTTAAAACATTTTGTTACTGTTAAACATATTCTGTTTAAACGGTATCTTCACACACACACACACACACACACACACACACACACACACACACACACACACACACACACACACACACACACACATATATATATATATATATATATATATATATTAAACCATTCTATTACTGTTAATAATGTTCCGTTCAAACCCAATCAACCAACCAACCAACCAACATATATATATATATATATATATATATATATATCAAAATATTCTATTACTGTAAATAATGTTCACTTTTAAACACTACCAATATATATATATATATATATATATATTGGTAGTGTTTATATATATATATATATATATATATATATATATATATATATATATATATATATATTGGTAGTGTTTAAAAGTGAACATATATATATATATATATATACAATATATATGTATATATATATACAATATATATATGTATGTATATGAATA
>OY757906.1:114044035-114149035 GCA_963585895.1 Sepioteuthis lessoniana
CGAGGGTTCAGGAGACCAGGGTTCAATCTCAGGTTGAGTCATATCAAAGACTCAAAATATGGTCGAGCAATTCAGGGAAAGGAGTAGCTCTCTCTCCTATACCTCGATGTAGTAGCTATTGAAAAGTGACCTATCTGGTCGTCCTAGGGCACGGTCGGCCAACTTACCTGGTGCCTTCAATAAGTTTCCAGACTTTTTTGTACAGGCATTTAAAATTGTCGTAGACATTTGAAAATTCAGTATGTTATTGCTATACATCTTATGAGATGATTGACCAATTTTTATGATTTTAGGTTTAAATGAACAGCAACAGCAGGAATTGGAATACACCCAACTAAAGACTGATTGCCACAGCTGGTGAATTTCAAAAATGCAATCTGGACGTGAGGACACTTTAGAAGAACGATGTGCAATAAAATTCTATTTTAAACTTGGAAAAAATGCCACAGAAACGTATGGAATGCTTCTGACAGCTTTTCGACCATCTTGCATGAATCGAGCATCAGTTTTTGTGTGGCATAAGAGATTCAAGGAAGGCAGGGGGTCTGTGAGGGATGATGAGAGGTGTAGGAGGAGTAAGGAAGTCAATACACCAGAGTTGGTCGGCCAAAGGGTTAGGGTTAGGGTTACTATGTTGAGGTTTTAAGGGAGTTCAGGAAGAGATTCCGTCGGGAGAGGCCAGCACTCTTTAAATCGGCTCAGTGGCGTTTCCACTATGACAATGCACTAGTCCACAACTCCATCCTTGTCACAGACTATTTGACCAAGATGGGCATCAAGACAGTTCCTCACCCAGTCCAGATATTGCTCCCTGTGACCTTTGGTTATTTCCCAAGCTCAGAGGCTGTCGTCATGAGACAATTGAGAAGATGAAAGAGGCTGTGATGAAGGTCATTGACACGCTCACACAGGAGGACTTCCATGGGACCTTTCAGAAGTTGTTGTAACGGTAGAACAAGTGCATTGCAGCCGGAGGAGATTACTTCGAAGGGGACTAGAGATTCATGTGTGTACTATCAATAAAAGTGCCCATACGAAAAAAGTCTGGAAACTTATTTATTGATCCTCGTATATATATGTATATAATGTGGTAGAAATTCCTCGAACATTTTAAATTGTTACCAATGTGATCCACGAAAACGTAGGCAAATGGTGATGGTAGCTCTATGTGGTTAACGTCTTATCATTATTTTTTTCGAAATACGAGTATTTACAATCACAGCTCTGACCAGTGCACAGTATGCGTTTGCCGTTGAAACGTTTTTAAGACTTGTAAATTTGTAATTGGTAAATAGAGAGCTTTTGATGCTCCTTTCATGTTACATTGGAATGATGCTGTTCTGGATTAAAAATTAACAATGCTATGGGTTAGTAATTTCAGAACCACAGGTTCATCAATTAAAAGAAAACTATCTGGAAGAATAAAAGGATAGTTTTTGCCTAAAGGTAACAGAAATACTGCCAGATATGGTCTTTTGTTAATCTTTCAAAACATGACCAATGCGAGCCAAGATCGCAATTGATTGTATTTGACAAAAATTGTCAGTCATGAGCGAAATGAAGCTACCACCGCCACTTACCTAAGTTCACTTACATCAAACAAGTGAAAGTTTAAAATGTGGGACGTATATCTGTTGAATATTGGCTAATGTGATGGACTGCTGTAATATAATGGCCGAGGGATTTCGTTTTATATATCTTGCCTTTCGGTTTAGTTAGGCTGAGAACCTTTTGCTTAGCGCATGGGTTAGTTAGGTGCAACATGAGTGCAGGTGTTCATGCTCGCGTGGAGAGGATGTGTCATTCAGAGATGTAAAAAAAAAATCCCTGATAGGACTTGGGTATGTGAATGACGTCATGCACCGAAAGTGTGCGCGGAGGATTTTGGGAGATTTGAGAAAAGTCAGTGAGTTGGGTCTTGCCGTCCGAACAAGAAGGGTTACTTTCGCTTGCTCGCCGAGGCATTGTGGCGGGTACAACACGTGGTTTGGGGCAGATGTAAAAGCCAGCATAGAAAGATTGTGCCTCTCTCCTTATGTCGAAAAACCTTTAAACTCAAAGTTTCGTACCTGAATTAAGAAGTCGTAAATGTTTTTCGTCTTTCGGGATTCCTATGTTCTATGTATATATGTTATCTTATTTAACTTATTTACCCAACCCCTCCGCTCGGGCAGGATATGACACAAGGTCAATTTTTAAGCGGAGTTTAACAGGTTTTAATTCAGAGTTTTCCTTCTCCTAGACTAGTTGCCTAACCAAGGCTGAAGAACCTAGTCTGTCCTACTATTTACCCATAGCTGGAGGGAGAATAATTGGATTCATACCTTTCCCAAGGGTATTAGTGCTATGTGAAATGCAATCAGTCTCGTCCAGGATTTGAACTCGTGTCGCCGTGTTCATTTCCTAGGACGATAACAATTACACCACGGGCACCTCCAGTTATGTATATATGTTATGTACGTTTCACATATCCGTACATATTCACGAATGGCTATGTTACACTGCGACATTATAGTAATCGAGTTCCAATTCCAATCACGCTATTATTAATAAGGTATTAAATAACCCACAAAGGTTGATAGACCATTAAAAACAAAGAAACGAACTCAACAAACTTTGTTTACTTAATAATTTCTAATTTTTTAAAACACCCTTAGAATAAATTGATTGAGTTTTAGGATATTCTCCAGCGTAAGCAGAATATCTATAGCAAAGACTGGAACAGCATGAAGAATTGTCTTTATTGGGAATCCTTTTTGAGATGAGGGTTCTTAATCTGAGTATTACTTTTATTCATTATCTTATATAAAAACTACCAAGATGAGGACAAAAGTCCGCAATATAATTAATACAAGAAGTATTGGTTTGTACATGAACTAAGACAAAACAGAGTTCATGATGGTGCCGTGTCCACACTTATTAACGGTCCTCTGAAATTTCTTGACCCCCCCCCACAAACGTTGCTAGCAATATCTCATCTACTGAAAGTGATTTCAACATATTTATAGCAAAGATATGGATTGCTATCGACAGGTTATCGTCCATACGGAAATTTGATCTCTATAATAAAATAAAGCGAGAATTCTTCCAAGCTGTAGCCATGGCAGAACTATTGTATAGTTGCACCACTTGAACTTTAACGAAGCAGTTGAAGAAAAAGCTTGATTAAAAGTACAAAGGACGCTACGTGCTTTTTTTTTAACAAATTAAAGAAGCAGTACCCAATAGAGCAGCAGCTGTACGGCCACTTTCCTCCCATCCGAGAAACCATCCAAGTAAGACGAAAAAGCGTGTTTGATATGGCCGGTGAACCAGGGACGCACTCATAAGCAGCGTTCTTTTATGGAATTTCACATATGGCCACACCTGTGTTGGCCTATCAGCAAAAACTTATATTCATCAGTTCTGTGCAAATAATGGATCCTGCATATAGGACCCTCCAAGACTAATATCCGATAGTGACGGATCGCAAAAGAGAGTCAAAAGAATTTGTGCAATCAGCACGACTTTATATATATATATATATATATATATATATATATATATATATATAATGTGTTCTCTTAAGAGGCTGAATTTAGTACAGAAACATGCCAAAACGGAAAGAATTTAGAGATAGTAGAATTCTATTATGTCAGACTTTTAGACGACGAAGGCTGGACTGCTTGCCTTCCTTGAAAATCAGTATTCGAAACAATAAGTCGAATATTGATTTCATTGTATTTACTTACCATATTATTTCCGCCACGGCAGGATTTGACACAAGATCAATTTTTAAACGAAGTAAAGGTTATTTGAATTTAGAGTTTTCCTTCTCCTAGACTGGTCACCTCATCATCATCAAATAATGCAGATTGCACGTAGTCCCTCCACACACACACACACACACACACACTACTCTCTCTCTCTCTCTCTCTCTCTCTCTCTCTCTCTCTATCTGTTCCTGTCGTCCATCATTCCTGACAGGTCTTCTAGAATTCATCCGGTGTCCGCACAGAGCTGATGTAAGTCTTTGCTGGTCGGCCCGCACTGGTGTGTCTGTGTAGGAGTCCATTAGAGAACGTCATTTACGAGTTCATCCTTACTTCCTCACTTGTCCGGCAGTTCACGTTTTGATTGTTTTATTTGGGTGGCTTCTGAGATAAGAGTTAGGTGGGCGTACGAGAACTACACAAAAATACCTCGTGTTGTTTTAAACAAATCTTGGAAGCAGTGCCCAGAAAACACAGCTGTACTGGTTGCCTAAGGCTAAAGAATCTAGTCTGCCCGAGAATTCACCCATAGCTGGGGAGAAGAGATAGATCCATGTCTTTCCTAAGGGTATTAGTACGAAGTGAAACGCAAGCAACCTCATCTACGATTTGAACTCGGGTGTCTATTTTCACCGATTCTAGTCGTTACGCTAAGCGCGCTTTGGTAATGTCAATAAGTTGTTTTCCGTGTTTGTTTTCTATAATTAGTAAAACCATTTTGATATAGACACCAGATGCTCGTACGATAGCGTGTGAATTTAGAAGATTTTACAAGGGTTTGATCGATTTTATTTTCATCTGATATACGACTTGTTTGTTAGTAGAGGTAGTATTTAGTCGGATTCTGACACTCCAAGAATTAATGTTAGCGTTAGTGTATGCAATATATACTAATACTGAACCAAACGGAAGGAAGGGCAAAATAAACTCGATTACAAATGCAAGACATTTTGCTTTTTATATACTTGACATCAAAAATTTTATATGCACAATAAACATCATCCAGTTGCAAGAACTGTACACATATTGTTCCTTGAACAAGCAGTATGTGAAAGGGAAGTAAAATAGAAAAAAAGGCTTACTTGACCGGTGTAGTTATATAGCAATGTAACTAAGAATACCGTGTTAGGGTCAGAGGCAACGTCTCTACTTTTATCAAAGAACAGAAGCAAAACTAGTTCGAGAAGGAGTTTCTGATGTTGTGATGTGACACCCAAACGGACATGTGAATTATCTTGGGAGATAATTATTTATTGCATTTCTACACTACCAACCCGGAAATTCGGGGATAAAACTTATTAATCTAATACTGATCTTGAAGATGAGTTTTCTAAAATCTTAACTTACGATTAGTTGTTACGAATACTTAGTATGTTTTATTGGTAGTGGCGTAAGGTTCGTGTCAACCCTCATATTAACAGAAACTCTACAAAGGATTGAGGAGGAGGCTGTTTCATTCGCCGTTACTTTTACTGCTAAAGCTGCTAAGGTTTATAATGCCTTGCTTCTCAACTGTAAATCAGTGTGACTCTTGGAGAAATCGATCAACAACTTCACAGATTCTGACTATACTTTGAACCATCGAAGGAGTACGTGCAGAAAATATCGAGGCAACACTATTCGAAGATTCCTCAAGGGTATTTGATTTCATACACTGAGGAAAGATGGAGCCAATTAGCATATGGCCTCCCCAAAGAAACTGTGTAACGATTATTTACAAAAACTTGAAAGCAATGGTTCGCTCATCGAATGGTGACACCGACTTCTTCGAAATTGTCGCTGGAGGTTTGTAAGGAAATACATTAGTACCATATACGTTTTTAATTTGCCTAGATTATGTACTAAGAACGTCAATAAATCTAATAAAAGAAAATGGCTTCACGTTAAAAAAAGACAAGATGCAGACAATATCCCGAGGAAAAAATGACGAACTCAGACTACACAGATGATCTTGTGCTTCTCACAAATACACCTATCCTAGCCGAATCCCTGTTGTATAACCTGAAGCAAGCGTCTAGAATCATTGGTCCTAACATGAATGCAAAGTGTTTTAAACAAGATGGAGCCATCTCCACTTTAAGTGAATAACCTCCAAAATTAGTAGACTAGTTCACATACATCGGCAACAATATCTTATCTACGGAAAGCGATATCAACACAGGCATAGTGAAGGCGTGAACTACTATTTACAGATTGTTAATCATGTTGAAATCTCACATAAAATAAAAATGGCTCCCTTTCAAGTTGTTTATCAATACTACTGCATGGAAAAAGCTTGATAGGAACTACACAAGAATACTACGTGCTGTTTTGAACAAAACCTTGAAGCAACACCCTTTAAAAAAACAGCTATAAGGCCACTTACCTCCCATCTCACAAACCATCCAAGTACTGCAGGGGAAGCAAGGACAAACACATAAGCAACGTTCTCTTATGTACTCCGACATATGGACGCACCAGTATTGCACTACCAACAAGGACTCACGTACATCAACCCTGTGTGGACACAAGATGCTGTCAAGAGGATCTACCAGAAGCAATGGATGATAGAGACGGATAGGGTAAGAGTGTCTGTGAATTTCTTACAATGAGCACGACTTGATGATAAAGATGATATATATATATATGCATTTAAACCGGGAAAATGTCACATCCTCGAGAGATTTTTATGAAAGCAATACGCTTAAAATGTAATAACTTAGATAATAAAACTATTTACAAACTTATTTACATCTAAATCAAAATTTTATGTTGTCTGCATACGCACCGAACATTTTTTTTTTTTTTCAATCATCCGAATTCTCGATATGATGTCGACAACTATGAAATATTAATAACAATTCTTCACTCCTTCCTAAATAGAAGCATCTATGTCATTATGGACAGCTGTTAATCATGAAATGCTAATTTGATTCCTTTACTCCTTCCTAAATAGAAGCATCAGTATCATCATGGACAGCTGTTAATAATGAAATGCTAAATAGAATCCATCACTTCTTTCTAAATAGAAGCATATACGTCATTATGGACAGCTGTTAATGATGAAATGCTAATTTGATTCCTTCAGTTCAATCGAAATAAGACCAACTACATTATCATGGACAGTTGTTAATTATGAAATGTTAATTTAAATTATTCACTTCTTCCTAAACAGTAGCATCAATATTATCATTAGGACTTAGAATATGTTGGTTGTATCCCCTGCAGTGAATTGAGATATCCCTCCAATAAAAAAGGTGTTCTGGGTATGGAAATGAACTGTATGAGGCTCTATTTCTGAAGAACTGGCGAGTGTGGAGTGCCACTTCATCCTCATGGCGGTTTCCTTTCTGTTGCTCGAGCGATGTACATATAAAATAGGCTCCAATGGTGAATGCTACTTTTGAAAAGTTCGTAAAATCAACGAACTGAACATTGTGAGAAAAAAAATGAGGTGACATTTAACTATATATATATATAAGTTCTGTCACCGATATTGCACACCCTTTATAACTTCTATCACCGATATTGCGCACCCTTTATTCTTGACTCCCGCAAATTATATATATATATATATATATGTATATGTATATAGAATGCGCAAGGAATTGATATTATATATATATATATATATATCATCATCATCATGTCGTGCCGCCAGCACGGATATCCCTGACCCTTTCTCGCCACTTCTCCCTATCATTCATCTCCTCCGGCAGTTCTTCAGGGTTACATCCTGTGTCCTCACATAGCTGCTGTATGTAAGTTCGGGCTGATCGTCCTGCTTTTGCTTGGCTATATGTGGGGGTCCATAGGAGTAGGTCACTTACGAGCTCGTCCTTGCTTCTCCAGCAGTGTCCGGCGTATCTGGCTCGTCTAACCTGTATAGTTTTCGCGATGGGAGGCAAGTGGCCGTACAGTTGGCGTCTCGTGGGGTGTTGTCGCCAGGACTTGTTCAATATTGCTCTCAACATTCTTGTGTAGTTGCCGTCAAGTATCTTCTCAAGCCGTTTAGTTAGCGTCCATGTAGTGCATCCATATAGCAGTATCGATACAACCGCTGCCTGGAAGAAACTGCGCTTCATTTCATCGGTCAGGTCTGATTTCCATATGATTGAGAGCCTATCTATAGCCGTCCATGCTTTCGTCAGTCGTGTGTCGATGTCGTTTTCGGTTGATGAGACGCTACTTCCTAGATAGGTGAATTTCTCGACTAGCCTCAGAGAGGGTCCGTCTAGTGTGGTAATGTTGCCCGTTTGGTTGTAACACATATATTCAGTTTTGTGCGCATTGACATGGAGGCCAATTCCTGCTGCAGCTCGTTCCAAACTATGCAGTTGTGTCTCTGCTTGATTAGGCGTATTCGCCAATAACACCAAGTCATCAGCGTAGTCGGCGTCTGTGATTGTTTTTGCGGGGTACCTTTTGCTTCTTTTCTTAGTCAGCTGGAAGCCATTTTCTCTGATTTTGTCGATCGAATTTCTAAGCACGTAGTCTAGACAGATGATAAAGAGGTATGGGGCTAGCGTGTCTCCTTGTAGTACTCCTGCAACAATGTCGAAGTGTATATATATATATATATATATATATGACTTTTACTGATTAAATGATATTATTCAATAATTAAAAATCAATCGATTTTCCTGATTTTTCACAGTTCCTTATAAGTAGATACAAAAGAAAGGGAACCCTTCAGTTCTTCTGAAGTTCCGCCATGTTTAAATATTACATGAATTCCAAAGGCGAACTTTGAATTTAATACTTTTTCGAAAATCTTTGTTTCGTGATTTAGTACTAATTATAAAAAAAAAGACTCTTAATTTTTTGGAGAACAAAAAAGTCTTGAAAATGTTTCAAACCAAGGAGTACCTTTTTTTTTTTTTAGATACTATCTTAAATGCAAAATAAAAACAAAAACATAAAAGAAATTAAATTGCAATACGGAAAATTTTACATTTTTAATTCTTAGCTTTTTATTATGAGGTCACATTTTTTTTTTTAGCTTTTTTTATTTTTGTACTTAACTATCGTGTTAAATTTTAGAGGTTAAAATGAAGAAAGAAAAACTAAACGAAAGCGTTGTTTATCGATAACTCAAAAACTGAATATTTCTAACGAATAATTTCCATATTTTTTAGAACAAAATGTATTAATTTTGAATCAGTGTAACTCAAAAACTTTAAAAAAATAATGTTTTAAACCACTCACGAGTTTTAAGTTATATCTTTAAAAATAATATTATGTCTTTAAAAAATTATATAAAACATTAGATTTTGTCTCCATGTTCACCAAACTTAGTCCCTAAGCTGGAGAAATTAGTTCAAATTGGGCCCCACACACACGTGGTAGAAGTTTTTCCAAACTCAAACTGATTAAACATACCTCTGGTCAACAATATCACAAAGAGACTAAAAAATTTGGTTGTTTGGGTTTTATGGCATAATAACCTTTGTAGGTTATTTAATACCAAATTTATTTTGATACAAATAATCAGTTCTATTTCAAATAATTCTTTAGCATGAGTACACAGTTTAATTGTTGAAAACACTTCTATTTCAAGCTATTCAGTTTATTCAAACAGTTCTTATTCAGCTATTTCAGTTTAGTATAAGTATAGATTTTCTTTACACTCAGTTAAATGTCAAAACAATTCTATACTAAACAATTCAGTTTAGCGTAAGTACAACTTCAATGTCGAAAACAGTTCCATTTCAAACCATACAGTTTAGCATAAGTACGCAGTTTAAATGTAAGTACACAATTGAATTGTCAAAAACATTTCTATCTCAAGCTATTAAGTTTAGTCAAATAGTTCTAATTCAAATAATTTAGTTTAGCAAAAGTATGCAGTTTATTTCTATTTAACCCATAGATAGGGCCCTGTCAGGTGATGCCATTCCGGGGCAGAGTGAAACTGGGAGCAATGGCAATGAAGTGGTGCTCCACATTCTCCAAAGCCCTAGCATCACTGAACCACACCATTAGATTGTTTAGTGTCATACCTAGGACACTCGTTGGGAGCGGGGTCTAATCCCTCTGTAGTGGAGTAGTGGGTGTATTCTACAGCCCCAGTCGACTGGGCAATACATAAAGTTAATGTAAAAACAGATTTAATTCAGATAATTCAGTTTAGCATAAGCACACAATGTAGATGTCAAAAAAGTTCTATTTCGAGCAATTCAGTTTAGCATAAGTACACAATGTAGATGTCAAAAAAGTTCTATTTCGAGCAATTCAGTTTAGCATAAGTACACAATGTAGATGTCAAAAAAGTTCTATTTCGAGCAATTCAGTTTAGCATAAGTACACAATGTAGATGTCAAAAAAGTTCTATTTCGAGCAATTCAGTTTAGCATAAGTACACAGTGTAGATGTCAAAAAAGTTCTATTTCGAGCAATTCAGTTTAGCATAAGTACACAATGTAGATGTCAAAAAAGTTCTATTTCGAGCAATTCAGTTTAGCATAAGTACACAATGTAGATGTCAAAAAAGTTCTATTTCGAGCAATTCAGTTTAGCATAAGTACACAGTGTAGATGTCAAAAAAGTTCTATTTCGAGCAATTCAGTTTAGCATAAGTACACAATGTAGATGTCAAAAAAGTTCTATTTCGAGCAATTCAGTTTAGCATAAGTACACAATGTAGATGTCAAAAAAGTTCTATTTCGAGCAATTCAGTTTAGCATAAGTACACAGTGTAGATGTCAAAAAAGTTCTATTTCGAGCAATGCAGTTTAGCATAATTACACAATGTAGATGTCAAAAAAGTTTTATTTCGAGCAATTCAGTTTAGCATAAGTACTTAGTTTAAATGTAAAAAAACAGTAAACTCAAGAAACCACGGCTTAGTTCTATCTAACCCATAGATAGGCCCCTATCAGGTGCTACCACTCCGGGCCAGAATGGACCTGGGAGCGAAGGCAATAAAGGGGTACTCGGCGTTCCCCAAAGCTCCAGTATTAGTGGAAGCTCACCCTCTGATTGTATGTATCATATCCAGGACACTCATTGGATGGGGGGTTTACTCTTCTGCAGAGAAGCAGCCGGTGTATTCTACAGCCCCAGCCAACTGAGCAATAAATAATTTGGTGATGCTGTCGACTTTACCAAGGCCTTCGATTCCATACACAGAGGGAAGATGGAACAAATCCTACTAGCATACGGCCTACCAAAAGAAACCGTAGCAGCAATAACGATTCTCTACAGAAACACCAAAGTGAAAGTACGTTCACCAGATGGAGACACAGAATACTTCGACATTGTTGCAGAAGTACTACAAGGAGACACGCTAGCCCCATACCTCTTTATCATCTGTCTAGACTACGCGCTTAGAAATTCGATCGACAAAATCAGAGAAAATTGCTTCGAGCTGACGAAGAAAAGAAGCAGAAGGTACCCCGCAAAAACAATTACAGACGCCGACTACGCCGATGACATAACGTTACTGGCGAATACGCCTAATCAAGCCGAGACACTACTACATAGTTTGGAACGAGCCGCCGCATGCATAGGCCTCCATGTCAATGCACACAAAACTGAATATATGTGTTACAACCAAACGGGCAACATTACCACACTAGACGGACCCTCTCTGAGGCTAGTCGAGAAATTCACCTACCTAGGAAGTAGCGTCTCATCAACCGAAAACGACATCGACACACGACTGACGAAAGCATGGACGGCTATAGATAGGGTCTCAATCATATGGAAATCAGACCTGACCGATGAAATGAAGCGCAGTTTCTTCCAGGCAGCGGTTGTATCGATACTGCTATATGGATGCACTACATGGACGCTAACTAAACGGCTGGAGAAGATACTTGACGGCAACTACACAAGAATGTTGAGAGCAATATTGAACAAGTCCTGGCGTCAACACCCCACAAGACACCAACTATACGACCACTTGCTTCCCATCACGAAAACTATACAGGTTAGACGAACCAGACACGCAGGACACTGCTGGAGAAGCAAGGACGAACTCATCAGTGATGTACTCCTATGGACCCCCGCATATGCCCAAGCAAAAGCAGGACGACCAGCTCGAACATACATACAGCAGTTATGTGAGGATACGGGATCTAACCCTGAAGACCTGCCGGAGGTGATGAACGATAAGGAGAAGTGGCGAGAGAGGGTCAGGGATATCCGTGCTGGCGGCACGACATGAAGATGATGATGATTGATAGAAAAACAAAAACTATTGACTTTGAAATGATATATTAGGGTAGAAAGTACCAAAAATAATTCTCCAATCGGGCGGCCCTCTTTAAACTGAAAATTACTCTCTAAAGTAAGGTTTAAGGTCATGGGAGGCATTAAAAGAAGTTAAAGGGTACATCTTAACTCTATATCCTGCCTTTATCGGCAAGGCTTAGAATATGCTGACTGTATCCCGAATAGAAATGTAAGATAATTCTCCCCAAACTAAAAAAAATGAGGTATCGTAGGTATGACGCTAAACTGGATTTGATATTAAGGCTCCAGTTCCGGAGCTCTTGGAAGTGTAACATAAATCTTAATTGGCATGATTAGCATGGCACTAGACCTTCTAGTTCAAGCTATGCACAGGCATACGTGCCGGACTCACATTGAACTTAGTGAGTCCAAGTTCCAGTAGGGTCATCTGGCTCATATGAACCTATGACCAACATTATCCAGCAGGGCCCGAGCTAAGAGTCGTGCCCGACGACCCATTCCCTAAATCACCCACTATAAAAAGACCTTGTGTCAAATCTTGTCTGGTGGGTAACAGCGATTAATATTCTTCATTGCCATGACTCACGAGTTCATTTTTAAGGTATATCAACCATTGTAAGTTATTTAATGCCATTATATATGTGTATTAAGTATATATGATTTGTAAATGAATAGTTTGTAGATGACATCAAGGTATCAAGTAATGCTATCACACGCTAATAGTTCTATTTGCCACAGTTAAATGGTTTCAAGTCATGCTATCTCACGTTAATAGTTCTATTTGCCACAGTTAAATGGTTTCATGTACTGCTATCTCACGCTAATAGTTCTATTTGCCACAGTTAAATGGTTTCAAGTAATGCTATCTCACGCTAATAGTTCTCTTTGTCACAGTTAAATGGTTTCAAATAATGCTATCTCACGCTAATAGTTTTATTTGCCACAGTTAAATAGTTTCAAGTAATGCTATCTCACTTTTATAGTTCTATTCAACCCAGTTAAATGGTTTCAAGTAATGCTATCACACACTAATAATTTTATTTGCACCCAGTTAAATGATTTCAAGTAATGCTATATCACGCTAATAGTTCTATTTACCACAGTTAAATGATTTCAAATTATGCTATCTCACACTAATAGTTCTATTTGCCACAGTTAAATGGTTTCCAATATAGTAAATGATTAAATTGTTCAATTTGACCCTTGATGGGACCCTAATAGGTTCTACCACTCCGGGTCAGAGAGGACCTGGGAGTAATGACGTTGAAGGAAAACTTCAAATTCTACAGACCCACCCGACTGGATTGGGAATAAATGGACTGAATACCAAGGTGAAAATTGAGAAAAAAAAAATAACATTAATTTTATATAACACCGGTCTCAATAGTTGTTCAACACATCTTGTATACACACGAATAAATCTCTGAAAGTAATTTCTTCCTTTTTTCCCGCTGAAATTCCAAGAGATGCTATAAGCACAATAATATAATTGGATAGAGCAAGTTTTCAGCTATCTTATACTATTTTCGACACGTTCACCCCAATTGGCTACCTATGAACAAGAGCCTGCGTGCCACGCCCGAAAAATATATGAACCAGCGGAGATGACCCACATTTTTCAAAGCAATAATGATGGCGTCGTTGTCAAGAAAATATTCTTCGTGTTGTCCATCTTTTATCTGCTCTATTTGGGTGGAGGTGTGGGTCATGGTGCTCTTTATTTGTAAGGTCAATAGAAGTGTAGGACGTAGTTTATAATCGTTATTGTTAAAATAAAATGCTCACTGCCGAACTATACTCACATTAACTGAATGAATCTCCGTAAACTTTCAGTATTCATTGATAATCTTCAATGGGTGTAATCTTTTCCGCATGTCGGAATTCTATCTCATATGTCAGATGCCATTTTTGTCGAACCACTGCTTTGTAACCAGGTTAGAATTATCTGTTCAACGACTACTACCAAGCCACTAACATTAACATCTGATGCTGTAAAATAACATTAAAAAAGTTGACGCATTACTTTCGGAACATTCCTCGTACTTTATTATTACATTGAATATTTTCGTTCTTTGTTTTCTGCACTTTTCTTTCGTTCTTTATTATTACATTTTTTCCTTCTTTATCAGTCATACTTTCTTGTACTTTATTTATCATTAAATTCTTTTTTCGTACTTTATTTTTCATACTTTATTTTTTGTACTTCATTTAATGTTACATTCTATTTTTTTATTTCCTCTTTTTTTTTTTTTTTGCATTGTTTATGTTTCAAATCTTTCTTGTACTTTATTTATTACAATCTTTCTTTTTTCTTTTTTTTTTTTTTCATACTTTGTTTTTTTGTACATTATTATCATTCTTTTTTTGTTTCTGATTTTTCGTACATTTTTGTACTCTATAATTAAATTCTTTTTTTTTTTTTTTTTCATAGCTTATGTTTCGTACATTTTTAAAGTATGAAAAAAAGAAAGAAAAAATGTAATAAATTAGTAAATTTATTACATTTTTTCTTTTTTTTTTCATACTTTATTTTTCGTGCTTTATTTTTCGTGCTTTATTTATCTATTATTACATTTTCTACGTTAATAAATTGTATTGCTTTCAGAGTGTCCATCAGGTTAAGTCTGGCATATGGCCACACTAATTGTGTATTCAAGGAAAAGGAACTCATTAAACAAGCAAATTATGGCAGAGGTCTCTTACCTCGATTATGACTAATGTGTGCATTCTTCTGATTGGTGTGTTTATGCATGTCACATATCTGTGAATTATGTGTGTGTCCGTCACCTACTATTCGTATATGCAAACATATGAGTCTATTTTTTATGCATATTATGAGTGTGCGCGTGTGTGTATGGCAGGCGAGTAAGCTCTCAGGTGGTTGCTCTATCTGACAGCAGACAGCGAGGTAAATACTTCTCCATCAGTGCCACCACTAACCTTACCACAACACCCCTCACATCAGTGCTCATGCCCCCTCTCTGCCATTCTTAATCCTATTTTCTTCATTCCCCCAACCTTCTTTTTTTTCTTTACTTTCCTTCTTTTTTTTTTTGACTGCCAAGTATTATCGTTCTACTAAGTGAAGCCATAATGAAAAGCAAAAAAAAAAAAAAAAAAAAAAGAAAAGAAAAGAAAAAAACAAAACAATAGAAAACACTCTAAATAAGATTTAAATAAAAGTCTTTAAAAATATCCCCAATTGCTGTCTTTCTATATATTCTCCCTCCTTTGTCTCTCTCTCTCTCTCTCTCTCTCTGTGTCTCTCTCTCTGTCTCCACACACACACACACACACACATATATATATATATATAATTACCTATGGATCTCTCTCTCTCTCTCTCTCTCTCTCTTTCTTTCTCTTTCTTTATATATATATATATAGATATGCTTACCAATGGATCTGTCACTCTGTCACTATCACACACACACACACACACACACACACACACATATATATATATATATATATATATATATACACACTCTCTCTCTCTCTCTGTCTCTCTCTGTTTCAGTATGTTTATATCTATCTATCTATCTTATTCTGTATGTCAGTTCACATCTCTCTCCCTCTGTTCATATCTGTTTGCTTGCTCTATTGTTTTGCGAGTTGTGTTCAAAAAGTATAGAGATTGAAACAGGATTGACTAATATGGAAAAGATCAATGAATAAGAGGTTTGTGCTTCTCAAAATTAACCCTCTTACCAGTTAGCGCGAACATTCCAGCGAGTTTTTCATTCGTCGAAGCTCCTCTGAATCTTCTCTTTTTATATAGCGTCAAGCCATGCCATTGAAATTATCTTAATGTCATCCATGTCCTCAGATCTTGCCACTGACATAAAATGTCTGTTTAGGAAACAGACTTTTCCGATACAGACAACACGATACGTACGTGTGTATGTATGTATGTATGCATGTATGTATGTACGTGTGTGTGTATGTATGTATGTGTGCATCCAACCCATTCGCTACAATCGAAGTAAAGCTTATTTGAATTCAGAATTTTCCTTCTCTTGTGAAACGCAAACAGCTTCGTTCAGGATTTGAACCCGGGGTCCCCGATTACATTTCCTATGATGATAACTACTATGCGAATATATATATATATATATATATATACATTGGCCAAGTGGGTAGAGTGTTCACCAATAGTCTGGGAGACCTGGGTTCAATCCCAGCTCGCGTTATACCAAAGACTATAAAAATGATACCTTCTTGCTTAACACTCAGCATTATCAGGTACGAATCAAGGGTAAAGTGGAGCAATCCAGGGAAAGGATTAGCGCCCTCCCATACACCTCGGTGTAGCAGCTACTGAAAAGGATGACTTCTGGTCGCCCTCGACTACAGTCGCCAACTTTACTCACATATACTGTAATCAATATTTGATTTCACCCTCAAATCAAGCGTGTATGTCATCTGAAGAGACATAGATTTTATTCTTCGCCGAAATAAATCTATAATGACAATTTAACCGTGGTTGAGATTTCTTCCAGTTACATTATATACACATATATATGTTCATATCTATCTATCTATCTTAAGTTTAGTACTATTTACCAACCAATGACACAAGGTCAATTTTTAAGCGGAGTTTAACAGGTTTTGAATCCTAGACTAGTTGCCTCACCAAGGCTGAAGAACCTAGTCCGTCCTACTATTTACCCATAGCTGGAGGGAGAATAAGGGGGTTCATACCTTTCCCAAGGGTATTTGCCCGAAAGTGAACGTAATAGCGCGACTGGAGTACGAACTCGCGTACTACGATTCCGCAGTTCATCGCTTTAACCATTACACCACGAGGACACCCTAAGTTTAGTTGGGTTTTTATGGCATATAAACAATTGCTGGTCATTTAATGCCGAATCCTGTTTTTACATTTACATCAAATATATATATGTTTTGTAAATTCATTTTGTAGATACATTTTTAAACAAGCCTGATCTCATCCTTTTGTACTCAATTAAATGGTCTTAAGTATTTTTTTTTATCGAGCATGAATATTTCTATTTACTATTAATCATTTGTTTGCACTCAGTTAAATGGTTTCAAGTTTTGTTACATATCAGTAACAACGTAACATTTATTTGCACACAATGCAGTGGTTACAATTATTGCTATTTAAAACTAATTGTTCTATTTCAACTCTATTCGTTCAGTTTAATGGTACGAATTCAGTTTAATGGTATCAAGTATTACTATGTACCATTAATAATTCACTTAAGCATCTGTCATTTGTTTACTCACAAATAATCAAATAGTTCTACGTCTAACAATTCAATTTACAATAAGTCATTTCTTTGCACACAGTGGACCATATCAAGTACTACCACTCCAGGCCAGAGTGGACCAGAGAGCGATGGCAATAAAGGGGTACTCTGCATTCTTCAAACTCCAGTGTTACTGGAGCCTCACCATCACATTGTTTAGTGTTAACCCTCTACAAAGACGCAGTCGGTGTATTCTACAGCCACAGTCAACGGGGCTGATCTATCTATCTAAACAACTCAGACAGTTCATATCTATGTCATAGTGATACCAAGTCTCCTCAAGTCTCCGGGACTCTTCTGTAGAAGATCTCAACAGTCAAGTAGTCTTGACAGTTTCGTTTCTTCCTCTTATCTTTAATTCTCCAATCTTTTAAAAATTTTAGAAACCGTTCCGAGTGCACCAACTCCATTTGGTAATACCGTTAACTTCATATTTCACAGCTTTTTCAGCTCTCTGGCAAGATCCAAATATTTGTTTAGCTTTTCGCTTTCGTTTATTTTCACTGTATGGTTCGTTGGAATGACAAAATCCACTAAATGACAAATTCTTTTCTTGTTAACTAACTCTAGATTTGGTCTTCTGTTCTGGATTAGGTGATTCGTTTCTATCTCAAAGTCCAAAAAAATGTCACGCGTCTAATTTTCTTAGACAGATTCTTGTTCGTGCATATACCATTTGGTTGCATGGACAAATTGATCAATTCCCTGTGGATCATTTTCCCACCCAGCTGGGGCTGTAGAACACACCGACTGCATCTCAGCAGAGGCGTAAGACCCCCTTCCAAAGAGTATCCCGGATATGACACTAAACTCTCTGATTGTAAGGTTCAAGTAATGCTGGAGCTTTGGGGAATGTGGAGTACTCCTTCCTTGAAAATCTCTCCCAGGTCTACTCTGGCACAGAATGATAGCGCCTGAAAGGGTCTTATCTAAGGGCCAAATACAACTGTTTGACATTCAAACTGAGTGAAAGTAGATGACATGCTAAATTGAATTGTTAGAAATAGAACTGTTTGATCATTTAACTGTGAGTGAAAAATAACTGATGTTTAATTGAATTGTTATTGATGCATAGCAATACTTGGAGCTATTTAACTTTTTTGTCTTAAGTTTACCAATCATATATATCTAATATAAACCGGGCTTAGCTTTAAATAACCCTCAATGGCTGAAATGCCATAAAACCAAATCAAACCAACCGATATTTGAGAGATAAAGAAAAACAATTTTTCATGTTATTTTTCAAAAAAAATTTTCTTGCTGCTATGCGGTTTTTCACGCATTTTCGTGATCCTCGGAGTTTCTGTCTGTCTGTGTATATATTGTTGATGACACATATCGGTATATTTTTGTCTGTCACTATGGATATTTTTCGGGTTCTATATTTGCAAGTATCTCTGTAGTTGTATACGTTATGTATTTTTTGTATGTATATATGAGCTAAATATTATCCAAATATTCTAGAAACAGCTCTTTCGAGCCGATACCCTTTGTAAATAGTTCTTTTGTGAGTCAGTGTGTTGGTTCCCAAGTGACTACTTTGAAGGGCGTAGGGTGATTTTCATTGTGACGTTCCAGAAAACTGAATTTAGCATCTCACGCGTGTGCGTATGTGTGTGCATGTGTGTGTGTGTGAATGAGAGAGAGAGAGAGAGAGAGAGAGAGAGCTCATGTTTGAATTTTTATGTAGCTGCAAATGTGTTTATATATCGTATACACTGGTGTAAATCACTTTAATAATATGAAAGAACTTAATCATTGTATATATGCTAGAATAAGTTGATCCCTTGTGTAAGGTTGAGCGTTGATTTTGAGCCAAGAGTTTTATTAATTTATGGTATATCTTATTTGCACGTCTAACCCAGTTTTGAGGGTAATTGAACGACAAATTAGGCAAACAAAGCAGAATATTTTATGGCTTATAAAACGTAGTTAAGAAAAACTCTCTCAAAGGGTTCGGATTTCTATAAGCTGAGAGGTCGATGAGGCTGTAATCACAAGCACTAAGAATAACAAATGATGACACTTTGCACTAAAACGCTGTAACTGTCTGCAAAAAATTGTCTCGATTTCTATTTAAGTATAATTCATGTCAATTATGACAGAATATTACTGCGTTACAACAGTTTTTTTTCTTCTATAGTAATTGAATACTTTTAATATCTGAAGTTTATAGTTGTTTCTTGTTCTTTCAGTCATGCTTGAATTTCAGCTTCACGAAACTATGAACCTACAATACTGGCCAAAGAAATTTTATCTTAAAAACTCGACTTATACACGAGTACATACTGCATACTAAAAACTGAATCAGTTGATCACTTTGTATCCAGTTACCCAATCCTAACACCAAAAGAATATATAAAAATGCATGATAAATTAGGACATGATATTCATTGGAAAATATGTAGATAAAATGGAATACAGAAATCTGAAAAAATGGTATAAACATTGAGCAGAACTAATAACAGAAGCCAAAGAAGTTTCTCATATTTACCCAACCCCTCCGTTCGGGCAGGATATGACACAAGGTTAATTTTTTAGCGGAGTTTAACAGGTTTGAATTCAGAGTTTTCCTTCTCCTAGACTAGTTGCCTCGCCAAGGCTGAAGAGCCTAGTCTGCCCTACTATTTACCCATAGTTGGAGGGAGAATAATTGGATTCATACCTTTCCCAAGGGTATTAGTGCTATGTGAAATGCAATCAGTCTCGTCCAGGATTTGAACTCGTGTCGCTGTGTCCATTTCTTACGACGATAACCATTACACCACGGGCACTTCCAAAGAAGCCAAAGAAGCTTCTCTCTGAAATTTTGCTATCCAAACTGACATAAAATAAAGAGCAATAGACCAGATATAGTGGTTAAGGACTATAAAAAAACATGCCTTCTTATTGATATAGCAGGGTCAACAGATCATAATAAATAGTCTAAAAATGTAAGAAAATAAGAAAATACAAAGACCAGGAAATAGAAATTATGGCACATTAAAACTACCACCATGCCAGTAATAGTAGGAGTACTGGGTATGATCAAGAAAGGGACAGATAAACTCATTAACAAAATGCTTGGCAGTTGTAGCCTATATGAAATACAAAATATTTCATTTTGTAGTTCTGTGCGATAGCTATTTAAGTGGTAACACGTTGCGCCGAATATTTGAGAACACACATTTGACTTGAAGGCAACCTAACAGAATGTCACATAGAATTCACCTAATTTGAGTATTCTCACTTCTCTTTTAAACGTATGAAAAGTATAAAAAAACAGTCCCAAGTCTGATGCAGCAAATAACAAGGCACACCATGTTTGAAGCACTAACAGCAAACCACAGTGACTTGAAGATAGCCAGCTTCTTTAAAGTGTTCAAGTTCTGTCGGTGAAGATTAGAATAGCTGTAACCCCTGCAATGTGACTGTAACCTCGAGACAACACACTTGTTTGTAGATTTATCCAAGAAAATTTGAAAGGACAAATTAGATTCAATTTCAATGCACTTGTCCAACGCAGAAGTTTATAGATAAACCAGACCCTTGATAAAATTGTGTGTTTAATAACAAACAACCCTCCCCACTCACACGGTTGGCTTTTATTCTTTTGTTCAACTCTTTAAAATGCTATTTGTTAGTGAGGGTGCTATCAAAGGTACTCGGAGCATTTTAGCTAAAATAAGCTGACAACGTCTAATTTGTGCAGAAAGCAAATAAAATTCTCCTCGCAGTGGTTGTCCGTAGAACCAGAACTTTTCAGAGGAAAATTACTCAAAATATTACCACGGAATACTTGGCTAAATGGTAAATCTTGTTTTTAAAAAGCCCAAAAAAGCCAAAAAACAAAAAAGAAAACTGGCATAACACGTCTTTTGACAACGAAAAGTATTGTCTGCAGGTCAACGAGAACTAGAGGTGGGGCACGGAAACCTCCCCTTTACAGCTTCTTATTTAGAAACCCGGAACATTTTAACTAGAAACCGATGAGGAAGGTTTAATTCGACCAGAAAGTAAATAAAATTGTTTCTCAAGAGGGCGAATGGCACTTTTTAAAAAGAAATATATTAATTTCGTAGAGATAGAAAATAGATTTACTTTACATATATATATTATCATGATCAAATCATACTGATAGTATGGAGTTCCTTCACACACACACACACACACACACACACACACACACACACTCTCTCTCTCTCTCTCTCTCTCTCTCTCTCTCTCTCTCTCTCTCTTCATCCGTATCGTTCCTCGCTCCTGTCAGGTCCTCTACATTGCATCCGACGTCCGCATAGAGCTGATGTAAGTCTTTGCTGCTCAGTCCGTGTGTAAGAGTCCATCACAGGGCGTCACTTATGAGCTTTTCTTTACTACTCCAGCAGTGCCCATCATGCCGAGTTCATCTTCATTGGATAGTTTTATAAGATGAGTGGCAATTAACTGTATGAATTTCGCGTTGTTGGGTGTTGCTTTCAGGATTTGTTCAAAGCAACACGTAACATTTTTGTGAAGTTACCATCTAGATTTTTTCTGTTCTCTTTGATAAAATAAAAAGAGATTTCTTCCAAACTGTGACAGTGTCAGCACTACTGTATGGCTGCACCACATGGACTCTTATGAAATACTTAGAAAAAAAATATCGCGAGTAACGAGTCTAAAGAATATAAACTATTGAAAATTGGCAAGGGAGACGTTTAGATATCGAATGTGCACTTAGAAAGCTCCTTCATTTCCCACAGGTCCACTCTAACCCAGACTTGTAGTACCTGTTATGATACTATCGATGGTTAAATAGATCTGTCTAATTATGAAAGAAAAATAATTACTTAGAATCATATAATTGATAATAGTAGATAGGAATACTTGAAACCATACAACTGCGTGCAAATTATTCGTATTTGATAGAAATACTTTATATATAACTAAATTGTTTGTATTAAGAATAGCTACCTGAAGCTATAATTGCGTACTAAGGATTATTATGGGAAGTTCCCATGGCTTGGTTGGTTTGGTTTGGTTGGTTTCTTTGTTTAATGGTATATCAACCTTTGTAGGTTATTTACTGCCAAAGCCATTCTCCTAGAAGAACAGTAGTAGTACTATTTAACCCATAGCTGGGAGGATAAGGGGGTTCATATTTTTCCCAATGGTATTTGCCCGAAAGTGAACATAATAGCGCGACTGGAGTACGAACACGCTTACCACGATTCCGCTGTCCATCACTTTAACCATTACACTACGAGGACACCCCCGTGGCTTGGTTGCTAATGCTATGGACAACGACATCGTAGTAAACAAGTTCGATCTCCAGATGCACCATTGCGTTTACTTCCGAACTAATAGCCTTGAGAAAGGTATTAAGTTTCTTATCCTTCATAATGAGTAAAACAGCCACTCCAATGTTCTTCTACATGGATAGATTTATCATGAAATAACCCACGAAGGTTGATATGCCATTAAACAAAAGAACCAAACCAAACCAAGGATTATAACAAGTATGCAATTATAATTATTATTGCATACTTGCAAAACACCGCCCAGTCTGCAGAGGGATAAGAACCTTACCCCCAACGAATGTCCTGGGTATGACACTAAACAATCTGATGATGAGGCTTTAGTAATGATGGAGCTTTGGGAAATGCTGAGTACCCCTTCATTGCAATCGCTCCTAGGTTCACTCTGGCCCGTAGCACCTGTATAGGTCTTATCTATAGGTCAAATAGAACTATTTTACATTTAAACTCTGTGTAAACAAACGATTTATGCCAAATTGAATTGTTAGAAATTGAACAGTTTGATCATCTACCTCTGTGTAAACAAACGACTGATGTTCAATTGAATTGTTAATGATACAAAGCAATACTTGGGACCGTTTAACTTGGTTGACTTATATTTACAATTCATATTTGATATATATGTATAAACTGGATTTGACATAAAATAACCTTTTATGGTTGATGTGCCATGAAACGAAACTAAACCAAACCTTGCTTGAAAACATATGACTGTGTGCAAACGACTGACAATTATTAGTTAAAAATGATTGCTTCAACCCACTTGGCCTTATGGGTAGAGTGTTCGCCAATGGTCCGGGAGACCTAGGTTCATTCCTAGGTCGCGTCATACCAAAGACTTTAAAAATGGTACTGGATACCTTCTTGCTTAACACTCAGCAATATAAGGTACGTATCGAGGGTAAAGTGGAGCAATACAGGGAAAGGAGTAGTACCCTCCCCCACACCTCGGTATAGTAGCTATTGAAAAGGGAGCCTTCTGGTCACCCTCGACTACGGTTGCCAACTTTACTTACAATAATACAACTGGTTTGGTTTGGTTGTGTTTTATGGCATATCAAATATTCTAGGTTATTTAATGCCAAATCCTGTTTATCATATTTACCCAACCCCTCCGTTCGGGCAGGATATGACACAAAGTCAATTTTTTTAGCGGAGTTTAACAGGTTTGAATTCAGAGTTTTCCTTCTCCTAGACTAGTTGCCAAACCAAGGCTGAAGAGTCTAGTCTGTCCTACTATTTACCCATAGCTGGAGGGAGAATAATTGGATTCATACCTTTCCCAAGGGTATTAGTGCTTTGTGAAATGCAATCCGTCTCGTCCAAGATTCGAACTCGCGTCGCCGTGTCCATTTCCTGCGACGATAACCATGACACCACGGGCACCTCCAAAATCCTGTTAATGCAGATATACAAAATATTTATGATTTGTAAACCCATTTAGTTGATAACATTCTTAAACCACCCTGAGCTGACTTTTTTGGCACACAATTAAATCGTTACAAGTATTTGTATACATCACGAATAATTTTATCTAATATTAATCAGCTGTTAACTGGTTTAAAGTACACCTACAGTAACAATTTAACAACAGTCATTTGTTTGTACACATTTAAATGGATATATAAATATGATTTGTAAGTGAATAACTTGTAGGTAATTTCATTTTTAAATGAGTTAAAACTACAGAGTGGAACGATAAAATTGTTGCCCTAGAAAAGACGACATGATTCCATTTCCGTTTAATGAAAATCGGTTTTCTTTTTTTTTTGGTTGCAGACCATCTACTAGTTGGCCAGTTGTGTACAAATCCCAAGAGCAATAGGAGCCTTCTATCATGCTTGAAAGTGACACAATGTTCAACGAGCGAGATCGGAGATGCACCGCAGTACAACTCATGCTCTCTACTGATCCAAGTTATGACAACAGGACCATTGCCTGCACCCTCAAAATGCAAATTTGTATTGCCACGAATAACAGGGACGTGCCCAGGGTGATGAAAACAAAGTTTCCCACTAAGGTTATGGTCTTTGGTGTGGTTTCAAGTGAGGGCCACATCATGGTACCTCACATCTTCGAAGTCGGCTTGAAAGTCAACACCAAAGTGTACCTGGATATGCTAAAGAGTGTGGTGATCCCCTGGTGTAATCAGGTGGCCGGTGGCAGACCCTGGGTGTGGCAGCAGGACTCGGCACCGGCCCATAAGTCCAAAGAGATCCAGGCTTGGTTTCAGAAGGAGCGCTACGACTTTGTACCCTTCTCTCATTGGCCTCCTCGTCCCCCAACCTGAACCCGTTGGACTACTTCGTTTTGTCATACGTCGAGAACATCACCAACATGACCTCCCACAACACCAAAGCGAGCCTGATCGCCGCCATCCGCCTAGTATTCGCCGAGCTCCCACCGGTGCTTGTGGAAAAGACATGCTCCCAGTTCCAGATCCGTATCGAGGCGGTAATTGAGGCTGAAGGCGACTACATTGAATAGATGTCAGCTCAACTACATAATCAAGTTACCTGAATTGATTTTTCAATAAAAGATTTAAAATAAAGCTGTTGTGTTGTTTCCTTTATGACGACAATTTTATCGTTCCACCCTGTATTTCGTTTGCACACTGGTATTGCTATTGTTTCTACGCAGTTAAATGCTTTCAATTATTGCTATATAACACAAATAATTCTATTCAGTATTAATCATTGTTTGCAGACTATGAAGTGGTTTCAAGTATTGCTGTTTAAAACTAATTATTCCATATAACACTATTCATTGATTTGCGCACAGTTAAATGGTTCCAAAATTAGCAATGTAATACCAATATTTCACTTTAGGCACACAGTTAAACCATTCCAAGTTTTGTTGTTTAACAGTAATAATTCTATTTTACATTACTCATTCGTTTGTACACAGTTAAATGGTTTTAAGAGGATCATTTTATAAGTTTCCAGACTTTTTTCGTATGGGCACTTTTATTGATAGTACACACATGAAACTCTAGTCCCCTAGTCTCCGGTTGCAATGCACTTGTTGTACCGTTCCAAAAACTTCTGGAAGGCCCCATGGAAGTCCTTTTGTGTGAACGTGTTAATGACTTTTGTCACAGCCTCTTTCATCTCCTCAATTGTCACATTGCGACAGTCTCTGAGCTTAGGGAATAACCAAAAGTCTCAGGGAGCAAGGTCTGGACTATAGAGACGGTGAGGAACTGTCTTGATGCCCATCTTGGCCAAATAGTCTGTGACAAGGATGGAGTTGTGGACTGGTGCATTGTCCTTGTGGAAATATGGAAATGTCACTGAACCGATTTGAAGAGTCATGGCCTCTTCCGGCGGAATCTCTTCTTGAACTCCCTTAGAACCTCAACATAGTAACCCTTAGCCTAACCCTAACCCCTTGGCCAATCGACTCTGGTGTATTGACTTCCTTACTCCTACCACATCTCTCATCATCCCTCACAGACTCCCTGCCTTCTTTGAATCTCTAATGCCACTCAAAAACTGATACTCTATTTTTGAAAGGTGGTCTGAAAGCAGCAGTCTGAAACATTCTATACTTTGTTTCTGTGGCATTTGTTCAAGTTTAAAACAGAATTTTATTGCACATCACGTGCAGATTGCATTTTTGAAATTCCCCAGCTGTGACAATCAGGCTTAATGGGGTGTATTCCAATTCCAGCTGTGGCTGTTCATTTGATCTGAAATCATAAAAATTGGTCAGTCATCTCGTAAGATGTATAGCACTAGCATACTGAATTTTCAAGAGTCTACGAAAATTTTAAATGCCTGTACAAAAAAGTCTGGAAACTTATTGAAGGCCCCATGTAAGTATTGATATGTATCACTAACAATTCAATTTGACTGTCATTTCTTTAGACACATTTTAATGGTCAAAGAATTCTATTTCTAACTATCAGTCATTTATTTGCACCCAGTTTAAATTTCGAACAGTTTTATTTGATCCATAGATAGGACCCTTTCGGGTGCTTCCACTCCGGGCCTAAGTGGACCTGGGAGCAATGATAATGAAAGGATACTTCACATTCCCTCCAGCTCCAGGATTGGAGTCTCACCATCGGATTGTTTTGTGTCATTTCCAGAACACTCGTTGGAGGGGTCTGACGCAATACAACCGCATGCAAATTATTTGTATCTGATTGGAATAATTGATATAAAATTGTAAACTATTTGTATTAAAAAAATTACTGTTAACACATAATTGTTTATCAAAATTAATCATTAGCTATATGCAACCATATAACTGTATGCAAACAAATCACTATTAATAAGCAAAAACAATATTTTGAAACTATATAACTATTAGCATAAGATCGGAATAATTGCGACTTTATAACTGGAACTGGATTTAGTTGCTTGGAAGCATGTAATTATTAGTATTAGATAAGAATACAGGAGTGGTTTGGTTTGGTTGGTTTGGTTAGGTTTTATGGCATATCAACCATTTTAGGTTATTTAATGCCAAATCCATTTTTATACACATAAACTGTTCTATTTCAAACAATTCTGTTTAGCATAAGCACACAGTTTAGTTCGATTTGACTCATAGATAGGACTCTATCAGGTGCTACCACTCCGGATCAGAGTGAACTTGGGAGCGATGACAATAAAAGGGGTACTCTGCATTCCTCAATGCTCCAGCATTACTGGAGCCTCACCATCAAATTGTTAAGTATCACATCCAGGACACTTGTTGGGAAAGTCTTACCAGTCTGCATAGAAGCAGTTGGTGTATTCTGCAACCACAACCGACTGGGCCAAATAATTCTTGAAACTATCTAACTGAATGCAAAAAAAACCCCAAAAAACTCTTGAGAAAAAAACTACCCAGAAGTGTAAATGTTGACATAGAATGAACATGATTTCTTAACATTTAGTTATGAAATAACCCTTGGGATCGATAGTAGCATTCGGAATATGAAGCAAACACTAGCAACCAGCAAACATGTTTTTCGGAGTTACCTTTATCTCTTATGTTTCAGAAAGTAACCTTTGTTTTGTCAATGTACGAACCGAAGGAGGTTGTAGTTGTTGATATTTATTGCATGTGTGTTGCGTATGGTCAGTAAGCAGATGGGTTTCAGCTTGCCTGCGTATGTATGTATTCCAATGAACATTTCCCGAGCTGAGAAATACCGAGGATGTGTTTAAATGCTCGCTTTTTTTTATGGACGTGCATACGTTCGCCGAGGCTCCAGTTCCGAACAGAATTAAAGACAAGGGCGTGTTTATTTATTTTGGGATCAGGAAGTCTATAAAGAAGAAAAAGAAGATATTTTTCGCAACATCTGACCGAAATGTTCTACTTTTTTGTTTGTAGGGCAAGTGTGCATTGGAACGATTAAGTGGAGAGTATCGGTCCCCAGGGAAGAAAAGTTTCAAAGCCGCTTGAATACCATGTGCCTCTGACTCTGATGGGGCTTTTCACTTTTTATAATACACTGTTTTTAAACAATAATTCTATTTTAATAATAATAATCATAACATGCTGTCACTCAGACTCCAGTGAAAGACCATCAGCTAACACTGGTGTGAAAAATTTGCTAGGAATAATAATAATAATAATAATAATAATAATAATAATAACGATCAATCACATGATAAGCGAATGCAGCAAATTAGAACAGAAGGAGTATAAGACGAGACACGACTGGGTCGGCAAGGTGATCCTCTGGGAAATGTGCAAGAAATTCAAATTTGACCACATTAATAAATGGTATATGCACAACCCAGCACCTCTCCTGAAAAATGAGATACATAAACTCTTATGGGACTTTGACATACATACTGATCACCTAATCTCGGCCAGAAGACCAGACCTTATAATAATTAACAAAAAAAAAAAAAAAAAAAAGAAGAGAATTTGCAAAATTTTCGACTTCGCTGTCCCAGCTGACCACAGAATAAAACTGAAAGAATGTGAAAAGAAGGATAAGTACCTCGACCTTGCTAGAGAATTGAAAAAGTTGTGGAACTTGAAAGTGACGATTGTACGAATTGTGATTGGTGCTTTTGGCACAATAACTAAAGGATTATTAAAAGTCCTGGAGGATTAGGAAGTTAGCATTACTGAGAACGGCCAGAATACTGAGAAGAGTCCTGGAGACTTAAGGAGACTTGCTGTCACTCAAACTCCAATGAAAAACCATCAGCTAATACTGATGTGAAAAATCTAATGGAGTAAATAATAATAATAATGAGATACAAACGGATCACCAAATCCTGGCCAGAAGACCAGACCTAGTGATGATTTAGAAAAGACAGAAAACCTGCCGAATAGTCGATTTTGCTGTCCTGGCAGACCACAAAGCGAAAATCAAAGAAAACGAAAAGAGAGACTAGAACTTTGACCTTGACCGAGAACTAAAAAGGCCATGAAACGTGAAGATGACGGTTATACCAATTGTAATGGGTATGCTCGGAACGATCCCCAAAAGCTTGGTAAGGGAGCTAGAAGAGTTGGAAATTGGGGGACGAGCAGAGACAATCCAAACCACAGCATTTCTATGATCAGCCAGACTTGAGAAAACTTGTTGTCACTCAAACTCCAGAGAAAGACCATCAGCTAACTCTGGTGTGAAAAACTCGCAAGGAATAATAATAATAATAATAATAATAATAATAATAATAATAATGATTAGGAAATAAGAGGATGAATCGAGACCATCCAAACTAAAGCATTATTAAGATCGGCCAGAATACTGAGAACAGTCCTGGAAACTTGAGAAGAGTTGTTGTAATCGAAACTCCAGTGAGAGACAATCACCTTGCGCTAGTGGGAAAAATTCTCAAAAGAGTAAAATGAATGAAAAAGAAAACTGCAAAACGACAAATGACGGAAGGAATAGACCTACCAAATTAAAGAAAACTCAGAACGTCCAAAGAATAGAAACTTGCAAATACTTGGGAATATTGGAAGTAGACACCATCAAATAAACGGAGATGAAAGAAAAAAAAAATTGAAAACGAATACCTCAAAAGAACGAGAAAACTACTCAAAACCAAACTATTTAGAAGAAAACTCATCAAAGGGAAAAATATACGGGCTGTTCCTCTTGTAAGATACTCGGGACTATTCTTAAAGTGGACGAGAACTTGCCGAATTGTGAACTTTGACGTCCCGGTAAAATTGAAGGATGGTGAAAAAAAGGATAAGTATGTGGACCTTGCAAGGGAACTGAAAAAAACTATTGAACATGAAAGTGACGGTGATACCAATTGCAAATGGTACACTCGGTACAGTCACCAAAGTATTTGTAAATGGACTAGAAGAATTGGAAATATGAACGCGAGTGGAGGCCATCCAAACGACTGCACTGTTAAGACCGGACAGAATAGTAAGAAGAGTCATAGAGACTTGCTGTCATTCAAATTCTAGTGAAAAGCCATCAGCTGATGCTGTTGTGAAAAAACTCTCAAAGGATTAAAACAAAATTAATTGAAAATGAAAAGAGAGTCAATTACTTGGACCCTTGCCAAAAAAAAAAAAAAAAAAGTTATGGAACATGAAAGTGCCGTTGATAGCAGATGTAATTGTTGCGTTCGGAACGGCTCTCACTATATAAAGAGGATTTGACATTAAGAAATTTCCAAGGATTGATATGCCATAAAACCCAACCAACCTTTACACGAAGCACAAAATATTTAATATTCTCCAATCATTCCTTTTAAAACAGTTCAGTTTCTTTGTTTGATGGCATATCCATCTTTATGGGTTATCTAATGCTAAAGCCACCTTTGTGTAAGGAAAGTAGCGGTGCTATTTAACCAAAAGTTGGCGGTCCTTTTAAATATTTGCATTTACTACAATACTACTACGGTGAGTCAAAATTTTTACAATTTGGTTTATGGCGCTTATATTACATGACCGGATCATTTTAAGCCATGGTAGATACCCGCTGTGTTTGGTAGTGTTGAGATAGTTGATGCGCTGACATAATTTGCGAAAGATGATGGCTCAGTTCAGTAACCAGAAAGTTGAAGAAATTTCTCTCAGGTTGCCAGGCAGGCTAAAAACCGTTGTCTTCGAGGCCGTACTCTAAGCCATTGAGACAAATCCAGAGAGCAGCACTAGGAGAGTATCAGGTGAGCTTGGCATCTTATAGTCTAGTGTGTTTCGTCAAGTTTATGATCTCGGCAAAAACACCGGTTAAATAAGGTGGATCAAAGTTTGGGCTCAATTTACTGTTGGTCGTATATTTGCAATATTTTTTAATAGAATTTTAACTATATATTGTTTAATATCATTTATAGGTTTATATGATAAATGATAAGATGATATTAATTAAAAATGTTTTACGTCTGATTATTAGATTATTTCGGGTTCGGTTTCTTTGTTTAATGGCATATCAACCCTTGTTGGCTATTTAATGTCAATGCCACCCTTATAGATGGACAGTAGTGGTACTATTTAACCCATAACTGGTTGTGGGAGTGTCCATACCTTTCCCAAAGGTGCGAGTCCAAAAGTGAACATAATAGCGTAATTGGAGATCGAACTTGAATTATAGGATTTCACTGTCCAGTTCTTTAGCTTCTACGCTACGAGAACTCTCCCCCATTAGATTATTTTCTGAAAAAAACCCAAAAAAAAACAAAAACAAACAAAACAATGTAAACATCCTCGAAGTTTGCTTATTCAATATTTTTGCTAAGGGTAGTGTACAGAATCAGATTAATAATGAATCTAATACTATTCAAGTTCTAGTGGAATTCATCTAGTTTTAAAAAAAAAGTTTATTCGCATCAATGTATAATGAGAGTTTATTTAAAGATGATATTAGCAGTTTACCACTAATTTTTGAGCTGAAGAACCTGAAATGATTTTCATCATTCTACATGTGGCATTATTGAAAAGAGCCTTTATTGTCCAACAACGTAAATCCAACGCCCTTTTTCAATTGGCATCGCATAGAAATGTAATTTTTATCAGAAAAGTTTATCAATGTATTGAACTGATGAATCCAGTCAGTCAAGATTTGGATCCAATTTATTGTTTATCATATTTGTAATAATTTTGAAAGAATTTTAACAATATTGTATTTTAATTATCATGCATTTGTAATTATTTTAATCTAATTATAGTTTAGATTATGTGTCTTCCTGTCTGCAACCAAAACTATATTCCCACTGGCATCACAATTCCTTTAGTTATTTACATCACTTTCTCAAGATTTTATTTTTATCGAAATATCTATCATTAAGAAGAGTGTTTTATCGTTTAATACCGTTGGCCTTATCTGCATACAAATAGCATGAAATTTCATTTATATATACTGCTAAATAGTGGTTTACAGAGGGAACAAAGATGTTGATTTGCCTATTGATTTTGAAAATTTGATTTTAATAAATATTTTCTTGGTTTTATTAATTTCTAATTGGTTTTATCTTAATTAATTTGAGCAAAAATACATTTTGATAAATCTTAAAAGAAATCCATCAACAAAAAGAAATAACAAGGATTTTTTTTACTCTTTAATGTCTAATCTAGTTAGTTAAGATAGTTTAGCAATGAAAGCCAGGAGTGATGGGAAGAGCTAACATCCAAATTGTTCTATACTTCGACAATACGCCCCTGTTTCAAAGACGTTAAACTTAATAATAAATAAGTTATATAGAAATAAATTAAAATAGCATAATATGAGTGTAATCGTTTTATATGAGCTCGTACTAAGTTTTGTTGGTCTTCCTAATTTAATATAATATTAATTTATATTATATTGATTATATTAATTTAATATTATTATATTAATTTAATATGATATCTTATAAATGTGAAGCTTAGATTCTTTTCCCGGTGTATATTAACAAAATAAACAATAAAATTGGTTTGTTTCTTTCGTCTTTTCTCACTCCTCGTCTTAATCCCCATAGAAAATACTATGGAATTCACACCCTTAGATAATGTTCCCGTTATTTGGAGGGGGTAGCAGTAAATAAATAAATAATACATACGACGCAAAACATTTTTATCTAATAACTTTATTCTCTGGTTTCATAAAATATAACTTAAAAAACTAGATCAAATTATTTAGATTAATTGTAACGTTTTTCGAGGTTATGTAGAAGAAAATATTATGGAATAACGCAATATTTAGGTAAAAGATATGGAATTCATTGACAAAAAATCCAGAACAGACACCTAGTTCACCCGACTCGGGTTTTATGACAGCCTTTAATCTTAAGTTCTATTCTTTATCAAAGAAGTCCTAATTTTCCCGAATGATAGTTAATAGATCTTATTTACTGGATGGAACCTTTGTTGTATATTAACCTACGACCTGGCCGGGCTGTCAAAATAGGAAATGCACCAGTGTAAATAACAGGTGCATCCAGTCGATTAATATCAGGATATTATAACCTTGACCGTGGACAAGTTGAATGAGTGCGAAATTGTGACGCCCACAAGAAGAAGGTGGCCGTTGAACTATTATATAACTCGGTGCACAGGAAATTCAGTCAGTTGGAAACAAGATGTGGTAGAGAAAGCCAGGACCCAGCAGAGGGATTCCTCAGGCCCCCGATTGAGCAGTTGGGGATCAGACAAATTGGGGAGAAGATGCTGGATTGAGGAACATGTCCCAGAGAGGCTGAGCCCCCAGGCCCCCGGTTGAGCAGCCCAGGAGAACGAGAAAGAAACGCTGATGGCCATAAGAGTGGGGATCAATTCGTTGCAGTTCTGTTCCGTCTTCAACTCCCTCTCATACACAACCCTTTCAATAAAGTGTGAGATATATTTTTCTAAGAACTGTGTCGCTCGTCTTTATTGTGTCGTCGTTATGATTCTGCATACAGACGTAGATGTATTATGTAGCTATACAACACCTTCTCATGGATCATTCTTTTAAAGCTTCATCATAAATTTTTGTGGAGGTGCCTGTGGTGTAATGGTTATCGTCGCAAGATATGGACACGGCGACACGAGTTCAAATCCTGGACCTGACTGATTGAATTTCACATAGCACTAATACCCTTGGGAAAGGTATGAATCCAATTATTCTCCCTCCAGTTATGGGTAAATAGTAGGACAGACTAGGTTCTTCAGCCTTGGTGAGGCGACTAGTCTAGGAAAATGAAAACCTGTTAAACTCCGCTTAAAAATTGACCTAGTGTCATATCCTGCTCGAGTAGAGGGGTTGGGTTAATAGGATCATAAATTTTTCAGTTAGATTTAAATAAGGACTGTTCGCTTTATATAACATTGATTTTCCAGACCTTTTCTGGAGAAAAGTTTTAATCAGTTTTGCTCTGTAACAAGATGCATTATCGTCCTAAAAAAGACTTCATCATCAGCAGACAAATTTTCTATCAATGAAATGAATAAATTATTTATTATTGAAGTATTGATAACCATCTCACCGGGTACTTTAAATAACATACAGCTCCATATTCTGAATGAGGAGTGAAATTTGTTTTCTTCGGGCGTTCATCGTTATATATTTCATTCTAACGGCACCAAACTAAAGTTTCAGCATTATCGCTTGACCAATGCAGATTCTTGATTTATCACTGAATATTACTTTCGTATTATTGTCCACACGCCATGATATTTACTTTTTAGCACATTTTGAATTAATTTTTTTCTGTTTGTGTGTTAGTGGTGCTTTTTTTTTCTGCGAGTAAATCCCATTTCATTCAGCCAGTTCCTTACAAGTCTGTCACAAACATCGACTTCTGTTTCGACCACTTTGTCTTTCATTTGCTTTGTTATACACTATACATTTTCAAAGTTTTGCTTTGAGTTTTCTATCTTAACCCTTTGATGTAGTGTTGCATATTGACCCTTGACCGAACCGTCAATCAGAGACGCACCTATGAAATAATAACATGGTACATCGAAAGTCGTGGGCGTTATGAAATAATATATGCAGGTACCCACAGCAGTTGAGAGAGTTGGAATCAATGAGGGCCTGAGTCAGAGCCAGCTTGCAGTCACTGAGAGGGCCCTGCTGGGGGCAGTGATCCTCAGCAGCTCACTACAACCTTCAGATGAGTGCCCCCGGCCGAGAAGCAGAAGAAGTGTAAACTGGAGTCTTGAAGATAATACAGTGTGCTATGATCAAGTGAAGAAGTTATGGGTTAATATAGCAATCTTTGTCTCCTTCCGTCCGTCTGTCTCTTACATACCGCTGAGGCTTTGACTCTAACATGAATAAAGAGAGTTATATTTCTTTTAAATATGGTATGGATCTTCCCTCATCACGGTATATGACAGTATTTCGAGGTCTAACGGTATGTTTTCTTTTTTAACCACCTCATTTCTTCTATATTTACATCAGATTTTAGACACTGTTCTCAGTGAACAATCAACGCTTTTCACCACACGTCACCGTGGAATGTCGTCTTGAATAATTTTTAGAACCCTTTTCCGTAGTTTCAATTGACAGTTCTTTTTTAAAGTTATATTTCCTTTCAATTAGATATGCCTAAACACTTGTTGATATCTGCAAGAATTGTCAGCCGACCGTAGACCGATTTACATGTCAAGGTTTCTGCTGGTGTTTGTCTCAGGAATATGCAAATTACAAGATCATTACATAATTTTTTTTCCCGAAACATTCGGTTTTGCCTTAATATTTTCCTATGCCAAGCTTGGAAAAAAACTATATCATCAAATGAAATAATTCAATCAAGTTTGTATTGGGAATCTTTTATAAAACTAGAATGTTCAGCTATTAAATATGAAACATTATCAGTTTATTTACAGATAAATAATTTAAAAAAAATTATTACTTAGAATATTCAGCCCATCTTTATAATCATAATGTTTCGGCTGATATATCCTTCGGGTTTTTCATGTCGAACTTGGAAATCTCCAACTGAACACTTTATTTAAACCACAAAGATAGACTGTCCCAAATCTGTTATCCATGACCGTTTACAAATGTTAAGTTATAGTTACTCGTTATTGGGATTGAACCTGCAACCATCATATGATTTCACTCAGAAGCACTTTCCAACCACACGCCTTATCCACTGTGTCAAGTTTCCTTGCAAGACAATTCAAAGTAAATTTTTGAGACTTATAAACCCAATATCTCCATCAACTCATGAGATATTCCTCTTCAATATCATATCAGGTGTGTTTTTTTTTTACTATAGCGCATATTGCAATTTTTAATATTTTTCTATCGAGCCTCTTTTATTAATGGTTCACAATTTGGATCCATTTCTATAACTAAAAAAACATTAATTCCATAATTTTCCTCAGGGATAATAGAGAGAATCAGATTAATAATAGGCTTAATACTATTCAAATGCTCGTGGTATTCATCAAGTCTCTATACCTGTTTATCAATGTCAATGTATAATAACAGTTTATTGATATCAGTGACTTTGTTCCAAGATGGTATTAGCACTGTGTCCACTAATTTTTGTTCAAGAGTATCTGAAATGATTTTCATCTCCCAACATGTTGCATTCTTGAAAAGAGCCTTTATTGTCCGATAACACAAATCCAACGCCCTTTTTTCAATTGGCATCGTATGGAAATGTAATTTTGACCTGAAAAGGTTATCAATGTATTGACCTGATAAATCCAGTCAGTTAAGACTTGGATCCAATTTGCTTTTTATCACATATTTGTCATTGTTCTAATAGCATTTGAACATTTTAATAATATTGTATTATAACATTTTCATAATCCTGTGTTTGTAATAATTTCAATTACAATAATAAATATCAAAATTGGTTTTTATTCTTTCGTCAATTCCCATATCTTGATTTACTACCCATGGAAAAAAATATGAAATTAACATTCTTAGAAGATCATTTATCATTTTTTTTTAATTAGCAGCAAATAAACTAAAAACAGATAAGCCGCAAAATATTTTTAAATTAATAGTTAACATTCTGGCTACATAAGCTATGCATTAAACAAACTGATCAAATTATTTAGATTAATTAATGGTATCATTTTTCTAAGGAATGCAGAAGAAAATATTATGAAATAACTCAGTATTGAGAAAAAATTTAGAATTCATTGTCAAAGAAATTAAAATTAATACTTCGAGATTTTATTATAGTCTTTATTCTTTCAGGCATAAATTCCACTAATTTAAAGTAATATTCTTTATTAAAGTTGTTCCAACTTTCCCGAAAGACAAATGATAGATTTTTTTTGTGCATAGAGCCTTCCCGTGAACCATTCTTTTTAATGTCCACAAAGAATTTTCAATTGTATTCATATCAGGAGTGTTCTTCGGCTATATCATAGATTTTAAATACCTTTCCTGTTCACTTGATATAATATTGATTTTATTGGTCTCTTCGGAAGAAAAGCTTTAATCCCTTTTGGTCGGTGACAACATGTTTTATTGTCCTGAAAAATGACTTCATCATCATCAAACCAATTTTCTATCAATGAAAGGAGAAAATTATGCGAGATTTCAATGTACTCATGTGCATTGATTGTTGAAGGAATCATTGTTATCTTTTTATCTTCGTTGAATGTCATGCAACCCCATATCACGAATGAGTTGAGGAAATTTACATGTTTTCTTCTGGCAGTTATCTTTATATGTTTCACTTGGATGTGCTTAGAGAATAATGGGCGAAAGAGGGATGAGCAGATTTTGTTATAATCTAATATGCTATGTTGGGCGTATATTACAATAATCTTAGCATTCTGCTACCATTACATATTTTCACATGCTTTTGTTTACACATCCTCATTTTTAGATCGTTCGGCTATGAGCTTTGAGGAATGTTCGGAGAAATTGGAGAAAACTCCGTTCCAAATATTTGAAATACTTCAGCAAGTTTATGAGTATAAAATCATGTCAGGCATACGTTTTTGGGTGGCAATCGATGTCCAAAGAGGGTCACGGGGAGGTGAAAGATGACTTCAGGAGCCTTCAACCCTAACCCTAACCCTGCCTTCAACAAGCAGTACTGAGGTCAACGTCGAGCAGGTAAGGTAGGTGGTGGGTGGCGAATATAAGTTGACTGATCGAATAATTCGAACTCAAATGGATATGAAGAAGGACAATGTTTGGAAGATTATCACCAGAGATTTGAGCATGTCTGAAAAGTAACTGGGTCTTCTAAGCATCCGGCAGTTCATGGCTGAGAAAAATATTGCCATATTTGAAACATCACGTCATTCACCTGATTTTGCTCCACATGACGTTTTTCTTTTCTCCAAGCTCGAAGGGACATATCAAAAGGACCAGTTTTGAAAGGGTAAAAGCAATCAAGAGAGCTGTAACCATGGAGCTGAGGTGCATCCCGGAAAAATCCTTCCAGCAGTGCATAAAAGAGTGTCAAAGAAGAGTTAGAAAATGCGTTAGACTCGATGAGGAAAACTTTGAAGGAAAAACAAAGTAGTGTTTTGTTTGGAATTGACATAAATTGTTTTTGACACCAGCCCCATTGCTTTTAAGACACACTTCGCATTTGGTACTTCTAGTAATTTTGTCGTAAGTAGTTCGAACCAGAAAATATTATTTGTAAGTCAGATTTCCCTTTGTAAGTATTTCCTCACTTCATTTGAAACACAGAGAAAACCTTTAAAGATTAGATCTTTAAAATTCAACCAATACACGAGTATAAACGGTATTTAGTAATAGCTGTAATTTCCGCGTAAGTAGTGCGAGCCAAGTTTGGAAATATTGACTGTGAGTCAGATTTCATTTTGTTTATAATATAATGTAAAAATTTAAGAATCTCAAGGATATCAAATATGTAACTAGCGACATTTTACACAAAAACCAAAATGGCCAATTGTTTTGTTTACGTTCAATTATTCGCTGCATTTAGTAGTTTCAATAAAATGTTTTGAAATGCATTATTTTATTCTTTAGATGATAGAATCCATTTTTATGGCATCCATAAAACTTTCTCTTTTTTGTTCTAATTCTGCTGCATCAAAAGGCAAACTTACTTCATCAGCATATCTAATAGTTTTTCCAAAACCAAGCTGAACAAATTTAGGGTCGTTTTAGACTCAAGAAAACACAATAAATTTTTCGAGTCAAAATATAAAAATGACAGCTCCATTGAAAACATGAAAGAAGAACATGGATGATTTAAACTTCCTGATTCTCTCTTACCAACACATTTTTTAAAGTGATAGTTTGAATCAAATGACATCATGACACTGTTGGCAAAAAAACTGTCCAAACATGTGTGAAATAATTAAGTCGTTATTTTACTTATACAGATGATATTTTATTATTGTGTCCTTAAAGAAAACATCAAAAAATGTTCTTCTTTTACTCCTTATGGTTTAATTATAAATGCATTCATAATAAATCGCCAGAACATAGACAATTATGAAAATGTTTTATTTACGTAACCAGTGATAAAACGAGATTTACCTACGTTTACCAAGTAGCGGGTTCTTTTTAAAAAGGATCTCATCCAGGAAGTGGCATAAATTTCCAGTCCCGGTGGTATGTCCCTTTAAGAAGTGACTCAGCCGTTGGGTATCAAACACACTATTTACCTCTTACAAGTACTGCTCGCACACACACATATATATATATATATTGTCATCCACAGACAGACTGTTTCGTTCTCTCAGAACTCTTCAGTGTGGCTAGACACGCAGGACGCTCGAAGCCCGGGATCGAAACCCGTCCAACTTTACGTTAGACTAAGTTTCAGACCTCTCGGCCGCCAAGTGGACCACGTTGGCTAAGAGAATTTTTAAGGTATCTATTTTAGCAACAGCAGCAGCCATTGTTTACATTTTTTATGCCCTATCGGCTACGTTTCTTCCGTTATTTCTAATACATGAAAAATAAAATTTGTGGATTTATGGAACATAATTCAAATTAATTTGAATAATTCTAATAATCAAGATTTTTTCAACATTTTATCAGTCAGAAGTTTCGGCTATAAAATTAATTTGGTTTTCTCTCTAATTTTGCTTGATTTTAATTTATAAAAAGAAATTATCGTTTTCTAAGAATGGTGAATCCTTTTTTGTCAGGGGTATTGATATATATATATATAGGGCACCCATTGATAACCAAATTCACGAATAGAGGTCTGTAAATCAAGTTTTGCTAACCATTGCTCTACCTTAGGCTCCACACATATACACACATACACACACACACACACATATGTATTCGCAGACCATTGTGAATATGTTCGATTCTCAATGAGTGCCCCGTATTTCTGGTCTTATAAAGTAAGTAAAGTTAGCGACCATAGTCGAGGGTGACCCGAAGGCTCCCTTTTCGATAGCTACTACACCAAGGTGTAGGGGAGGGCGCTACTCCATTCCCTGGATTGCTCCACTTTACCCTTGAACCGTACCTTATAATGCTGAGTGTTAAGCAAGGTGGTATCAAGTTCCATTTTTAAAGTCTTTGGTATGACTCTCCCGGGCCATTGGCGAACACTCTAACCGCTGGGCTAATGTCTGGTCTTATACTACATCTCAAATAAGCTCAATAAATATTTACGAATGCATAAAGTTCAGACGTGTGGAATACTAGCTTGCCTGAGGATCATAATCGTGAAACTTTGAGTTGTCAGTTTTTATCCTATTTTACATCTAATATATTTTTACAATTGAAGTATGTTTTGTCATTGGCCTCAATTTTTGTGAATTGTGCACTCTAAAGATTTTATGAATTAAAAACACTCTTAGCTTTAAATTTTAATCCTAACACACACACACACACATACATGTATACGTATATATATGGAGGGTCACATACACTTATATTTGTATAACTTCAGCATGAATTTGAGTTCAAGAAAAAATGATTCTGTAAATCTTTTTTAACTGCACGGTAAGAATTACAAGATAAAATAGATAATAAGTAAAGTTGGTGACTGTAGTCGAGGGTGACCCGAAGGCTCCCTTTTCAATAGCTACTACACCAAGGTGTAGGGGAGGGTACTACTCCATTCCCTGGATTGCTCCACTTTAGCCTTGATCCTTAACTTATAGTGCTGAGTGCTCAGCAAGGCAGCATCAAGTACCATTTTTTTAATCTTTGGTATGACTCAACCTGAGATTGAACTCTGGTCTCCCGGACCAATAGCGACCGCTCTAATCATTAATACTATATTTTAATTCCAAGATGAATTAAATAATAATACTGTATAGTGGTTGATCGCCGACCGTAATCGAAGGCGACACGAGGGTTCCGTTTTCAATAGCGACTATCCCGAAGAGTGGAGAAGGACATACTCTTTTCGCTGGATTACTCCACTTATCCTTGATCCGTACCTTATAATGCTGAGTGTTACGCGAGGAAGCTTCAAGTACCATATTTTGAAACTTTGTTATGACTCGACATAGGATTGAATCCAAGTTTCTTGGAGGATTGCCGGACGCTCAAACCATTATGCCAATGAACCGGTATAAATGCTATATAATAATCATATAATATATTATCGAATATATATTCCAGTATTTTGAAAATAGTGGCCGATTTTGCATTTGAAAGTGTAATAAAATCAGGCATTATTTTCTAAACAAAATTATATACGTTTTACACACACACGCACGTACTTGCGTGAACACACACACACACACACACACACACACACACACACACACACACACACACACACACACACACAGTTCATGTGTTTTAAAAAAGAACGAGTCATATCTGTTATAAGTGGCTAGCCGCTTAAATCTGTTGACCAGTTACCATACTTCGGCAGCAGTATTTCTTCTACATAAAGAAATGTCAATATATGCATAGGGAAGTTATAGACTGCAGCTGATAGGTTATTGATCATATGGAAATCTGATCTCTCTCATAAAATAAAACAGGATTTATCCAAGCTGTGGCTGTATCAGTTCTACTGTATGGATGCACCATCTGTACGCTAACGAAACGCATGAAGAAAAGGATAGATGAGACCTACACAAGAATGCCGTGAGCTATTTTGAACAAATTCTAGCAGCAATATCACACAAAACAGCAGGTGTACGGCCACCTACCGCCAGTCTAACAAACTATCCAACAAAGACGAATAAGACATGCTGGATACTGCTGACGAAGTATTGACGAACTCATGATGGACTGCTACAAATGGACGCGCCTGTGCTGGCTGATCAGCAAAGACTTACATACATCAGTTCTGTAAGGACGCTTGATGCTGTCTAGAAGACCTGCCAGGAGCGATAGTTAATAGGGACAGAGGGCAAGAAACACTCTGGGCTATCAGATAAGGATGATGAAGCATGTGAAAAAATTATTGAAAGGTTTTTAGAACTCGTCAGCAACGCATTCGTACTTTCCCTACAACACCTTGCCGCCATACCATTGCTTTATGAACTCTAAAAGCTTGTAAAATCCGTGTGCAGTTGTCTGATAAATACAAGAGGAAGTAAATTCCTTTAAAAAAGACAAATTTTATTTCTTTTTCTCGTTTGCCTTTCTTATTTTTTTTCCTTCTTTCCACTTCGTTACTTTGTGGATTTGTTTATTCGTTCGTTCTCTCCTTCCTTCCTGCCTTCCTTTTCAAGTATTGCTTATCCCTCTCTTCCTTTTACTCACCCTGTTACTCACTCATGCTTCCAATGAACCTCTTTTCTATTCTAGTTTTTAAACATTTTAAGCATTTGAAACATAATGAACTGAAGGCAGATACCAGCTGCAGCGTTTATTTCCATCACCAATGCTACTCTAAAGAGATTATCCCGGATTACCAGGGAATTTTACTCTAATCCGTCCGTTTATTTATTTTACTTATCTCTCTACCTATCATTTTTCGATGTTGTTTGGTTTCATTCCAATACAACTTTAATTCATTTCTTTATTTAAAATGTCTTTGCATATGTGCGTTCTTTTTTTTATCTTTTCTTTTGTCTTTTCTTCAATTTTCTTTTCTTTTTCTTTTTCTTTTCCTTTTGTTTTTCTTTTCTTTTCTTTTTCTCCTTTCGTAGTCTTACGGATTTCCTTTTCACCGAGAATTTTGATAGCACGGCCGAGCTAAAATTTGTGACCGAATGCGCGCGAAATTTCGTCATCTTTTACAAACCTTTATCAGCAGCTTTCATTATTCACTAGATGATTTGCACACGAGCTCATATAGCGATTTCAAATTCAATTACAGGATATGCTCGAGTATAAATCGAGGTCTTGATTGATTGATTTATTGATAGATTTTAACGGCATGTTAACCAGTCTAGACTTATTTCATAGAAGTTAGGGAATCACATCCATTGTTCATTTATATTTCCATTTTTTTGTGGAGTTGTTACTGAAGAGGATTTTTGTTTCATAGAGTTGTATAATATTAAGTATTCCTATTTAATACCCGTAATATACATACAGTTGAACGATTTCAGTATTCCTATCTATATAATTTTACACACTTATATGGTTTAATAATCTTTATCTAATGATAATCATTTGTTTATACACAGTTTTATGGTTTCACGTAGTTGATAATCCTTTGTAAACAATTATAGCTTCAAGTAACTATAGTCACAGTGCAGGACACCATTGAAGCCATCTTTTAACACGATATTTTGATGTTATTAGAAAATAATCTTAGTAAATATTGCTAAAATGCAATTTGACGAGTAGAATACCGTATTTGACGGCATTGAAGGCGCACATTTTTTTTACTAAAAATATCATTTAAAATTCCCCCGCCCCTAATAAGCCATATGTAGGTTTTAAATTCTCGATAGTTGGCTGAAATTAGCAGCCTGGCAACTCCTATTAACTTAGACTTTAGAGTAACTTTCATATACACATTGTCATTATTTTAAAAGGTTATTATACAGGTTAAAATTGTTTTATTCATAATATTCATTGTATTAATTTCATCACATTTAATATTAATACTTTGTTTTTTTCCCCTTAGTTTGTCTTATACACCCGTGCGTCTTATACACCCGTGCGTCTTATATGCTGTCAAATACGGTAAACTATTGTTTCATTTTTATGATTTCAACGAGTTCTATTCAATGATATAATGGGTTTAAACAATCAGTTAAAACTTCCTGAGAAAAACATAAAATAGATCTCAGTGATGTTATGAACTGCTTGTACAAATCATCGAGTTACATTTCATCAAGTATTCCCATCGAATACGAATCATTTTGAAACAGATTTATTTAACTCCAGGTCAGAGTGGACCTGGGAGTAATGGCAACGAATGAATTCTCCACACTAACCAGAACGGCAGAACTGGAGTATCAACATCAGATGCAGTTTAGTGTTATACCTAGGATATATATCTATATATATATCTATATGTGTGTGTGTGTGTGTGTGTGTGTGTGTGTGTGTGAGTGAGTTAGTTTGTGTGTGTGTGTGACAGTTCTGTTTGTATGTTTGTGTCTTTAATAAAAAAGACACTGACATAGCTTTAGACATGAAAACTCGCCTGACAGGCTATATGATTTGATCTCTGGAAGCCCCCTTACTCTCCGCGTAAATCGTCTAGTTCTATTTATTAGAAGTATTGTTTCAAATAGTTTAACCTAGTTTCAGATATAAACTCACCGCCTCTAATTCATTTTGTTTCTGATTTTATCTATTTAGAAATTTCAACGAATTATCAAATAATCAACCACGGAGATTCAATTTACACAACAAATATTATTTTTTAAGTGGTAATTCAATTTGCAATGTATGATCTATTTAGAACAAACTTTAACATTATGTAGCGAAGAACTTTAAATATCGAGGGAATTGGGGAAAAGTTTGTGGTTATAAAATGAAACGAAATGATTATTTTCACTTTAATCTACTTATATTAACTATTCTTAATCGATATAGCTTCTTTTTTTTCAAATCAGAAACTTTACTTTCCATTATACTTAAAATGGGTTCTTTCGAAAACTTTTCTTCTTGATAACCCATTAAAGGAATTTAGGCTTTTGATTTCAAATTTTATGTTCGTTTTTATCCTTATTCAAAGAAAAGTCAGATTTGAAAGATAAAGTTTGATAAAAGCTGTGCGTACAAAAACGGACAACTGAAATTTCTTCAGCACCCGAGAAAAAAAATCACATTCTAAAACTCATATGAATTTTTATTTTATCAAAAGTCCTTTGTGTCTTTAGTAAAATAGTTTGGGGAAAATTCTGATATAAAGTTTGTTGTTATCGTCATGTGAAATGGACACGGCGACCCAAGTTCAAATCCTCAATGAGGTTGTATGCATTTCACATAACACAAATACGCTTGGGAAAGCTAAGAATCTTACTATTCTCCCTTCATCTATAGGTAAATAGAAGAGAAGAAAAACTCTGAATTAAAACCTGTTAAACTTCGCTTAAAAATAAAATTTGTGTCACATCCTGCTCGTGTCGAGGGTTTGGTTAATATATGTAAAGTTACTCTGAGGAAGCAATATAAGTTGGTTAGATGTATACACTTAAAGGAAAACCTCAAAGATTTCTATTTCACACATCACTCACCTTGTCAGTGGGGTTATTTTGCACAAACAGCTTCTACTCAGTGATCTTAACATAAGTAGCAATGAAATCAGCGAATAATTTTCAAAGAGACTGCGGTATTATTTACAATGCTGATAGAAAATAGATATTGTGTTGCAATCAAAACTATGAAGTAGTGGCTAAAGTGCTGGTCCGCGACACCATAGTAAGCGAGTTCGAACTCAAGTCGCGCTATTGCATTCACTTACGAACTAATACGCTTGGGAAAGTTATGAACCCCTTTATCTCCTCCCATAACTATGTGTTTGATAATAAAACTACTGTTCTTCTGTGATGATGGTTTTGGTATTAAATAACCCTCGAAGGTTGATATGCCATTAAACAAAGAAACAAAATCAAAACTACACGAAAGTATCCACACACACACACACACGCGCACACACACGTGTATATAATGCGTGTAAGTAATTTTATGTATACTCAACCTCTCCGTAACCATATTTACCAACCCCTCCGCTCGGTCAGGATATGACACAAGGTCATTTTTTAAGCGGAGTTTAACAGGTTTGAATTCAGAGTTTTCCTTCTCTGAGACTAGTTGCCTCACCAAGGCTGAAGAACCAAGTCTGCCCTACTATTTACCCATAGCTAGAGGGAGAATAATTGGATTCATACCTTTCCTAAGGGTATTAGTGCTATGTGAAATGCAATCCGTCTCGTCCAAGATTCGAACTCGCGTCGCCGTGTCCATTTCCTGCGACGATAACCATGACACCACGGGCACCTCCGTAACGAAAAGGATGAGACTCAAGCTCAATTTAAAAGCAGAGTGAAAACGGTTTGAATGCAAAGTTTTCCTTCTTCTGGACTGGCTGCTATACCAAAGTTAAAGAGTCAGTCTGCCCTACTATTTAGCCATAGCTTATTCTAAGAGTGTTTCCCATGTCTCGCTGTCTATTTCCTACATCGCTCACAATCACACCACAAGGAAATAATTGTTTTATAACAATTTTTCTTTCTTTGATGAAGCTATTTTAATTTTTATTGCATAGAATTTCGGGGTTCATTAAGGATTTTGAGCTGTGGGATCCCAAATTAATTGACAACTCAAGCAACAATATTGTGAGTTTGTCTTCTCAGTCTTCTATGTGAATTCCATACAAGATTTTAGAAGATCAAAAAAATAATCGTTGATTTCATAGCCCAGTCAGCTTGAGCGGTAGCATACGCCGACTGTATTTCTGCAGAGGGGTAACACTCCCATCACCATCGAGTGTCCTGGATAGGAAACTAAATTGCATTTGATGTTGAGGCTCCACTTTTGGAGCTTTAGGGAATCTAGAATACCCTTCATTGCTATTATTCCCAGGTTCACTCTGACCCTGACTGGTAGTAGATATTAGGGTCCTCTCTATGGATCAAATAGAATCCTTACTATCATCATCATCATGTCGTGTCGCTAGCACGGATATTCCTGACCCTCTCTCACCACTTCTCCCTATCGTTCGTCGCCTCTGGTAGGTCTTCAGTGCTACATCCCGTATCCTCACATAGCTGCTGTATGTATGTTCGAGCTGGTCGTCCTGCTTTTGCGCGGCCATATGTGGGGGTCCATAGGAGTACATCACTTATGAGATCGTCCTTGCTTCTCCAGCAGTGTCCTGCATGTCTGGTTCGTCTAACTTGGATAGTTTTCGTGATGGGAGGCAGGTGGCTGTATAGTTGTTGCCTTGTGGGGCGTTGCCGCCAGGACTCGTTCTATATTGTTCACAACATTCTTGTGTAATTGCCGTCTAGCTTCTTCTCCAGCCGTTTTGTTAGCGTCCAAGTAGTAGTATCGCCACGACCGCTATCTGGAAGAAACTGCGTTTCATTTCATCGGTCAGGTACTTGAAACTAATTAACAGTGTGCTAACAAGTGACTGATTCTAAGTTAAATTATTAGTGTTAGATGGCAATAACCATTTGACTTTGTGCAAAAAATTTTACCCATAAACTATTCGTTTACAAATCGAACATATCTAATGCAAAGATACTATTTACCAACCCCTCCGCTCGGGCAGGATATGACACAAGGTCAATTTTTAAGCGGAGTTTAACAGGATTTGGCATTGAATAACGAACAAGGGTTGGTATGCCATAATACATACCCAACAATCAACCATTGTTCCTTTTATCATTTTGCAATTTGATTTTATTTAGTTTTTTTTTTCTCCTGTGGATTGAGGATTCAAAGTCACAAAATATCATTAAATTCCAGTCGCGCTATTTCTTTCACTTTCGGACAAATACCCTTGGAAAAGGTATGAACCCCCTTATCCTCCCAGCTATGGGTTAAATAGTACCACTACTGGTCTTCTAGGAGAATGGCTTTGGCATTAAATAACCTAAAAAAGGTTGATATGCTGTTGAACAAAGAAACTAAACTAAACCAATCATTAAATGCTTTGCTATGTTCACTTTGCCTTTTGCATAATTTGTTGAATGATGTTGGTTTTCTTTCATAACAGAGTTAATTTGTTCAAATACTTATACATATACATATACTTTATATAGGGCGCCTCTGGTGGTGTAACGGTTAGCAAGCTAGACTAGCAAACCTACACGAGTGAGTTCGATTCTCATTGGGCGCCCCATTCATTCGGCCTTGTGCCACACCGAAGCAAAGAGCTTTGTAAATTACTACATATACTTTATATATATATATATATATATATATATAGTGTTGACTAAGTGTTCTGTTAATTCTAATAGAGTTTCGCACGTCTAGGCGTATATTTCCTGTATCACTCGAAATCATCCTTTTAGAGAATAATCTCTTTCTATTGAGTTGTGTGGCCCTTCTTGCGTCGTTTGGAGAGTGATGTTGGTATTATCTCATGTCCAATGGATTCATTCAAATACTTATGATCACCTCTCTCTCTCTCTCTCTCTCTCTGTATACAGAGGGAGAAATAAAAAAGAGCGGGAAAACAATGAAATAAACAAAAGATAGTAATATATATATATATATATATATATATATATATATATGCGTGTGTGTATCTATGTATATATATATTTATATTTTATATATATATTTTCTTTTTTTTTGATTTTATATATGTATGTATGTATATAAAGAGAGAGAGAAAGAAAATGAGAGAGAGAGAGAGAGAGAGAGAGAGAATGCGTGAAACAAAGAATAATAAAAACAAAGAGAGAGATAAAGTATGTCTTTGACGATTTGAAAATACAGAAAAGAAGATTCTGTTAAAAAGGGACGATACGCCTTTCCCTCACAGATCGATATTTCGACCATTTTTAAACGATTTGTAAAGATTCTTAAGAATGCTGTGAAGAAAACTTTCAATGTTGTTATATTTAAATTTTATTCAATCTCGATCTTCTTTTTTTTTTTCGTTTTTTTAGTTTTTTTTTTTTTTTTTCGTTTCTTTTTATTAGAATGGAATTTCCTTAAATCGATAATGAAAATATTTCGATCGTTTCGCCTGTCTGCATACCCTTCGTTTGTTTTCAATTCGAATTTATTTATATGATTCTTAAGTAACTAGCATCCCGTTAGCGTCGATTACTCCCAGTTCCACTCTGACTGGGATTGATAGTACCAGTTAAGGTCCTATCAATGTGTCATATTGATATGTTTAAAAATTATCACTTTTGGATGATATATACCATATATTGATACCATATAACTCAAAATTATACTGTGATGCCTCGAGATACGAAATTGATTCGTTTTGGAGGGGATTTCGTATCTTGGAATTTTCGTATTATGGGACAAAATTTACCCTATAAATGGTCTAATTCGCTCCAGCCCCCAAAAGCAGTCGTATAAAGTGTAAATATTATAGGCACTCGAGGGAATCTGTTCGTTAAAACCACAAGATAAGAGCACAACAAAGCGTTCACGTGATGCTACGAAATGAATTCTGGGAGGATCGCTGTCGGCCGGCACTTTTGATTTTCATTTTCGTATCTTGAATATTTTTTCGTTGAATAGGACGGAAATTTCTTTGAAGCCCGTTTTGTATTCTGAATTTTTTGTATGATGGTGTTTTCGTCGATCGACGTTCCACTGTATTAAGAATTTTTCTCTCACTGGTTCCATAACCTGCTTTGATTGTAGGGGCTCTACTCATGTTGAATGTCTTAGACAGGAATAGCCAGGCAGAGCCCATTCCTCTCCAAATCTACAACTGTTTTGAATTCAAAGCATTCCTTCTCCTAGGCATGATGCCATACAAGGGTTAAAGAGCCCAGTCTGCCCAATTTATAGATGGAGAGAGAATACTTGGATTCATACCTTTCCCAAAAGTATTAGAGCTATCTGAAATGCAAACAGCCTCATCCAGGTGTAGAACAAGGATAGTCGAGTTACTTGAAGCTATAACAGATTACGAAGGATTATTATTAGTAGCCCAGTCGTTTGGAGCAGTAGAATACGCCGAATCCACCTCTGAAGAGGAGTAACCCTCTCCTCAATGGGTGTCCTGATATGACACTTAACTGCATCTAATGGTGGGGCTCGAGTCCAGGAGCACTGAGGAATCATTACTGTTGTTCTCAGGTCTACTCTGACCTGGAGTCGTAGGACCTTTTAGGGTTCCATCTATAAGTCAAATAGAACTGTTTAATCATTTGCTATACTTAAAACTATTTAATTGTGGGCAAAGAGAACTGTTAGTTTTATATAGGATTACTTAAAACCATTTATGATAGTTTTTCATATCAGTTTTTGCTGATCGTTTTTCACTGGAGTTTGTGTGACAGCAAGTCTCCTCAAGTCTCCAGGACACTTCTCAGTATTCTGGCCGTTCTCAATAAAGCTGTAGTTTGGATGGTCTCCACTCATCCTCCAACCTTCAAGTCCTCCTGTCCCTTTGATAATCCTTTAGTTACTGTACCAAGAGCACCAATCAAAATTAGTCTAATTGTCACCTTCATGTTCCATAGTTTTTTCAATTCCCTAGCAAGGTCAAGGCACTTATCCTTCTTTTCACATTCTTTCAGTTTTATTCTGTGGTCAGTCGGGAGAGCAAAGTCGACAATTTTGCAAATTCTGTTTTTTTTTTCTTTTTTTGTTGATTATTATATGGTCTGGTCTTTTGGCCGAGTTTAGGTGATCTGTTTGTATGTCAAAGTCCCATTGGAGTTTATGTTTGTCATTTTCTAGGACAGGTTGTGGTTTATTATTATTATTATTATTATTATTATTATTATTATTATTATTATTATTTACTCATGAGAGTTTTTCACATCAGCATTAGCTGATGGTTTTTCACTGGAGTTTTAATAACAGCAAGTCTCCTCAAGTCTCCAGGACTCTTCTCAGTATTCTGGCCGATCTAAACAACACACTCATTTGGATGGTCTCCACAAGTCCTCTTATTTCCAAGTCCTCCAGTCCTTTTATCAATCCTTCAGTGATTGTACCAAGCGTATGAATTACAATTGGTATCATCGTCACTTACATGTTCCATATATCTTTAATAGTGTTTTTTTTTTCGTTATTATCATTATTATTTCATTTTTTCCGTTTTCTGTTTGTGTCCTGTGTATGATACTTAACTTCATTTAATGGTAATGGGAAGTGCCCTTTCATTGCAATTACTCCCAGGTCCACTCTTGATCGTACTGGTAGTAACTGTTAAATTCCCACGTATCTGTGAGATATATATGTTTCCTTCTCGGACTAATACCCTTGAGAAAGGTATGAACATCCTCATCCTCTTAGCTATGGGTTGATTAGTATCATTGCTGTTCTTCTACAAGGATGACATTGGCATTAAATAACCCACAAAGGGTGATATGCCATTAAACAAAGAAAACAAACGAAACTAAATTGTTAAAAAATTATTCGTAAAAAAAATCTTAAACAACTGCACAAAAGATGTGACGATGAACGACTCTCTAACCTTTAGGCCTAAAAACACCCTAGACATGTTGAAATGCCGTAAAAATCAGTCACTTAAATCGTTTTCTCTTTATTCTTGAAATTCTTCTGTTTTCTATCTAGTAGAGTTCAGTTTTTTTACTGCTTTGCGTTGGAGTTAAGCGAGTAATAGTTTAATCAATTTAAACCATTTTAGCAAAAGACCCACATAATCATTCACTCTCTCTCTCTCTCTCTCTCTGTGTTTGTCTCTGTCTCTCTTCCTATACGAGAATTATCAGTGTGTATGATGAGAGTCTCAGTAGTCATAATTGACTCTCAACAGTTTGACTTCCGAGTTCGGAGCGTCAGTGGGTGCAACGTTTTACTTGTGCGATCACGCATGCGTATGAGGTGATGTGTTGTTCTCCAGTGAATACTAAGTGCATTTTGTACAGTTACATCTTGCATTGTTGTCAGCAGATAAAGTGTGTTTTTCTTTCTGCTTCGTATTTTTTTTCTTTTGTATTACAATTGCATTGTGCTACAAAGATTACAAATTTAGTTGCACTAAAGAGGAGTTCAAAAGTGCAGTAGAAAGCAGAAAATAAAGTAAGATGTTAAACAAGATCGAAAGAAGAAGAAGAAGAAGAAGAGGCAAAAAGTTAGAGGTGAGTAGATGGCATAAAAAAAACTAGACAGGTAAGCATAGGAGAAAAGAAAATGGAAAAGAGGAAGACTTTTGGGAAGAAGAAAGTAAGATTTAGAAAAAAAGGAGGAGAAGAAGAGGAGAAGAAGGAGAGTCTATAGTGCCACACAAAATGAAATTAAAAGGACATCTGTCTAAGCACCGTAAATAATGTACTGAGTTAGATTCTTACAATATCCTCTCTTTTGTCGTCTTGTGCTTGACTGGATTAACCTTTACGAACAGACAGACAGACAAAGAGACAGACACACACACACACACACACATAGATAGATAGATAGATAGATGGACGAGAAAATTATATAAAAATGTGTTATTAATTAAAAGAGTGCTCGAATACTGGTCAACGCAGAACGAGGAGGCCTTAAAGAAATTATGTGAAGACTATTAAAAAGAAGCAAATAAAGGAAGATGAGAAAAAGAAGTAGAAGCTATTGTGCAATACAGAAAAAAGTATTTGCAAGGACGTCTGCCTTAGTCAGTTGGAGATTTTCAATTTCCCCAATTTTTTGTCTTGTGCCAGACTTAGCTAACCTTTACACACACACACACACACACACACGGATAGATAGATAAGGAAATTGTCAAAAAAGGTATTATAGATCAATAGAGTGCTCGAATACTGGCCAGCAGAGCAGGATAAAACCTAAAAGAAATTAAGTTTTCACTTCTTTTTATAATTGTCGCTTAACTCAGTTTCCTGTATTAAAACTGGGATACGATCAACAGATGAAATGAAGGAGTAAATTGATAAAGTAAAGAATTATCAAACAATGAGTGTTCTCTGCTCTGTGCACAGGATCAGTTTCTTTGTTTTAATGGCATATCAACCTTTGTAAGGTTATTTAATGCCAAAGCCATTCTCCTAGAAGAACAGTAGTGGTATTATTTAACCCATAGCTGGGAGGATAAGGGGGTTTATACCTTTCCCAAGGGTATTTGCCCGAAAGTCAACGTAATAGCGCTACTGGAGTTCGAACTCGCTTACTACGGTTCTGCCGGCCGTCGCTTTAACCATTACACCACGAGGACACACACTATGCACAGGAGTGTAAATATGATTGATAGAATTTAACAATATGTCAGGGGGTTATTTTATACCTAGAGGTTAGGGAATTGCATACATTGTATGTTTATATTTACATTTTTTGTGTAGTTTTTTTTTATATAGTCCAATCGAAATTTAGAGAGATATTTTTACTCTTTGATGGGATCCAATCAAGTATAATCACTCGGAGTTAGAGTGAAGCTTTAAGTCATAGTAATAAAGGGGTACTGCACACTGTGTTATGTTCCAGAGCTGGAGCCTAACCCCCTGATGCAGTTTAGTATCATACTCAAGGCACTTCTCTTTGTAGGAAGGGGTATAACTCTTCCGCAGGGGATACAGTCAATGTATTCTAAGCCCCGACAACAGATGGAAGGGGCAGAAGTCGAAACAATGAGAGGGAAACCTAACGTCATTAAAAAACACTATAAAAAAATTGGTAAAAAATATTAGTTACATATATATATATATATATATATATATATATTTAAATTAAGTCCTATGGAAACTGAGAGTGTTACTAGTTGTTAATGTAATTTAATTTACGAAGCTCTTTGCTTTGATGTGGCATAAGGCCGAATGAATGGGGCGCCCAATGAGACTCGAACTCACTTGTGTAGGTTTGCTAGTCAAGCATGCTAACCGTTACACAGGTGTTAATGTAGCATGTGTAAACCCTTTCCGTCTGATGATTGTGTGCTACACATGAAACTTCCATGACTGGACGAAGCCTGAATATAATTTTGATATGTTAGATTTAAAACCTGCTTTTCTAATAATAGCATTGAACGCTTTTATGCTTTATCATTTATTATATAATATATATTATATATTTATTTATTCGTTTAATATATATATATATATATATATATATATATATATATATATATATTTTCATAAGTGATGTACTTCTGTGGACCCCTTTACATGGAAGTGCAAGGGCAGGACGAACAGCTAAAACATGCATACAGCAGCTCAGTGCCAATACGAGATGTACCTCTGAAGACCTGCCGGAACCAATGGGCAATAGGGAGGGGTGGCGAGAGAGGTTCAGAGATATCTGTGTTGGTGGCACGACGCGATGATATATATATATATATATATATATATATAGTTATCTACAGACAGACTGTTTCATTGAATCACAACTCCTCAGTGTGGCTAGACTCGCAAGATGTTTCAAGCTGGAATCGAAACCCAGCTGATTTTACGTCAGTATCTTACCCTACAGCCATCGTCATTCTCAGCATACGTGAAGGAATTTTTACGTATACCTTTTTACAGATAGGTTATCGGCTACCGAGAGAGCTCAATTCTTCAGAAATGCTATTGCATTTTAGTGTGTGGCGACCGGCAAATTTTCCCAAATATATATATATACGCATATATTACGTAATATATATTACGTATTATATATTACGAAATATAAATATATATATATATATATATATATATATATATATACTCCCCTACCCCCGTACGGTTGAATTCTCTGGCGAAGAAGTAATCGTGTTGCCATTAGCGTATATTGCAAGCCTCTTCATTTATGAATTGAGGTCTCGTTAGCCATTGAACGGATGTATGTAAACAATAGTAATTGTGATTCATAACCGTTTAAAATTTACTTCGCAGCTCATGGCTTCTTGTGGCTGAATGGTTAGAAGCTTGGCTTTGCGTTTGAGTCAACCGGGTTTCGATCCCAGCTACGGGAAGCTAATGTGTAGCCACACTGATGAGTTCAGATAGAACGAAACAGATCTGTCTGTGGATGACTATATATATATATATATATTTATGCTACGACTACTTACCTTCTATCGCACAAAATCGATATATCTTGAAGAGAGTCACCGTGACATAGTAATTAACGTGCTGGACTGCAACATCGTAGGAAGTGCGTTCGAACTCCAGTCATGCTATTACGTTCACTTTCGAACTAATTCCCTTGGGAAAGGTATGAATACCCTTATTTCCCTGCAATTGTTAAAAAATACCACTTCAGTCCTTCTACAAGGATGTTTTGAAATTAAATAACCCTTGAAGGTTGATATGCCATTAAACAAAGACACCAAACCAAACCAAACCAAATCCACATATCTCACAGGGTTTGAATATATATTCTAATGGTTTATGGTCATCAATAGGTTTCTTGGTGAGTTAATGGTTGACCAAATTTTGTGGTATTATTAGATAGTGCTCAATATCAATGATAGAGCTGTTATATATATATATATATATATATATATTGTATCAAAATAGATGCAATGATAATGATTTATTACTGAGACAAGAAATTCAATCTAAGATTGCATGTTCAGGAAGCTGATATAATGACAATTAAAAAAACATTTATTTGACGTCTCTAGCTTAAAGGATGCATTTTTTTCAGGACGAGTTCCAGATGACCGCCATTGAGCTAATGACACGTCGTGCAAAGTTGTCACTCACCCTGAAGCACACTTTTTTGGTATGGCAGGAATCTTGTGGTTAATTGCCACTTTGAGTTCAGCAATGGATTGAAGAATGTTGTCCTTCAAGAACTTCCAGAGATAAAGATCGGGGCGGCGTCAGATCGGGTGAATGCAGAGACCAATCGGGTTCGTTGCGCATGCTGATCAACCGATTAAGGAATCGATGGTCGAGCCACTTCATCGTGATGTTGGCTGTATGTGGAGTTCCTCTATCTTGCTGAGACCATTGCACATTTCGATTCTACCACAATGTGTTCCAAGTGCCCCCCAGAATTTGTTCAACACATCAATATAACGCTTTTTTGTGACAGTGATGGTCCGATTATTCTATGTTTTGAGACGGCCACCAAAGGCATGTATTTCACAGAGTGCAAGGGCCTCTGAAACGCCTCGTCTGGGGCTTCTGCGCCCCAGTACACACTGTTATTGTCACTGAGATGTCCTCAGAGATAGAAGTGTACTTCGTCGCTAAACCAATCATCAAGGAAATCAGGATCCTCTTCAATCTTGTTCTCGAACCATCAGCATATCACTAAACGTTTTTCCATGTCAACTGGCGAGAGTTTATGCTTGATCTGGATTCTGTTCGGCTACAGCAGATCTTTCTCTAAGATTCTTTACAACGATGCACGTGAAAGACCAAGTTATAGGGAACGTTTTCGGAGGGACTTTTTCAGACATCTCCCGACAGGATCACCCTGTGACTTAAAATCTGTGGACCTAGCCATCAATTTGGCTTTTCTAGTGATGATTGCTTAACTTCCTGCGAAATTTTGCTCGCTCAGTTTTTAATGATTTTGTCTCAAAATAAGGAGTGACGCAAACTATTTTTCTCGCTTGTCTAAGGGATTGTGATCGAGAATTAATGGTTGTTATTGTATACTATATGTATAAAATCCATCGTTTTATAAAAACCAATAAAAATCAATTAAACCGATTTAATAAAAACCGATCAAAATCGATCATCTTTATTAAAAAAAAAAAAAACAACCATCATAATTCATGCAACAATTTTGCTCAATCACAAAATCCTGACGAAGTTTTAATAAAACCGAAACATTTTAACGTTGACTTTACGGTCATAAATAAATTTATCACATCTAGATTACTTTGTTTTTCTATTTTCATCATACTGTCGGATATGTTTCCATTATTTACTTCCATATATATATATACCAGGGTTCAATCCCAGGTCGAGTCATACCAAAGACTCAAATATGTTACTTGATGCTGCCTTGCTTAACTCTCAGCATTATAAAGTACGGATCAAGAGTAAAGTGGAGCAATCTAGGGAAAGGAGTAGCACTCTCCCCTACACCTCGGTGTGGTAGCTATTAAAAAGGGGACTAAGGTCGTCAATTTTATATATATATATATATATATATATATATAACAAAAGTGTTTATATGCCTCAAAACACAACCAAACAACATCAAACGAAACATTTCTCTATGAAAATAACCGTTAAAACAAGCACGCCTCCATTATCATACTATAACCACTCAATTCTATCATTTTCTTAAAATCATCTCTCATGATGATAACTAAATTTAAATGACTCACGTTACCAAGTATAATCGGGTTTATGCCTTTCTCAAAGGCAAAAATATTGGCAGAGTGTATCAGAATTTAAACTTAATTGAAAGATTTCGTTTTTTTTTTGTTGTTTTTTTTTTTGTGTTTTTTTAGCCATTATCGACCACGGCAAGTAATAAATAGTACCGCCATTTTGATAACATGTGCACTAAGAATGTACTCAAAGTTCAATGAAGAACAAATCACAGATTCATAGAGAACGTTGGAGCCATATTATCGTCTGGTGTCCTTGCGTGTTTCTCATTATCGAAACCAAGCATTGTTGAAGAGGCACGAACATCCACCTGCAACCGGTGCTTGTGCAGACCCAACGAAATCGCTGACAGCGGCAGATTTTCTTTTTTACACGAATCAGCACTTTTATCAATAGTCAATTCACGAGTCGCTTTTGCTCAGCATTTGTTCACGGATCTATAAGTTTTGTATGACGGCAGATAAACCATGAGCCAGGTAAAAAAAAGGTTTTTTTTTTTCTTTTAATGATTGAGAGCTTTACAGAGCTAAGGTGAAATGAGTTAGCGGGTGAATCTGCGAAGAAGGAAATTGAGATGAGAACGGTATGGGGGGAGAGAATATGCGGCTGTTTTTTTTTTTTTTTTTCTTTTTTTCCTCTTCGGTTTTTTTTTTCTTGTTTTGTTTTTACTAGCTTTTTTTTTTTTTGGCCTTGTTTTTTATTTGGAGATAAAAAAAAAAAGTTGGAAAGAGATGAAGTCTAAGAAAGAAAAAAACAAAAATAGAAGAAAAAATATTTCCTGATAGAAAAAAAATGTGTTAAAGAGAAAGATAGTTTCTTTGTTTAATGGCATATCAACCTTCAAGAGTTATTTAATGTTAAGCTATTTTGGTCGTGGGGCAGCAGTGTTACTGTTTTAACATTCTTTTGTTATCATTACTCCTATGTCCACTGTGACTTTGATCTGTTAGGATCCCACTTATAGGTCAAACAGATTTGTTAAACAAGTATTAGTTTTAATTAATTTTACTCATTAGAGCTTTTCTTATCAACGTTAGCTGATGATTTTTCACTGGAGTCTGAGTGACAGCAAGTCTCCTCAAGTCTCCAGGACTCGTCTCAGGATTCTGACCGTTCTCAGCAAAGCTGTCGTTTGGATAGTCTCAACCCGTCCGCCAACTTCCAAGTCCTCCAGACCTTTGAATAATCCTTTAGTTATTGTGCCATACAGCACCAATAACAATTGGTACAATCGACACTTTCATGTTCCACAGCTTTATTATTATTATTATTATTATTATTATTATTATTATTATTATTATTATTTACTCCTTGAGAGTTTTTTACATCAGCGTTAGTAGATGGTCTTTCACTGAATTTTGAGTAACAGCAAGCCTCCTCAAGTCTCCAGGTCTCTTCTCAGTATTCTGGCCGATATCAATAATGAAATACTTTGGATGGTCTCCATTTGTCCTCTTATTTCTATATCCTCCAGTCCCTTTACCGATCCTTCCGTGATTGTACCAAGAACGCCATTTACAATAGGTATAATCGTCACTTTCATATTCTAAGGTTTTTTTCAATTGCCTAGGAAGGTTTATGTACTTATCCTCCTTTTCGCTTTCTTTCAATTCTACTCTGTGCTCAACCGAAACAGTAAAATCCGCAATTTTACAAGTTCTCTCTCTCTCTTTTTTTTTTTTTTTTTTTTTTTTTTTTTTTGCTGATTGTTAAATAGTCTGGTCTTCTGGTCGAGATTAGGTGATCCGTTTGTTTGTCAAAATCTCAGTGGAGTTTGTGTGTCTCATTTTCAAGGACAGATGCTTTCCATTTCTTGCACAATTCCCAGTGGATCACCTTGCCCACCCAGTCGTATCTAGCCTTATACTCTCTCTGTGCTAATTTGCTGCATTCTCTTATTATTATTATCATCATTATTATTAAAAAAGAATACTCACTTGAAACCATTTAACTATATGAATATTATTTGTATTAAATAGGAATACTTGAAACCATAGAACTGTCTGCAAAAAAATGATAATCATTAAATAGAAATAGTTACTTAAAACCACATAATTGTCTAGTTTGGTTTTGTTCGCTTCGTTTCGGTTCGGTCTGGTTTTATGGCATATCAACCATTGTAGGTTATTTAATGCCAAATCCATTTTTGTACATATAAACAATACAGTGCAGCATAAGAACAGTTTTTGATAACAAACTATTACTAACTATTCAGTTAAGCTTAAGTAAGCAGTTTAAATGTAAAAATAGTTCTATTTCAAACAATTCCTTTTAGCATAAGTACGCAGTTTAAATGTCAAAACAGTTCTAATTCAAACAACTCAGTTGAGCATAAGTACACAGTTTAGTTTTATTTGGTCCACAGATAGAACGCTATCAGGTGCTACCACTCCGGACAAGAGTGGTGGCAATAAAGGGGTACTCTACATTCCCCAAAGTTCCAGCTTATGGGAGCCTTACAATCAGATTGATTAATGTCATATTCAGGACACTCGTTGGAAGAGCCTCTGCAGAGATGCAGTCGGTGTATTCTACAGCCCCAGCCGACTGGGCCACCATGTAATTGTTTATAAATAATTAGTATTTGGAATAGTTACTCGAAACTATGTTTACATATTATCATAGGTTACCTGAAACCATATTATTGCTTGCAAAAGATTAACTTCAATATTTAATAGCCCAACTAGGATTGATGTGCCACAAAACGAATCCACCGGCTTTATCTGATGATTTACCCGATATTGTTTGTTTACAATCTAGTAGTAGTAATAAGTAAAGTTAGTGACCTTAGTCGACGGCGACCCGAAGGCTCCCATTTCAATAGCTACCACACCGAGGTGCAAGGGAGGGCGCTACTCCGTTTCCTGGATTGCTCTATGTTACCCTTGATCTATACCTAATAATACTTAAGCTAGGCAGGATCAAGTACCATATTTTGAGACATTGGTATGTCTCGACATGGGATTGAACTCCGGTCTCGCGAACCATTGGCGAACACTCTACTCATTAGGCCAATGAGTACAGTGTTCGCCAATGGTTCGCGAGACCTGGGTTCAATCTCAGGTCGAGTCATACCAAAGACTCAAAAAATAGTACTTGATGCCGCCTTTCTTAAAACTCAGCATTATAAGGTACAGATAGAATGGAGCAATCCAGGGAATGGAGTAGCGCCCTATCCTACACCTTGGTGTGGTAGCTATTGAAAAGGGAGCCTTCGGGTCACCCTTGACTAAGGTCATCAACTTTACTTAGTAGTAATAGTTTTTTTTATCTATGAGATCATTCAATAAATAAGCTGAATTTCATCTTAGCGGTTGCCAGTAGAAAGCACTGTTTAGAGTTAAACCTTTTTGAACGGAATCAATACTGATGGGTCCTTTCATGTTCGAGAAGACTAACAGCATGACCTTCTTTACTGACCACTGCACCCGAAGTTTTTCTTTACCTAAAAGTCAGTGTATTTTTACTCTATGGACTGTCTCTTTGAGGCTCGTTTTTGACTAAAACATACTGCTCCATACCAATAATTCCTTCTCCTGTGAATTTCACATCGTTTGCACTTCTTAACCGCCAGAAAATTTGATGACAAACCTCTGTTCGCAAATGGATCAATCTATTTGATTTGCGACCATTTTGAATCGCCTTAAAACCAATATTTTTTTTATAAAAACCGATTCAAAATAACACAGAGTTTATACTTATTTAATCCAAAGCTTGGAAGGAAAAACAGTTCATAAAGAGAAAGAATAAAAACGAAGGTTACAGGGAAAGAAAGAAGGAATAGAAATAGAAATGGAAATGGGAATTGAAAGAAAGAAAGAAAGAAAGAAAGAAAGAAAGAAAGAAAGAAAGAAAGAAAGAATGAAAGAAAGAAAGGAAGAAAGAAAGAAAGAAGGAAGGAAAGAGTAAAGAGAAAACATATAGAAAGAAAAATTTATAAACCAAGAAAAAGAAAAATAATGTAGTCAAAACAACAACAACAAAAGAAAAAAACGAAAAATATGGAGCAAAGGAAGAAAATGACATTAGGAAAGAAAAATTCACACTGAAAAAAAGGGGCAACGAAATAAAAGAAAGAAAGTAAGAAACAAACAAGCAAACAAACAAAATTAATAAAGAGAGAAAAAAAAAGAAAAACTCTACACAAACAAGAAAGAAAGAAAGAAAGAAAGAAAGAAAGAAGGAAAGAAAGAAAATATGTGTAAAGAGAAAGAAAAAAGAAAGAAACAATGCATAAGAATAGAAAAGGAAATAGAAATAAAGTAAGCAAGAAAGTAAGAAAGAAAGAAAGAAAATAAATAACTAGAGAAAGAAAAAAAAAAACTATTCAGAAACAAGAAAGAAAGAAAAGTAATGTAAAAAAGAAAAGAATGTGGGATTAAACTAGTCTACGTATATATATATATATATATATATATATATATATATATATATATATATATATATATATATATATATATGCTAAAGCAAACCAGATGAAAACTTAGATTTTTCCTGATTCAACTCTTCGCATATATAACGCATTGTATCGAATCAAAATGTGCATAACTGAAATGTACGTAAAGAACTAATAATAATCGAATTTTCCTGACAATATTAAAAAGAAAAAAATTTTTTTTATCTCTTTTTGTGAAGAGAACGGAACGTTTGGTTAAGAAGATTCTGGAATTAATCAAACAGAAATAAAACCGATTCAAATCAGTCGATAAAAACTTTGAAAAATATCAGAAAAAAATGAAATCTAATTGCATTATCAGTGATTTTATAAGGAAATGAATGAGAAACATCTATTACGTGTGTTGATGGGGCTGAGAATACACTGATTTGTTTCCCCTGCAGGGAGGTAAGACCCTCCCTTCGAAAAAAAGTGGTGTTCTGGATATGACACTAGACTGAATATGATGATGAGGATTCAGTCTTGGAGATCTAGGGAGTGTATTTATTGTTATTACTCCTTGGTCCACTGTGACTTGGAGGGGTTGTACCCGTTGTCACATCAATGGGTCAAATAGATGCTTAAAATAATTCGTATTCGATAAGACCGTGTACAAAAAACTTGAGAAATAAGAACCTCTCGGAATAAAATTACCCGAGGACGAATTGACAAGCCATTAAAATTAGTCAATCAGTCTAGTAGCGTGTGGACTTCTTGATTTGGTTTGGTTGTCTGGGTTTTGTGGCATATCAACAACCTTTATAGGTTATTTAATTCCAAATCCATTTTTATACAAATAATCATTTCTTTTAAAACAATTCAGTTTAGCATGAGTACACAGTTTGTCAAAACCATTTCTATTTCAAGCTATTCAGTTTAGTCCAACAGTTCTAGTGTGGGCTTCTAATGTAGTTTAATGGTTAACAAGCAAAGCAAATAGGCTATAGTTGGTGAGTATGATTCTTACTTGGTGCCCTGAGCTTCCGGCCTTATGTTAAACAAAGCTGTGTTCGATAAATGACTGCTCTTGCTATGTGAGTGCTTTTTTAAAATCATTCCACAGATTTTGAATGAAAGTATTTTTTTTTCAATAAAATTTTTTCATCACATATTTGCTAAATCATTAGATCTTATCATTATCTGTCCGGCGAAAACCAGCATTTTTAAAATAAATCTGTCATTTATAGCAACATAAAGGAGATGCGGGTGATCGAAAGCAGGGGTCTGCAACTCTTTCAGCTCGAGAACAACATAGCTTAACTTAGGAGGGTCCGCAATCTTAAAAGGACCGAAAAACAACCCAGCTAAATTCGCAAGGTAACAATTAGAGTTGAACTTGTCTCCTAATGGACTTTATCGTTCCAGCAGAACACAACGAGAAAGTAAAGAAAAATGAAAACGTGGATAAATACCTCTACCTTCCTATAGAACAAAAAAGATCAATGGAACACGAAGATGACTGAAGTACCAGTCAAAGTCAGAGCACTTGGAACAACCTCAAAGAGCTTGGATAAATAGACTGGTGGAATTAAAATGAGTGAAACCGTCCAGACAACAGTACTGTCGAGATTGTTTAGAATACTGAGACGAGTCCTGGAGAACTGCGAAAACTTGCTCTCATTTGTTCTCTTCATAGAACATAGATAATGGACCATTTCAGTAGGTTATAAGTTGTTCTCGCTCTCCTTTATCTTCAAAAACAAAAACAAAACAATGTAAATATGCGGGTAAAGATGTTAATTACTCAAAGTTAATTAAAACTATTAGTCGTACAAATATCAATAAAAACGAGTGTTGTATAGTCGGCTGGGGCTGAAGAATATACCGACTACTTCACTGCAGAGGTGTAAGACTCCCACAACGAGTGTTCTGGATATAACACAAAACAATCTGATGGTAAGGCTTCAGTAATGCTGGTGCTTTGGGGAATGCAGAGGACCCCTTCATTGCATTGGCTCCCAGGTCCATTCTGGCCCGGAGTGATAGCACCAGATAGAGTATTATCTATGGGTCAAATACAACTAAACAGTGTCCTGATGCTAAACAGAATTACTTGAAATAGAACTGTTTTGACTTTTAAACTGCGTACTTATGCTAAACTGAATTGTTTGAAATGGAACAGTTTTTGTATGCTAAACTGTATTGTTTGAAATAGAACTATTTTGACTTTGAAACTGTACTTACGCTAAACTGAATTGTTAGCAATAGAACTGTTTTGACATTTAACTGTGTGTATATAAAACCAAACCAAACGAAAAAGAGTGTGATAATAAAATGAATACTATCTCTGCCACAATAGTTTATATTGACCAACGCCTCCTCACATATAGAATATGACACAAGGTCAATTTTTAAGCGGAATTTAACAGGTTTGAATTCAGCGTCTTCCTTTTCCTTGACTACTTGCCTAACCAGGTATAAAGAGTATAGTCTGCCCTACTATTTACCCATATCTAGACAGAGAATAATCAGATTCACACTTTTCCCAAAGGTATAAGTGCTCTGTGAAATGCAATCGGCCTCCTCCAGGATTTGAACATGGCTCTGTGCTAATTTCCTACGACGATAACCACGGGCGCCTCTTTCAAAATAGTTGTTATGAGAATATATCACTAAAATTCTCATTAAACGTACCCCAGTAAAAAGACTTCACATCATGGCGATGTTTTTATTAGAGCACAATACCTAAGATACTGAATGACATTTTACAAGCATCCAAACTTTCACTTCAATGGAGCTATGAAATGCTAATTAGAAGCCTTCATTTGTGTCTAAATAGAAGAATCCATATAATCATAGAATTCTGTTTCAACAAAAAATTTATTAATTTGATATCTGATGTTATTTGGTTTGGTTTGGCTTGGGTTTTATGACATATCAACCTTTGTAGGTTATTTAACGCCAAATCTATTTTTATGGAAATAATCAGTTCCATTTAAAACAATTCAGTTTAGCATGAGTACACAGTTTAATTGTCAAAAACATTTCTATTTCAAAACTATTCAAGCAGTTATATATAACAGTAGTTTCGATGTCAAAACAGTTCTATTTTAAACAATTCAGTTTAACATAAATACGCAGTTTAAATGCAAAAATCAGTATAGCGAAGGAAGCATGGTTTAGTTCTATTTGACCCATAGATAGGATCCTTATCAAGTGCTACCACTCCGGGCCAGAGGGGACCTGGGAGCGATGGCAATAAAGGGGTACTCCGCATTCCCCAAAGCTCCGGCATTGCTGGAACCTCACCATCAGATTGTTTAGTGTCATATCCAGGACACCCGTAGGGGGGTCTTACCCCTCTGCAGAGAAGCAGTCGGTGTATTCTACAGCCCCAGTCGACTGGGCAAATGATGTTATTTGTTTTTAGTTTAGTTTGATTTTATGGCATATCAACCATTGTAGGTTATTTAATGCCAAATCTTCTTTATACGTATATATTAAATATATAGGATTTGGTTTAGTCGGGTTTTATGGTATATCAACCATTGCAGTTTATTTGATACCAAATCCTGTTTATGCATATATATTAAATATATATGATTTATAAACACATTTTATTGATAACATTTTTAAACGAATCCGAGCTCATTTTTTCACACAGTTAAATAGTTTCAAGTATTTCCGTTTAACATTATTTATTCCATTCAACATTACTCATTCGTTTGCACTTAGTTAATTGGTTCCGTGTATTCTCATGTATCACAAACAATTCAATTAAACATCTGTCATTTTTTACACACAGTTAAATGATCAAACAGTTTTATTTCTAACAGTTCAATTTAGCATGAGTCATTTGTTTGCACACAGTTTAAATTTCAACCAGTTCTATTTGACCCATAGATAGGACCCAATCAGGTGCTACCACTCCGGGCCAGAGTAGAACTGGGAGCAATGGCAATGAAGTATTCCCCTACGGAAACATTAACATCAGATTGTTTAGTGTCATATCTAGAACACACTTTGGTGGTTGGGGGGTCTTAGCCCTCTGCAGAGATACAGTCTGTGTATTCTACAGTCCCAGTTTTCATTTGGAAACATTTGAGGCTTATAAACATCACAAAAAATGCAATATCAGGGTTAAGTGAAGAAGGGCCACATCAGAAACGAAATGATTTGACTGTTGCGAACTCAGTATTCTTTAGACATTTTTATTTTATTTCGGAGAACAACTGTTTACATTGGTATGTAGTGCCAAATATGCTCACTACTTGCTGGGTGTGGATGATAAGCTTTGGCAACTGTAGTTCTTAAAGAAATCAAATAAATGCCATGCAAGAAACTTGGACCACAGATCGTCTAAAAACCGAAAATCATTGAGTTCTATAAGCACTTTTAAAGGTACTTCTTCATAGTCAATCTCGAAAAACGAGGCGTAAGATTTTGAAAGGACTGCATGGGTGGGCCTAGCGGGTCGCATGTAGTCGGTAGGTCGCGGGTTGGGTATACTTGGTCTAAAGGTTAATGGAAATTTACTAAGCTTTTTGCTCGGATGTGGCACAAGGCCATATGAAAGGGGCACCCAATGAGACTCGAACTCACTCGTGTAGGTTTGCTAGTCGAGCTTGCTAACCATTACACCACCAGAGGCGCCTTGGTCTAAAGGTTAATGAGGTAGAAAGTGGAACTAGCGAACGAAAATTGAATTTCATTTGAAACAATTGGCGTTTATTTCGCACTAATGCCCTTGGCCAAGGCATGAACTCACTTTTACTCCATAGATTAAATTCATGGATAAATAGCAGAGAACGGAAGTAAGGTCAAATCAAAGATTACTCCTTACTTCTGGCATTTTGTAAAACAATGCAGCTTGTTACATATTGCTTTGATAGGAAATTATGTTCGCTGATTAACATCAAATAACCCAGAAAAACCAGTCATATTGGAGTGTAGAAAGGCTTCGACAAGTTAACCTCAGCCAGTTGCCCAGAGGCATATCGTGAAAGACTCAGTATGGTACCCATACGATCTTCTAAGTCATGGGAAATAATTGATAAATATAAAAAATGTTAAACTTTATGACAAGCTTAAATTAAGTTTATCGTAATCAGCCGTGTATAAGTATCATTCATGTATAACAAACCCCTTTAACTTTCGACTAAGACGTTTTGGAAAAAAAAACATCTACTGTGTGTTATTTACATATAACAGCAAAATCTAAACTAAATTTAACACTAATTGAACTTTTTACCCAGTTTGTACGGCTCGTTGGCCTATTGGGGAGAGTGTTCGCCAACGGTCCGGGAGACTTGGGTTCAATCCCAGGTCGAGTCATACAAAAAACTTTAAAAATGGTACTTAATACCTCCTTGCTTAACACTCAGCAATATAAGGTACGTATCAAGGGTAAAGTGGAGCAATACAAGGAAAGGAGTAGCTCCCCACTTACACCTTGGTGTAGTAGCTATTGAAAAGGGAGCCTTCGGGTAACCCTCAACTACGGTCGCCAACTTTATTTTACTTACGTATAAAGTATATAATGTTTCGAAACAAATCTTACACAGTATCTAGGGCAAAAGGCAAGGACATGTTCATATAAAAATGTAACAAACTTTTGACAAAAATAAGTTCACAGTAGAAGAAACAATTTATGCATTCTAATAGTTATTTCTCTGTCGTGGTATAAAACAAAAGTGTTCGTTACAAATTAGTTAGTTTGGACAATTTCTTTGGTCATGCCGTTGTGAATGTGTTGATCCACGTGACCGAAAAAAAAGATAATATTCACTTCTTGTGAATAAAACGCACCCCTAATTTTTAGGCTTAAAAATCTGGGGAAGTGCGTATCATACATGAATAATTACGATAAAGTTTTATAGTTTAATGCATGCAATTCCAAATTTCGTTTCAGTGATCTCAAAGGAAGATTATTGGCAGATGCGTGTGATCTAACGGTTTAAGGCACGAAGAATGAAGTCGCTGAGCCGAGTTTGTAGTACGTTTGCAATATTGGAAAAAGATATCAATCTACTTTTCTCCAAGTTATAGGCAAATAGCAGAAAAGTTGAAGAGTTTTTCTTCGCCAAGACTCGTCACCTAACCAAGCCAAAAGAACATTCTACCCAACTATCACTTATTCGTTTTTGCATAAAAGATGGATTTATGCCTTTTTCGATTGCATTTTATAAGATGATCACCATTACGCTAAGCGCACCTCCTTTTGTGTATATGTATATGTATATGTATGCTTGCACGAAGGTGCATGTGTTTATGTTTGATTGATTGATTTTAACTGCATGTTTATCCATCAAAGCTTATTTTATGCCTAAATAAGTTAGGGAATCGCGTTCATTGTACATTCAGATTTACATATTTTGAGCAGTTGTTTCTATAGAGTTTTCTTTTTTTTTCAGACGATTGTATGATATTAAGTATTCCTATCTTAAAGAACTATTTGCCCCATATATGGGACCCTAACCGGTACTACAAAACTTGGTCTGACTGAACGAAGGTGCAATGGCATTAAAGGGGTATTCCCCACCGTCCAGATCTCTAAAACTGAAGCTTCACCGTCAGACGCAGTCGAGAATCTCAGCCTTTATATTTGTCACTATTATTGTTGACGCATATATATATATATATATATATATATATATATACCCTTCTGCTGGAGATGCAGTCAATGTATGCCTAGTCTCACCATCAGGGCTAACATGTATTTATGTGTGCGCGAGTATGTATGTGTGTGTATGTGCGTGCGTGCATATGTTTATGTGTATTAGATATGTGTATACACAGGTATATATATATATATATATATATATTATGAGAGTGTGCCTTTGTGCGTGCTTGCTTGTGTGTGTGTGTGTGTGTGTGTGTGTGTGTGTGTGTGTGTGTGTGTGTGTGTGTGTAATATATCCCACAATATGTATGCATTCCTTCTTTATGCGTCAACAATAATTCTGACAAATATTCTCAGGTTACCAGACGAATAAGACGGTCTTGTGGTAGTGGTTATCGATGTAAGAAGTGGAATCGATGATACGTCTTCCAATTGTAGACGAGTGTTTGCAATTCACTTTCACGTTAATGTCCTTCGGAAAGGCATGAACCCATTGCTTCTCTCCGTAGCTATGAGTAAGTAGAGTAGACTGTTCTCTTTACCCTTGGTTTGGGTACAGTCTAGAAGGAAAACTGAATTCAAACGAACGGTACTTCACTTAATATTGGCCTTATTTCACATCCTGCCCGTGGCAGAAGGGTTGGTCAAATGCATTCTTGATAAAGTATTCTTCATTATCAAACTAAATCCTTTTAAGTATATGACATCTTTGGTACTCTCTCTTTTCTATTCCTCTCTCTCTCTCTCTCTCTCTCTCTCTCTCCCGATATATATATATATATATATATATATACTTGATACTTCTGTCTGAATATCAAACACCCCAACAACATTGCCATTGTTTTGCCAACTCTTATATTAAAGAAGCATTTGCAGTGACATGAAAATGAAAGAGTCCCTGAAGTGTAGTGGCTGACGTGCTGGACTGTGACATCATTGTAAGCGAGTTCGACCTCCAGTCACGCTATTACACTTTCGGAATAAAACCCTAAGGAAAGGTATGAACCCCTTTGTCTCCTTCGGTTATGGGTTAAATAATACCACTACTATTCTACAAGGATGGCTTTGGCCTTAAATAATCCACAAAAGTTGATATGGTATTAAAAACAAATAAATTCAACCGGGAATATGAAGTTGATTCGGGTATTCTATTTAACCGATAACATGAGGACAAAGGGGTTCGGTATCTTTCCCAAGGGTATTAGTCCGCAAGTGAACGTAACATAGTGACAGTTCGAACTCATAGTCCAATATTATAGCCATTATGCCACGAGGATTTTCCTAGAAAATGAAGTATTAGATTCAGAGCACGTTCATCGGTTTTAACAATATTCTGTTTATTTTTATGGGATTACATTCAAGAGAAAATTAATGCAACGAAACCCAGTTCACCTGTACAATTACCTACTCCGACCAAGAAAATTGTGGCATAGTTGTAAGAGCACGAGTTAATTGTTGCTGAAAGTCGGTCTCATGATGATGTGAAAAGAAGACATCTGAGCACTTAATGAATAAAGACATTTAAAAATAACCATCTAATTTTTGTCGTTTCTGAATTTTCTATAGCAGATAATTATCGTGCAATTACAAAAGATATGTTAATTGATATTTGTTAGAATACGAGCTGTTGGAAACTATGATATCACGCATTCCTATTTGTTGTCAAATAAATAAGTAAATAAACTCGCGCTAAATGCTTTAGTTTCTTTGTTTAATGGTATATCAACAGTTGTGGGTTATTTAATGCCCGGAGGATCAGCCAAAAGCAATGGAAGATAGGGAGGTGTGGCGAGAGAGAGTCAGGAATATCTGTGCTGATAGCGCGACATAATGATGATGATGATGATATACAAGTCTAGTCGATGGGGTTAAGAATAAATTGAATGTATCTCCAATAGAGGAGTAAAACAAACCCCCAAAAAAGAGGGGCCCTGGGTATGACAGTAAACTGAATCTGATAGTGATGTGACAATTGTAGATATCTTGGGAAGTGTTGAGGATTGCTTTATTGCCATTACTGTCGGATCCACGCTGAATCTAAGAGGTTGTACCAATTAAGGTACCATCTGTGAGGTAAAGAGATCTATTCAAAAATTATTCTTGTTCGAAAAGACTGTGTGTAAAAAAGAAACCCTAAAGAAACAACCACCTCAACAATATGAATATAAAAGTACAATGAGCGCAATTTTCTAACTTCTAGGCATAAAATAACCCAAGACAAGTTGAAATGCGGTTAACATAATCAGTATACACAGCACGTTACGAGTTTTACTACGAATTTTACCTCAAACTCAAATCACAGTATGGTGATATTCAAATGAATATCACCATACTGTGATATTCATTTTTCATTAAAAAGCAAAATGCACATTAGTGTATTACAACTTTGCAACATACACATTCACTCTCTGTGTATATTTATATATATAGTTGGATGGTTTACAACATTTATAAAGAAATAGTACTCAGTACTCCTAAGGGATCATATTCTGATAAAGGTTTGAACATTAGAAATTGAATTTAAATCCGGCAAGCACTGCGTGTGACATACAGAACCACTGGATAAGCTGTTTCAAACTTATCAAGTCTTATAAGCAGTGTATACCGCGATCTTTCCCACTGGAGATCGAACCAGCGGCCCGAGAATATAGAACCGAAACTCTACCACTGAACCATTCGGCAGCATCAAACCCAAGTGATCCCAAATGAACTAGTTATATGTAGATACATACACGCATATCTATATAGGTGCGTAGATACACACACACACAAACACACACACAATATACATACATATATATATATATATATATATAAAAGAAAAATTAAATATTTGCGTAAAAAGAAAATTAAGCAAGTTAAAAAAGGAAAGAAAGAAGGAAGGGAGGAATGAAAGATAGAAAAAAGAAAATTAAGGCGAAAGGAAAGGTAGCAAAGAGCAAATAAAGAAATTAGGAGAAAAAGGCCGAATGAACAAGTGAAAGTAAAGATAGAAAAAAGAACGAGAGAAGATAAAGAAATGATAAAATAGGAAAGGAAGGAAGAAGTTAAGGAATGATGAAGGAAAGGAAAAATGAAGAATAGAAAAAAAAAAGGAGAAAAGATGAAAAGGAAAAAAGAAGCGTATTAAAAAGACTGTGAAAAACAAGAAAGGAATATCAGAAGAAAGTAGAAAAAAAGAGAAAAACTGTAGGCCAGAAGAAACGAAGGAGAAGAAAGAAAAGAAACTGAAGCAACGATTTCGTTTCTTTCTTTTAAGGGTGCGAGAAATTCTGGAAAGTAATTTCAAGGGCCAGTGAAGCTTGAGTAATTATAAACGTAAAAAATGGGAAGAAAAGCAAAAGGGACTGATTGACGAGATATTCGATTAATTTTATTTCAAAAGGAATGTGGATTCAATTAAAATGATTTTCACAGAAGACAGGGATTGCTGGAGGGGTTTTAAAAAATTGATTGCATCGTTTTTTTTTTTGTTTTTTTTTTTTTACGAGTCATCATGTATATTTTCTTGCATGAGTTCAAATGCAAAGAAAGTTCTTTGGGCGACATTTCAGGGAATCCCATGCAGTTAGGTTTACTTGACGTAATTTTTGTTTAATAATAATAATAATGATTATGATAATAATAATAATAATCCGCTCACAAATATAAAAACTTAAAATATTTGCCGAAAGAATCCTACAAAATAAATACATTCGCAAATACATGTTGGTTCCCAGTCTGCAGCCGAGATCATTGATTAACTCATAAAGTGAATTTTGTCCTCACAGGGTACTACACCAGTGAGACATTCTGCCAACTTTTTGAAATATCTACTTTTCAGAGAGTCAGGGTCCTATCTATAGGTCAAATAGATCCATTTGAAAATTATTCGTATTAAATAGGAATACTTGATACCACACACACACACACACACATACGCACGCACTCACACACACACATATATATGTGTGTGTATGTGTGCGTGTGTAGTCTCAAGTATTCCTACATAATACAAATAATTACACTTTAAAAACTGACCTTTTGTCGATCCACTTCTTGCAGAGAGTAATATATATATATTTTTCTTTTTTTCATCATACAACGTGTGAAAGCACGTGCGATACCCTGTCCTCATCAGCCGCCAACCAGGGTGATAACACAGTTTCGGTAGCTTAAGGCGGTACTGCCACTCCTGGTGCTACCAAGCAGCTATTGCCACCGGACAGGGTATTTAAAAGAAATATATATCTATACATACGCCAGATCAACTAAAAGAGACATTACATTGGACGTTCGTTCATCTTCATTTTAGTGCAGTTTGTGATTAAAAAACGCGTTTACTTTCGGCCGTTGATGTCATAGCAACCGTATCTTGATTTTGCGTAATCACACGAGAATGGTGGTTCCATTTGCATTTCATTCGTGTTTAAATCCCTTCTATATTCGTCATCTATTCGGTTCGTTTTCCTTCAGTTTTATTATTTTTTATGCGTTACTGCACAGAAACACTCGAGACAAACGTCAAATATAATTCTGCTGAAAGATGTTATTTGTTGATCAATGGGGCCCTTAAGATGAGTGGTGAGTAAAAAGAAAGCTCCTGGTCTAAGATTGTCCTGGTAACTATCTGATTACCATAGGGCAACTAAATTCTTGGCTTGCTGGGAATGTCTCCAAGACGCTGACGCTCGGCAATGGGCTCGTGAATACTGTGGGGGTAATCCTGATTCATAAGCCCATCATTCTATTAACATTCTCCGGTAGGAGAATTACGTTGTTTGCACCAGCACGCCTTGTGGATTCGTGAACCTCGCAAGCTGTTGAATTTTCTGCCGCAATCACACGTAGCCGGGTTCATATCCAGCTCGTTACCGTATGAGCAAGTATGATGGGTGATATATTCTCCCTCCACACTACAGACACCCTGAGGGCATTTTTCTTTCATTGTACTATCCATATTTGTTAAGTTCCTGTCTTTCACGGATGTCACTCCAACTTTCTGAAGAGTTACTTTGTCTTTCCGAAGGGTCATCTTGCTTTCCAGAGAGTCTTGGTGTTCAAATTTTCATCATACAACGTGTGAAAGCACGTGCGATACCCTGTCCTCATCAGCCGCCAACCAGGGTGATAACACAGTTTCGATAGCTGAGTTTGGTACTGCCACTCCTGGCGCTACCAAGCAGCTTTTGCCACCGGACAGGGTATTTAAAAGAAATATATATCTATATATACGCCAGATCAACTAAAAGCAGACATTACATTGGACGTTCGTTCATCATTTTAATGCAGTTTGTGATTTAAAAACGCGTTAATTTTCGGCCGTTTTTTAAAGTGTAGTTTAGCAGGTTTGAATTCAGAGTTTTCCTAATCTTAGACACGTTGCTATAACAAGGTTAAAGAGCCTTGTCTCCCCAACTATTCACTCATTGCTGGAAGGAGAATATTGAAATAAATATCTTTCCTTATGCTATGTGAAAGGCAAATAGTCTCGTCCAGGATTTGAACTCTGGTCACGTCTAATTGTTTTATAGGTATTATCATCATTATTAGTTACTTGAAATTATATTACTGTTTGCAAACAAATGATTATTATTAAATAGAAATAGTTACTCGAAACCATATGATTGTGTATAAGATATTAGTAGTAGATTGGAATTCGTGAAATCATACAAGTGTGGGCAAATTATTTGTATTAAATGGGAATACTTCATGTCATATAATTGTGTGAAAAAAATTCTTAAGAACCAATGACACAAAAATATAAATGACATGTACAATGGACGCAATTCCATTACCTGTAGGCATAGAATAACTCTTGACAAGTTGACATGCCATCAAAATCAATCACTTAATCAATCAATCCAGTTGCAAAATATTTGTTACCTGGTGTTATTATTATTAGTTACTTGAAATAATATAATTTTTCGAAAGATAAAAGCAAAAAACAAACAATTGCTGATATTACGAAACAACCAACCAACCAACAATTCATAACGTATGGGCCACTAATGGCTTAAAAAAATGTGTCTCATTTTAAGTCATTTTTCAGTACATTTTATCCGGGAGTTACGATAGTGCTGTTTTTTTTTTTTTTTTTTTTTTTCTGACAATCCGTTCGTAATTTAGTTGGTTGGTTGTTTGGGTTTTATGGCATATCATCCCTTGTTGGTTATTTAATGCCAAATCCATTTTCAATCAGATTAAAAGTTGTATTTCAAACAATTCAGTGAAGCATAAGTACACAGTTTAATTGTCAAAAACATTTCTATTTCAAGCTATTCAGTTTAATCAAATAGTTCTAATTCAGCTAATTCAGTATAAGTATAGATTGTTTACACACAGTTAAATGTCAAAACAGTTCTATATTAAAAAAATTCAGTTTTGTGTGAGTAAAATTTCAATGTCAAAAACAGTTCCATTTCAAACAATCCAGTTTAGAATAAGCACGCAGTTTAAATGTAAGTACAGTTTGTCAAAGACGTTTCTATTTCAAGCTATTCAGTTTAGTCAAACAGTTCTATTTCAAACAATTCAGTTTAGCAAGAGTATGCAGTTAGTTCTATTTAACACATAGATAGAACTCCGTATGCCTGATTATAGCTTAAACTGGATATCAAGGTCCAGTGCTATACAAGGGGCACAAATGTGCCAATGATGCAGTTCGCCCACCCGAAAGTGCTCCAGCCGAAACTGGAGGCCTTTCGGCCTCACGTCTGCCATGGAGCATCAACGAATGCCAGATGGTCCGCTGAAAGCCTCCACACGAAACAAAAGCTGATCGAGCTTCCTCCTCGTAATTTAGTTAATTACTGTAGTGAATTTTACTGTTTGTAGTCGTGTCTTTTAACGTTATTTTTTAATAATCTTTTTCTTGACGTTGTTCTTTTTTGGAGGAAAAAAATTAATTACAAGTAAGTACATGCAACATTTTTAATCATTTAGTTATAATGAAGATATATGAAAAGAAATTCTGCATAAAAAAGTGAGAACGTGGAAGTCTTGGTCGATATCGATGTTATCAAGTTAGTTCATAAGATGACTTGCTGGAGGTCCGGGTCAGATTGCTATCATTCGTGAAATTGGGCTTAGTGTCTTTGAAATTGACAACCGCTCGTACTGACTCTAACAGTAGAACTTTTGAAAAAGATTAGCAACGACTATATTTTACAATATCTGAAAGAGCTAGTTGAAATTAGGATCAAAAGAGCTATACAATGGCACAGCCGAGAAACTTGGGATAAGGGGGTTCCTGCCTTTCCCAAGGGTATTAGTGCAAAAACGAACATTATAGAGCAAGTAAGCCAGTTTAACCATTACGCCACGGGATTTCCCGGTTTTGATTAAATGTTATTTGAAAAAATATTTTACAGAACGATCCATAAAAGAATTTTTTAGAGGTTGGGTGGGCAATGGTACACGTCCAACAAAACACTATTTCGGTTTTATTGGAATTTTCATTCCCTAATTCAGGGTATATCTGTTACATCTTCGATTGAATTTTTGACTAAAATTTAAAACAATTTCGTTAATCAAGAGACTTTTAAAAATGTGAATAATTCTAGTTGATTGATTTTCACATGTCAACCCGCCTGAGGATATTTTATGCCTAGTGGTTATGGAATAGCGAACCTTTTATGCTTACATTTACATATCTACGAAGTTATTCATGGCGAGGTTATTTTTTGTTTTGCACGAAGTCATTAGATATCAAGTATCGAATGCAAATAATTTGAGTTCAGTTATATCATCATCATCATCATATCGTGCTGGCAGCACGGATATCCCTGACCCTCTCTCGCCACTCCTCCCTATCGTTCATCGCCCTAGGTAGGTCTTCCGGACAACAACCTGTATCCTCACATAGCTGCTGAATGTACGTTCGAGCTGGTCGTCCTGCTTTTGCGCGGCCATGTGTGGGGATCCATAAGAGTACATCTCTTATGAGTTCATCTCTGCTTCTCCAGCAGTGTCCTGCATGTTTGGTTCGTCTAACTTGGATAGTTTTCGTGATAGGGGGCAGGTGGCCGTACAGTTGGTGTCTTGTGGGGTGTTGCTGCCAGGACTTGTTCAGGATTGCACGCAGCATTCTTGTGTAATTGCCATCTAGTTTCTTCTCCAGCCGTTTTGTTAGCGTCCATGTAGTGCATCCATATAGCAGTATCGATGTGACCGCTGCCTGGAAGAAACTGCGTTTCATTTTATCGGTTAGGTCTGATTTCCATATAATCGATAGCCTATTGATAGCTGTCCATGCTTTCGTTAACCTCGTTTCGATGTCCTTTTCAGTTGATTCGACGCTGCTTCCTAGGTACGTGAATTTGTCTACTAGTTTAAGTGGGGTTCCTTCTAGAGTGGAGATGTCCCCCGTTTGGTTATAGCACATATATTCCGTTTTGTGTGCATTAACATAGAGGCCTATGCTTGCTGCTGCTCGTTCCAAACTATGCAGAAGTGTTTCGGCTTGGTCAGGTGTATTTGCCAGTATCGCTATGTCATCGGCGTAGTCGGCGTCGGTAATTGTTGTTGCGGGGTATCTTCTGCCTCTTCTCTTCGTCAGTTCGAAGCCATTCTCTTTGATTTTGTCAATCGATGTTCTAAGTACGTAGTCTAGACAAATGATAAAGAGGTACGGGGCCAGCGTGTCCCCTTGTAGTACTCCTGCTACAATGTCAAAGTATTCTGTGTCTCCATCCGGTGATCGTACTTTTACTTTAGTGTTTCTATAGAGAATCGTTATTGCCGCTACGGTTTCTTTAGGTATGCCGTACGCTAGTAGGATTTGTTCCATCTTTCCTCTGTGAATGGAGTCGAAAGCCTTGGTAAAGTCGACAAATATTAATGTCGCTTGTAGGTTCTTTGCCCGTACACCTTCAAGGATTCTGCGGATGGTTAATATTTGTGAGGTCGTGGATCTATTTCTTCGGAAGCCATTTTGGTTTTTTCTAAGTATGTTGTCGATTTTGGGTTCTATTCGGTTTCGTAGTAGAGCATTGTAGATTTTGGCAGCTATGGATGTAAGTGTTATACCTCGGTAGTTTTTGGCTAATCCGAGGTCCCCCTTTTTAGGGAAGGGGAGTATGCATCCCTTCATCCATCTATCTATCTGTCAACGCCGCAGTAGGAGGGGTAGGATTACTTATAGGACCTAGAGCACTAAAAACGCTTAATAGCGTTGAGAAAATACAACAAACATTCAGTTATATAGTCTCATGTATCTAAAACTAATATTTTATACACAATTATATGGTTTCAAGAAACTCCGTGTCTGATTTGAAAACCGTACAGATCAACGGGCAACGTAGCCTAATCTGGCAACCTATGTTCAATCTGAGCCATAATACCGCAGAAACAACCAAATACATTTGTTCTACAAAAGATGAAGGTGCAGTTGACCACAGTTCAGTAACCAGACGATTCGAGAAATTTCTCACGGGTCGCAAGAAACTCAACAATCAGGCAAATTCAAGTAGGTCTAAAAGTTTCGATTTTGATGCCGTTTCTCCCAGCCCTAGAGACAAATCCGGTAAGTAGCACTCGAGGAGTATCAGGCGAGCTCGGCATCTCACTGTTCAAAATAGTTTGTCAACATCACGAACTCGGGAAAAGTATCCAGTGCTGCCGAATTGTGCCTCAGGTTAGCAAAATATTACAAAACTTTTGACTCACCCTAATATTTATCTTGTCTTCCGACTATGGGCAGATTTGGATACAAAGTTGTTCTAAAAGCAGAGACTCAACACACTTGATTTTTCAATTTTTTTTCGGTAAAACTAAACTGAGGTCGGATGGAGACACAGACTCGTTAATGCAAAATTTCCGTTATATTGAGGTTTGATATAACGAGGATTTACAGTGCAAAGACTCTTTCAGAATAGTCTCTTTGTAGTTTTCATCGTCTCTTTTAAAATGCCTGGTTATTTTATACAGAACGCTATAGTTGATACAAAGGCGTTGTTGTCTTCGTCCATACCTGCCACGTCTAACTTTTTGTAGCCGTAATTATCACTTTCTTCCCTTTGATGTTGATTTACTTCTCCAGTGGTTATTCCTGCACGATTTGACCCTGGGATTGAACTCACGACTTCTAAGAAACAAGATAAGCTTTTCTAGCTTTTTTTCTCGGTGGGACACCTAGGCAATCTTTTTAGCCTAAAATATCTCGTCTGTCCTTTCCTAATTAGTGGCTCCCATATGGTGTTCATATCTACGCTAGACCTGCTGATTGGATGATTTAAGCACAAGATATAATCTTATTCTATCAGTTGTATAATTCTTCTACATTTTTTATAAAATATTATTCTAACTTTGTCTTTCCTTTGCTATAATACATCGTTTTAACCAGAAATAATTCATATATTTCTGAAAAAAAAAAAATGACGACGGACATTAAATAAGTGGATAAAAGATATTTAAAAATCAAAAGAACTACATCTGTAAAAATGAAAATAAACTTTAATTCCATATATAGGAGGGAGTCTCTGTGGTGTAGTGGTTAACTTGCTGGATTGCAACATCAGTGTAAACGAGTTCGAACTCCAGTGGCGCCTTTACGTGTACTTTCGGACTAATACCCTAGGAAAAAGTATGAACCTCATTATCGTCCCAGCTATGTGTTCTGGACGCTAACGAAACCCGCTGAGAAAAGTCTAGATGGTAACTACACAGGAATGTTACGTGCTGTTTAGGACTACTCTTGAAAGTAACATGAAAAAAAGCAGTTGCACGACCACTTACCTTCCATCTTACAAACCATCCAAGTAAGACGAAGAAGACATGTGGCGCACTGCTGAAGAATTAAGGGTGAACTCATGACAAACGTTCTGTCATGGACTCCTACACACGGACAAACCAGTGTTGACTGACCAGAAAGGACTTACATGCATCAGATCCGTGTGGACACATTCATCTAAATCGTTTACAGTGTCGTATACTCTTCTCTTACAAATAACCAAACAACAGATGTTCCGGTGGGTGGACTTATTTTATTGCATATTAATGCTTGTAAGCTAATGCCAATTCATATATATATATATATATATAAAGTTTTTGGTTTGGTTTGGTTTCTTTGTTTAATGGCACATCAACCTTTGTAGATTATTTAATGCCAAAGCTATTCTCCTTGAAGAACAGTAGTTGTACTATTTAACCCATAGCTGGGGGTTCATACCTTTCCCAAGGATATTTGCCCGAAAGTGAACGTAATAGCGCGACTGGAGTACGAACTCGCATTCTACGATTCCGCAGTCCATCGCTTTAACCATTACACCACGAGTACACCCCCCCTATAGTTTTTATATGTATCTAATAGCATGGATGCTTATCTGCCACTACTAGTTTTATGCCGTGTTTATATGACAATCATCAGGCAGAGATATTGAGCACTCTTCAAATTATACTGCATTTGATCTGCTACAAATCCACCAAGTGAGAGAGTGGCAATCATATACTGTTATAACACACACACACACACACACACACACACACACACATATATATATATATATATATATATATATATATTTTCCTTCAAGAAAAACAAAATTTATTTCCATCTTTCTATGGGTGTTGATATGAATCAATAACACCAAATTTACCAGGAAGATATAAATCTCTCATAGATGAATAATTTTATAGTCCTGACGAAATTATTCCCGACCCCAGTTTAACTGGCCTGAATTATACACACACACACACACACACACACACACATATATATATATCCAAAAAAGATGAGTTGGGAATTATTCTATTTGAGAATCTATATGAGGATTCTTATAAATTTCCAGAAATGCTGCTCAATGTATCATGATTAATATATTAATTTCTTACCGAGCAAATTTCCATGTAATTAAATACTCTCCAAATCGTCATTTGCCTATTATAAGTTTATTTCAGCTGCCGTCTCTATAAGAAAAACATCTTCAGATTGCCATTGCACAATTTGCACAATCTCTTACTTGTTTATAAAGAAGGAAGGAGACAAAAAGACATAGGCAAGAAGTTAGTGTCAAAATGGGTTGTAATGTCATTGTTTGGTAACAATTTGTTTTTTTATACAACTCACAGAACCTTTAGTAATGATAAAAAAAAACTTTACTAATATCAAATCTATCTTCAGTGAAATTTTTTTACTGGTTTTATTTGATTTCGATTTAAAATCAAAATTTAGTCCTTATTTCATTTCTCAATATTTCTATATTTCTGTTCTGAATCCTTCCACTCAAATTACCGTTTCTTTGATTAGGTTTAATACTATTCATCATCATCATCATCATCATGTCCCGCTGGTAGCTCAGATATCCCTGACCCTCTCTCACCACTCCTCCCTATCGTTCATCGCCCTAGGCAGGTCTTCAGGACAACATCCCGTATCCTCACATAGCTGCTGAATGTATGTTCGTGCTGGTCGTCCTGCTTTTGCACGGCCATGTGTGGGGGTCCATAAGAGTACATCTCTTATGAGTTCGTCCCTGCTTCTCCAGCAGTGTCCTGCATGTCTGGTTCGTCTAACTTAATACTATTAATGATTTTTTTAGCCACGTTTTCCTCAATATATAAATTGAGAGATTTTTTCTTAAAATAAGATGGGTTAATTAATTGACAAGATTTTAGTTGCTGAGGGTTTTGTGACTTGAGTAAAAAAAAATTTAATAACCTACAAGGTTTGATATATCATTAAACAGATTCTACTACGTCGGACAGGAGTCGACCTAGGAGTAATGATAATGAAGGCGTACTCCATATTACTCAAAGATCTAGAGCTGGAATTTCACCCTCATATTGCTTAGTGTCATATCTAGAATGCAAGGACGGTCCAACTCATTGACGGTCTACTCCTCTGTAGAGATTCAGTCGGCGTATTCTACAGCACCAACTGACTGGGCTTCCGAACAGTTGAGGTAACGATAGAAGTCATAAAGATTTACATAAATGTATCCAAATGAAAACCAGCCCAGTTGGCTGGGATTGTAGAATACACCGACTGCATCTCTGCTGAGGGGTAAGACCACCCCTAACCCGTGTCCTGGATATGATATTAAATAATCTGAGGCTCCAGTAATGTTGGAGCCTTGGGTAACGCAAAGTAACCCGTCATTGCCATCGCTCCCAGGTTCACTCTGGCCCGGAGTGGTAGCACTTGATAGGGTCCTATCTATGGGTCAAATAGAACTGTTGGGCGTTCAGACTGAGTACAAACAAATGACTGATGATAAATTGAATTACTTGAAATAGAACAGTTTGATCATTCAACTATATGTAAACAAATGACAGATTTTTCATTGAATTGTAAGTGATACATAGAAATACTTGGAACCTCTTAACTTTGACTTATGCTGAACAGAATTGTTAGAAATAGAACTGTTTGATCATTTAATTGTTTGTAAACAACTGACTGGTGTTTGATTGAATTGTTTTTGATACGTAACAATACTCAGAACCAATTAACTGTTGGTAAACGAATGATTAATGTTGAATCGAATAATTAGTGTTAAATAGCAATACTTGTAACCACTTCACTGTCTGCAAGCAAATGATTAAAATCAAAAAGAATTATTACAGCTAGATATCAATAATTGAAAGCATTTAACTGTGTAGAAACTGTAGCAATACATGTGTGAAAACAAATTAGTTCTAACTCATTTAGAAATTAAATTATCGACAAGCTAATATTTTATATATAATGTATTTAAATGCGTGCAAACAATTGACTTGATGTTAAATTGTAACTGTTACTTAGCAATACTTGAATCCATTTAACTGTGTGCAAACAAATGATTTATTGTAAATAGAATTATTGGCATAAGATAAGTTGGCGACCGTAGTCGAGGGTGACTAGCAGGCTCCTTTTTCAATAGCTACCACAGCGAGGTGAAGGGGAGGGTGCTACACCTTTCGCTGGATTGCTCCACTTTACCCTTGATATACACCTTATATTGCTGAGTGTTAAGCAATGAGGTATCAAGTATCATTTTTAAAGTCTTTGGTAGGACTTGACCTGGGATTGAACCCAGGTCTCCCGGACCATTGGCGGACACTCTACCCTGTTGGCCAATGAGCCAGTGAATATGATAAAAATACTTAAAATGATTTAACTTTGTGTAAAAAAATGATCTCAGGCTCGTTTAAAAATGTTATCAAGAAAATGTGTTTACAAATCGTATATTTAATATGTATGTATGAAAATGATTTTGCATTAAATAACCAACAAGGTTTGATATGCCCTAAAAGAAAACCAAACCAAATAAAAAAAACGTTTGACTTATCAAAAAACAAACAAACAAACTAAGCGTAGTGTACAATGCCGTAACTCTAGGGCACTTAGTGATGATCAAATTCACTATTCAGCTGTAACTGATTTGCGAAACTGGTTCCTTAACTATTACATCTCATGAGACACTGAGGATTGATTACAGATATGTCCTCAAAGTAAGCGAGTTCGAATTCAAGTCACGCTGTTATATCCACTTGTGGACAAAAATCTTTGGGGAAGTTAAGAATTCTCTTATTCTCCCAGCGGTCGGTGAGATATTATCACTGTTGTTCTTCAAAAAAGAGATGTTATATATATATATCATATAACATGGATTTTTAGTTCGTTCCTTGTAACCCCGTGGGCTTTGACAAGCTGTCACGTTGTGATTAGTAAACAGGGGGATGCCAGCGTGTTGGGACAGTCAGATCAAACAGGTGTGTAACCGAAAGGAGACCACGTGATAACCACGCGGTCAGATTTAGACAGAGGCAGAGAATCGAGAGTCGAGCTAGGGATAGGCAGCAGATACGAGGCGTCTCGGACGTCTCTGGTGATACGGCTTGCAAGGGGGTGCCAACGCTTGCACCCCCTTGCTCCCGGAAGAAGATATGGGACAAGAAGAAGTTCCCTCTCTGAGTATATGTCTCTTCATCTATCTCTCCAAACTAACAACAAACTGTGGGCTCCTTTCGAGAATAAAATGAGAGATATATTTTTTTACATATACGTGCTTCGTTCGTTCATTGATTTCTATACAACAGATGGTCTTGGCATTAATTAACCCACGAAGTTTGATGCGCCATTAAACAAAGAAACTAAACTAAACATATATGTCATGATCCAATATTTGGTATGCTAGAATTAACCGCTGTTTGGTCGAGTGCCTTTTATTGTGTCAGGTTGATAGCGTTGACATGGGTATAAACGGGTGTGTCTGCAACCAATCATCGCTTTTTATGGCGTAATCACTTTTTTCTTTGTTCCGAAAAAACGATATTGTCTCTTACCATCGGTTAAATTCCTAATTCAAAATTTTTAAGGGGAGAAAATTTTATTTTATTTCATTTTCCCTTTGAAGATGTCGAATATTTTTATAGCCATTCTCTCTACGCGCTGACCACCTGTGAAACATTTTAGCCTTTGCCGCGTATCAAGTCTCGCGCTTTCTCGCATAAAACAACGTGGCTTCGTTTTCATTATTTTTCATAGTGGATATATTTACATTTTCAGTATTTTGTAACGAGCGTGCGTCAGGTCCAGTAAGGACGCTGGCCTCTGTGTAAGTGCATGTTACGGTGTTCAGTTCTCTTTATGGTATTTATGAAATTGGGTTAAGTCTGGCAGAAGGTCATGTAATACAATTTATCAAATAGACAGTGAAAGAATAATGCGCCAATGAACTTTTACTTTGTTCGTCAGGCTAGGTAAACCAAATATTTATCTTCTTATTTAACCGTATAAAGTAAATAATACGCTAAAAAACAAAAAAAAAAAGCTTTTTTCATAGTGTTGTCGTGTTTATATTTATGATTTCAATCAATGGGAAGAAGCTCTCGTGACATAGTAGCTAACGTCTTGAATTGCGACATCGTAGTGAGCGAGTTCGAACTCCAGTCGAATTAATATGTTCATTTTCGATCTTATAACATCGAGAAAGAAATGAACTTCTTGGTTTTCCCCGGCAACGGGTTAAATAGTACCACTACTGTCCTTCTAGAACGATGGATTTGGCATGAAATAACCCACTAATGTTGATATATCATTAAACAAAGAAACCAAACAAAACCATTACTAGATTTGATTGTTTTATGACATATCAACTTTCTTGGGTTATTTAATACCAAATCCATCCTTCTAGAAGGCTAGTAGTAATATTTGTACTATTTAACTCAAAGGGTATTTGCCTGAAAGGAAACGTTATAGCATGACTGGAGTTCGAACTCGCTTACTACGATTCTGCAGTTCAGCGCTTTAACCGTTACACCGTGAAGATTGTCTAAGTACATGTGGGTAAAAATAGAACCATCTATCTCTCGAGCTAGAAAAAGGGATAGCACTCTGAGACGTAAGAGGAGGACAGTAAGACAAAAAATATTGATTGATTTATTTGATTTAACGCCATGTCAATCTGTCTAGGGCAATTTCATACTTACAGACAAGGGAACTGTGTTCATTGTACTTTCATATTTCTATTTTTGTGTAGTTGTTTCTTGAGAGGTTTCTTATTTGAACATATTCCTATCGAATACGAATAATCTTTAAAAAAACGTATTTGACACATAGATAAGTCTTTAATAGGTGCTGCCATTCTATGTCAGAGTGGACCTGGGAGTAATGGCAACGAAGGAGTAATCTACACTCTTCAAATGTACAGAAATTAAGCCTCGTCACCAGATGCAGTTTATTGTCATATCTGAGGGCCCTTTTGGAGTAGGAAGCGGAGTCATATGCAGAGGGTATTGTCAGCTTATTCTAAGCCAAGGCAGAGAAAAAAACAGATGACTCCTAAAACCCAGTCTGAGCTCGATATCTTTGTCAAAAACTTTACAAGGTATAACTCTAACTAGTTTGGTTGAAATCGGGCTAAAAAGGCAGAGCCTTAGTTGTACGGACGAACGGACAGACATTTGATGAATTATAATGTTCGCTATCTTGTTTGTGATGAAATCGTTACTTCTTTTTTTTACCCATTTTATGATCACATGTTTCGTTCTCTCCGTAGTAGGTGGAGTTTTAGAATGTTGAATGCAATTATTTTCGGCAGATACTACTCGTTTCATGGTTAGATACAACACAATGACTTTATGCTTTTTTGCTCGTTTTACAATAGGAGAGAGTGAAACAGAAATACCTCCCACATGTTAAACTGTCATCAATGTGGTGTCATTGAACTTAGGCAAATAGTAATGGTTGCTCCATCTAGCTAGTCTTAACACTTTTTATGTACGATCAGTTACGATTATGGCTTGGATCGGTGGCCACCGCGGGTTTGATGTTTCAGATTGGTGAATCTGTGATTACTGCACAGAAAGTTGTTTGAGTTCATTATATGTTACCTCGAAATGATGCAGTTCCAGATAGAAAATCGATACTGCTATGGGTTGAAATTTCTATCCGGAGCTGCATCATTGCGGCGTAACATGAAATGAGCACATTTGTTCGTTTGTTTGTTTGTTTGTTTGAATTTTATGGCATATCAACCTTTGTAGGTTATTTAATGCTAAATCCATTTTTATACAAATAAACAGTTCTATTTAAAACAATTCAGTTTAGCATAAGAACACACTTTTATTGTCAAAAACATTTCTATTTCAAGCTATTCAGTTTACTCAAACAGTTCTTGTTCAAACAATTTAGTTTAGTATACGTATTGTTTATTTTTACAAACAGTTTAATATCAAAACAGTTCTCTTTCGAATAATTTAATTTAGCGCAGTACAGTTTCAATGTCAAAAACAGTCCTATTTCAAACAATTCAGTTTAGCATAAGTACGCAGATTAGTTCTCTTTAACCAATAGTCGGGACCCTATCACGTGCAACAACCCCGGGCCAGAGTGTACCTGGGAGCGATGGCAATGAATGGGTACTCCGCATTCACAAAAGCTCCAGTATTACTGGAACCTCACCATCAGATTGTTTAGCGTCAAATCCCGGACACTCGTTGGGGGAGTCTTACCCCTTTACAGTGGTGCAGTCGGTGTATTCTACAGCTCCAGCCGACTGGTCAACAATGAACACGTATACCCATTACAAATTCCCAAGTCTAACAAAATGTTTCAGTTGCAAATGGACGGCATGTATCAGTCCAAGTCATGATAGTTACTGATTGTATCTGGAAAAAAATGATAAGATATTACCACATTGAGCTACCATTAAGACTTGCCTAAGTTTACTTGTACCACGCAGGTGACAGTTAACGATCTCGGAGATATGTCTGTCACACTCAACAAGTTTAGGTCAATGAACATTTTCAGTCGTGATATAGTCAGCAACTCTGTCATGTAGACCACTTAACCAGGAAAAAGAGTTCGAAGCCTATTGAGTGAAATTTCTTAAACCATCTGGTTATTGTACTATCATCAACTGCACCTTCACCTTTCGCCTAGCAAATGTCTTTGATTGCTTTTACAAACTTATAAAGTATAAGTTCCTGTATTAGACAATGTTACACGTTGATCTGTGTGGCTTTTAAATCACATACTGGGTGAAGCCATGCACAACGAGTACCTAATACGGCTTAAAATGCTTTAGCCACGTGATATACATGCCACAAACTAACACATGTAAAAATATTGCACAATTTTTCATTCTGTAAAATTACACAGCACAAAACGAAGTGTGTAACGCTTCGGTCTCAAATAGGCGTTCGTAATACTACTGTACCACATAGACTCTGGCGCTACCACGGTTCTTACGGGTCTATGCGTGTACCATTAGGCCTTAAGTGTCAGTCCGACCTCCACCGTGATGAAAAGAAGTGACGATACACCAAAACACCGTCTAGGTTCGTGATCACAAAAGTTTATTCGCTGCTACACCTCTTAGTAGTCGTCGAGAAGAGAGAAACAGCATATGAAAACTGAGTCGATCGTTTTAGCTAGACAGAGAGTAATAAAACATCGTGAGAAGAGAGGGAGGGAGAGAGAGAGAGAGAGAGAGAGAGAGAGAGAGAGAGAGAGAGAGCAGATACAGACCTTGAATTATCTTTCTCCTTTTTTGTTGTAGTTCTCACTCCTACTTGCTCGTTTATTCTGTTTTTACAGCTTCGCGGTGAGTGTGAGACCCAAAATGGTTACCATAATTTTCGGCCGTTTTCACATCATTATGGCTTGTGTTCAACTGCCGTCTTTACATCGTCCCGTCTCGAACTAAAGTGACCATTTTCCTCTTATCTATCCCACGTCCACTCCCCTAACGGCATTTCTGTTTGAGTTTCTTCCAGCCAATCAGAAATCGTCACCGATTTACTGCTGATACTTGTCTATTTTTAACCCAGGTGTCCGCAGATATTCCAACCTAAACTTTACCATTTATTCTCCCTTATAGCCCCCCCCTCTCTCTCCCTCTCTCTCTTTCTCTCTCTTAGTTTGCTTCGATTATCTTTCCCATATATGTTTCTTTCCTTTCCTGGACCCGTAGGCTGGAACTGTAGAAGACACCGATTGCTTCTCTGCAGTGGGGTAAGACTCCCCAAACGAGTGTCCTTGATATGACACAAAACCAGGGGCGGAGACGGGACTAGTGCTACTCGTGCCCGGCACGACCAATAACTCGGTCAATGTTATTCAAAAGGGATTAAAAATCATCCATTAATTTCAAGCAAACATACTTAGTCTAATCTCAATTAAATTACGTATCTATTCAAGTTTCGATAACTAAGTAGCCAAAAGTTCATAAATATATCTGGGAATAATACAACGATGCTGTTTTGAACGGATGGTCATTGTCCGGCCACCGTTAGATTCATTGAACATCCCATAAAATCGGCTATAATGCTGAACACGCGCAAATCCGTACCGAGCACTAGACCCTTATACTAACAGTAATGTTAGAGAAATCCGCTTTTGGCGGTAGCCAACAGCAAGATCAACCCAAACACCATGCTCAAAAATCTTAGCACATTCTGACAGCTGTCTTGGGAAGTGGGAGAGGGATCGACAGAGAGAGAGAGAGAGAGAGAGAGGGGGGATTGCAGATTAGAGCCGTCACCGACGTCATCATCATCGCTATGGTAAATGTTGGTTAAACGGCGTATTTCAATTCGTTTTTTCACTAACAGATCTCTATTTCTTTAATGAATGTTGCATATATTACATTCTGTAACTAAAATTTTTTATTTGAATACATTTTCAACAAATAATCTTTATTTTAAGCAAAATTGAAACTACTAGCTGTGTCTGTGTATATTGTCATCAGTTTCTTTATTCTAATAAACATATTTTTCTCGTCATAGTAATGAACATCTCTTATCTTCTATACTTTTGAAAGGAAAAAAAATTATCTTATCAACTGTATTAACAAGACTACAAATTATATAGTATCTTCATTGTTTAAAAATTAACACCATGCAAGGTACGTTTGTCAATCTGTGCTATACAATGGAGAATCACGCAATAATAACTATGATGACTTACTTTGGGTCCACGGACCACGGGTTGGGAACTGAAGTTGACAGAGAGAGGGGGGTGCACGAGTAGCAAAAAAAGGCTATAGTCGCCACTGCACAAAACAATCTGATGGTGAGACTCCAGTAATGCAGGAGGTTTGGGGAATGCGGAGTACCCCTTTTTGCTATCGCTTCCAGGTCCATTCTGGCCTGTAGTGGTAGCACTTGATAGAGTCCTATCAAATGGTCAAATAGAATTAAACTCTGTACTTTGAAATAGAGCAGTTTTTGTATGTTAAACTAAATAGAACAGTTTTGACATTCAACTGTGTGTAAACTAAAATATCCTTATACTAAACTGAAATAAAACTGTTTGAGAAAACTGAATTGCTTGAAATAGAAATGTTTTTAACAATTAAACAGTGTACTGATGCTAAACTAAATTGTTTGAAATAGAACTGTTTATTTGTGCAAAAATGGATTTGGCATTAAATAACCTACAAAAGTTGATATGCAAAAAAAAAACCCAAAAAAACTTTCCTTTCCACTATCCTGCAGCTGACCGTGAAATCTCGCTAGGAAACAACTCAGTCAACTGGAGTCCCTAAGTATTTTACAATTCCTCTTCTTAATAATATTTTAGGTGATGCGAGAAATGAATGCGATCAAAAATTAAATAGAGATTATATAATTTCTTATTGTCAGAATGAACTTTGACCACATAACTTCAGTTTCTATACCCACCTTTGGTATTGTTAACTTCCTTTATCCGCTCTGGTCATTGACACGCTGTGTTCGACACTAAACTGATCCCTTAAAAAATGTCTACTTAGATCCTGTTTTTTTAAAAGAAAAACTTCTTTACAATTTTGCTCAGGTTATCAACAGGAACAAAAAAGATACTTTAACATATTCAGTAGTTGTTCTTTTTTTTTTTTTTTTTTTTTTTTTTTTAACTCCGTTTCATTTTGAGTTAGTGAGATACGATTAAAAGATACAATCTACGTGCTTGAATCTCGAGAGCGAACGGTACTGACCTTTGATAAGCCATTCACGGTTGACTGGATATATGAACTACTTAATTTCACCCCTCAACAACTGGTAGGTACCACTAACCTCAACTTATTCCGGCTCAAAGAGGGAATTTTTATTTACTCCAACTTCTACATCTTGACCTATAAGCAGCGTAAAAAAAAGAAGCCAACCTCACTGAAGGTTCAAACAACTTTATGTATCGCTAATATCTATGAATTTAGAGCCACACCTGGGGTACAGTCATCATATCGGCTTTAGGTGTCAAGAAAAGATAGAGGATGTTATTAATTTAATAGAAGCCATCATTTTTTTTTACAACCGATTGCTTAGGTTTACAGTAGAGGGTTTAGGGCTGTTAATCTTTCAAAGTAGTAAGTAGTATCGTCGAACAATAGCAGATTTGATCATTCAAAATGCGTTCCCCATGCACTCAGCTGTCAATTATATCTATACTACTATGCAAAAGTTTGTGTGCGTGTCTGTTCAGGAATCACAGGGAAAATCCCAAAGATTAGATTTTTGGCAAGAATATTGACTTGACCTCAGATTCCAGCATATGCTTTTCGGAAACTGCTAATATCTAGAACATTTTTTGCATCTTATTTTAATAATAATCGCAGATGCTCAAAATGACGTCATGGCTAAAGTGTTGGACTGTGGCCTCGAAGTAAGCAAGTTCAAACTCCAGTTGCACTATTACGTTCACTTCCGAAATAATAACTTTGGAAAAGGTATTAACCCTCAGCTATGTGCAAAATAATATCATTTCTATTCTTTGACAGGGATACTTTTGGCATGAAATAACACGCGAAGTTTGACATGCCATTAAACAAAGAAACCAAATAATCGTGTAATCATGTTTTATTGTTTGTGGTTTCTTAATAATCCCATATTTTTTTTAATAATTGCATTAGTTGTTAATTCTTTTCGTTTTAAGAAATTTATTCAGTAACGAAACAAAATATAATTCATTAACATCCACTCTAAGTGAAAAAAGTAAAAAGTTGGTGACCGTAGTCGAGGGTGACCAGAAGGCTCCCTTAGCAATAGCTTCAAAACCGAAGTGTAGGTGAGGGCGCTACTCCTTTCTCTGGATTGCTCCACTTTACCCTTGATTCGTACCTTATATTGCCGAGTGTTAAGCAAGGAAGCATCAAATACCATTTTAAAAGTCTTTGGTATGACGCGACCTCGGATTGAACCCATGTCTCCCGGACAATTGGGGAACACTCTACCCACTTGACCACCAAACAAATAAAGCGAAAAAGTTAGAAGATAAATGTACGTATTTAAAAGGTAATTAAAACACATTTCTAACGATATGTAATGTTTCTACCCAGCCAACGACGGATAACTATTTTGCTATATATATAAAATCCTCATTTTGCGTATTTATATTTGTAACTTTAATCCAGACAAAATAGCACCTAATGGGAAGTTTTTTTTTATTAGAGAAATACTGTTAAAATGCTCGAACTTAGAGAAAAAGTTAATTTTTATCTATTTTAAAACTAAATAATAATCTTGGCGCTAAACAACATATTTTAATCATCCAAATTTTCAGTGTAGCAGAAATAACTAGGAAATTCATATAAACATTCTTCACCAATGTCTAAAGCGAAGCATCAGTATCATCATGGACTGATGTTACTAGAATAGCTCAAAAAGTCTACGATATATATATATATATATATATATATATATATATATATATATATATATATATATATATATGTGTGTGTGTGTGTGTGTGTGTGTGTGTGTGTGGTAAAAGGAATTAGAACCTCACTATCTGTTTTTTATCTCATTACTAATAGTTCAATACATCTTTTATGAAATAGCAACATGGCAAAACTAAGTAGGTTCACTTCTAATTCCCTTTTTCTTTTCTTTATACAGCTCTGCTTCTCAGTATTTGAGCACTTTTGATATATCAAAAACCTTTTTAAATATAGTTTATTCTCATCAATCTAATTATATATATATATGTGAGATTGTGTGTGTGTGTGTGTGTGTGTGTGTGTGTGTGTGTGTGTGTGTGTGTGTGTGTCGTTCAAGTTGCTTTTTCTCACCTCCTAGACAGGAAAATTCCCGTTGTTATGGTTACTGGAGATATGTCGGCGTCAATTGTTCGTATACATTCATGAATAGATAAAGTTTTCTACAATAAATGTTTTTCGAAGGAAAAATTATTTCAGACCATTTAAAGTTAAATCATTTTTTCAATCAATCTCTTTATATATAAGACTCTACGTGAGTCGGGCTGCACTACAAAGTAATGAGAAATTACGTTGTTATTCTTATAAAAAGTATTATTTGACAGAGAGCACGATTTATTTATGTTACCATAACAACGGAAGGTCCCATTACAAAAAGTTACGTTTGACTTCAAATTGTATGTTTTTATTTATTTATTTTATTTGTTTTTTTTTTTTTGTTTGTTTGTTTTTTGTTTTTGTTTTTGTTAGGATCTGTTCAAATAATTTTTCTTTCGCTCGAAAATAAAAGTTGACAATAATGCAAATGGTTTTTTTTTTTTTTGCAATACTACATGACAAATCTCACTTCCAAATTCGAAATTCTTCGACGCATACATTTTAAATTTTTTTATATTAATATTCATGTTTATGTGTATACTTTCCTATAACGTGTCATCTCTATAAGTAGGGCTTAAATTACACTGACTCTATCTTGCGCAGAGAGATAAGACCACCCACCCATCCACAAACAATTAAAAAAAAGTTTCTAACACTAAACTGCATTTGATGATGTGACCCCAATTCTGGAGATTTGATTGCTATTATTCCCACGTCCACTCTGACCGAGAGTGGTAGTACGAGTTATGGTCCAATTAATTTGTCAAATATATCTGTTAAAAATTATTTGTATTGGATAAGAATATTTGAAACCTGTTATTCTGCGCTAATAGGATTATGAAAAAGAAATTATTAATATTAGGAAGACTTCAAACTTAGGGATGATTAGTATTTATTTGAAACCGTATAATTGCGTATAAGTTATTCGTATTAGATAGTAAGACTTGAAACCTTATTATTATTATTATTATTATTATTATTTACTCCTTTAGAGTTTTTCACATCAGCGTTTGCTAATGGTCTTTCACTGGAGTTTGAGTGTCAGCAAGTCTCCTCAAGTCTCCAGGACTCTTCTCAGTATTCTGGCCGTTCTTAGCAATGCTCTAGTTTGGATGGTCTCCATAGGTCCTCCAATTTCCATGTCCTCCAATCCCTTAAATAGTTCTTTAGTTACTGTACCGAATGCACCAATCACAATTGGTATAATCGTCACCATCATATTCCATAGTCTTTTTTCCTTCCATAGCAAGGTCGAGGTACTTATCCTTCTTTTCACTTTCTTTTAGTTTTATTCTATTGTCAGCCGGGAGAGCAAAATCTATAATTTTGCAAGTTCTCATCTTTTCCTTTTTTGTTAATTACTATGAGGTCTGGTCTTCTGGCTGAGATTAGGTGATCCGTTTGTTTGTCAAAGTCCCATAGCAGTTTGTGTGTGTCATTCTCCAGGACAGTTGCTGGGTTGTGCATATACCATTTGTGGGTAAGGACAAATTTAAATTTCCTGCACATCTCCCAGTAGATCACCTTGCCCACCCAGTCGTATCTAGTCTTATACTCCTTCTCTGCTAATTTGCTGCATTCGCTTATGATGTGATTGATGGTTTCGTCTCAATCACCACATAACATACATTTGCTATTTTGTTGCGTTTCATCTATTTTCACTTTGATTTGGTTGGTTCTTATGGCGTTGTTTTGTGCTACACTTAGGAGAGATTCTGTTTCTCTTTTAAAGTTTCCTTTTCTTAGCCACACCCAGGTTTTCTCGTGCGAGATGTCGTTTATTAGTCGTTTCAAGCGCCCATAGATTTGTTTTTCTTCCAATCTATGTTTCCTTGTTATTGTCATTCTGTTGGTTACCGTTTTGTCAGTATTGTTTTTGATGGCTGTAATCAGTCTTCCTTCGTGTGTTTCTATGTAGCCCTCAAGTTGCTGTATTGATGCGTCAACACTGTCTTCAATACAAACAAGTCCTTTTCCTCCCTCCTTTATTGATACATATAGTCTGTCAACGTCGTCTCTGGGATGTAGTGCCTTATGCATGGTCATTAGTTTCCTTGTTCTTTGGTCCATTTGCTTAAGTTATTCTCTTGTCCACTTCATAAAGGGCCCCGAATATCTAAGGAAGGGTACAGCCCAGGTATTTATTCCTTTGATAAGGTTTCTGCTACATAGTTTTGTCTCGAGTAGCGTTCTAGTTCTTCTGAGATATTCTTTCCTAATTTTTTTCTTTCATCTCCACTTGTTTGCTGGTGTCAGCCTCCAAAAGGCCCAAGTATTTGTAGGTTTCCTTTTCTCCGAGCGTTTAAATCTTGTTTTGACTTGGTAGTTCCATTCTGTCTGACAAATGTCGTTTGCCACGTTTCATTACTAGTATTGTACATTTTTCTTTACCAAATTCCATTCCTATGTCCTGACTGTATATTCTAACAGCGTGTATTAGAGTTTCCAGTTCTTTTTCATTTTTTGCAAACAGTTTGATGTAATCCATGTACATGTGATGATTGATCTTTTCTTGCGATCAACTGAGTTTGTATCCAGTTGTGCTTTTTCTGAGTTTGTGGTTAAGTGGCATCATGGCAATTATGAATAGTAACGCTGATAGTGCATCTCCTTGGATCTTTGCTTCAGCTAAGCTTCTTTCTCCTGCTGTCAATTCCATTCTCCATGTTTTCATAGTTCTCTCGATAAAGTTTATGACTTCATGTGATATTTTGTATATTTTGAGGCAGTTTATTATCCAGCTTTGCGGAATCATATCGTATGCATTTTTGTAGTCAATCCAGGCCATAGATAGGTTTTTCCGTCTGGTCTTGCTCTCATTTAGTATGTGTTGATATATATAAAGTAACTCTGTTGTGCCTTTAGATCCTTTGCAGCATCCTTTCTGCTCTTCATAGAACAACCTGCGGCTTGCTAGTGAGTAATAGATCTCCTCCTTTACTTGGGCTGTTAATATTTTCCACATAATCGGTAGGCAGGTTATGAGTCTGTAGTTGTTTGGAGTGGTTCTTTTGCTTGGGTCTTTTGGATCAATGTGGTCTTTCCCTTGGTCATCGATTCAGGTACTTGTACTTCTTGTAAGCATCTGTTCATTTCTAGTGCTAGTCTGTCGTGAATGGAGGTGAATTTCTTGAACCAGAAACCATGTATTCCATCATGGCCCGGCGTTTCCCAGTTTGATACTTTTTAGTGTCAATTTGAGTAAATCTATGTGTATTTCTGCTTTCGGGCCTTCTTCGAGCCATTCTAATTCTTTAGCCATATTGTTTATCCATTCGGCTTTTCAATTATGTTTTTTTGGTCTGCATATTTCTATCTTCTTGCTTTTTGAGGGGATCCCAATTTTCTTGCAAACTAATTTCGTCCGTACACAGATGAGTTCATTTAATTCGGTTATATTATTTGTTTATATATAAGGAAGTACTTGACTTATTTTATTTGTTTTTATCTAAAGTGTTCTCCGTTCTATGTTTCTTAATGACGGTAAAATAGTCTTTTCACTGTTCATAATTCTCTTTAAATTTTCTAGATTTGTGGGAGTGTTTCTTTAGGTTTGTTTGGTTGTGCGTTGTTTGGTTGTGTGGCGTTTCCATTGGCCGAAGTTGGCAGTTCATTGCTGTTAGGTTTTCTTTTTGTTTGACAATTCTTGATGTGTCTGGTACTGGATTATTATCTTGTTTATGTTTTCTGATGTATCTCTAGTATTTCAAGGTCAGAAAACCAATTCTTCTTTATTATTGTTCTAACTTGGTCGGCAAGTCTTTGGCTTGTTGTCTGAAAACTGGCACATTCCTGCTAGATCTCTATCTATCTCTATCTCTATCCTCTATCCTATATCCTCTTTGAGAAGGGTTGCTCCTAAAATAGCAGTGTAGTGCAAGTTGATTGTCTTCCCTAGTCCATGATTTGCGTTTAGGACATTGGTGGTTGTGGTTTTTTAAGTCGTCATTCGTATACCTGAAAAAAGATCAGCCAACATTCGCAGAATGACGATCGGGTCTCCCATGTTGTCTATCAGGTGAGCACCTGCCGATCATGATACCCAAGCCTGTTGTCTGGGTCCCACGTTGTGTAATATTGTGATTGGACATTTTTATCATGGGTGGTATATTGTGGCTATACTAGAAACAGGGGTTGTTTATGATCTGCGCGCCTGACACTATGTGACCGAGAACAGCCATGGTGGCTCTTCGTGAACAGCAGGTCACATGAAAATTACCTTATTGTTGTAGTCCCGGAAAGGGTCACTAATGAAAACGCAAACACGGATATTAGATAACAGATTATATTACACAAGAAAGACAGAGTTACATAGAAAAGGTTAGAAGTCTACTACTGTTCGTATAACACCGACAGTGTTCTGGCTTTCTGGCAGCGAAATCTCTGTACTAATAATAGTGAGAAGAGTCCATTATAGTAAGATGGGTAAGGTTCCCATAACAATTATATATATATATATATATATATATATATATATAAACCCTAAGTTTTAACTTAGTTAAAGTCCGTTGTCCTGCTATTTTATATTTTACTTCTCGAACTAATAATCAGAACTAGTTTCTGTTTTTCCTGTATCACCTTTATGGTTTATATCTGCCGTATTTTTAGACTCTATTTTGAACTCCCGGGTGCCAACAGAGAAAAAAATGTTTCAATATTGGTCAGTATGTCTTTAAGTCCTATTAATTTAAAATGCTGAATTTTACAAAATGTTATGCTGCATTTTTGTTTGTAAAATATTGCTTAAACTGTGCGTTTTAAATGTAAAGACACGCTTACTATAAACCCAAATTGAATATATGACTCTGTCCAAATGTCAGCGAACACGGCAAAACGTTTTTGAATCTTTTCTAAAAGTTTAAAATTCTTAAAGCCCTAATAGTAGTTTAGAAGAAAAAGTAAAAGCCTTAAACTCCCAATGCTACCACACAAAAAAAATAAAAAATAAAAAAATTGTCATTTGTAAAAGCTCTATAATTCCTAAAGCCTCCTCGGCTCCCAACGGTAGTATAGAAGAAAAACTAAAAAGCCTAGGAAAATGTACCAATACTGCCAAAGAAAAAAAAAATTTCCGTACCAGTGAAAGTCTGACGAAAGTACCTTAATCTTGGACTTTAACTAAGTTAAAACTTAAGAAAACTTAAATTAAATTACCCCGAATTTTTTTACGTACACATGGGAAGCAGCATGATGTACGTAAAGGTATTTGAATAAACCCATGGACGACCAAACTCAATACCTAAATAGGTCCTGGACGTGAGTTTGACGACTTAACGTTCAGGATCGTTAGTTCGATCGGGGAACTACTGCAGCTCCTCTATAAGAGTGGCTTCTATAGAAGAGAATAAAACAGCCATCGAAAGATAACCATGACCCACACTCAAACCACATACACAAACCGCATTGCTCTTCGCGCGGGTAAAAAAGGGGCGCGTCCTGCTGAGGTTGGAGTGTTATATTTTGACCTTCGACCCAGCCCAAAAATACTATTCCAAGGTAATACACCGGAAGGAAGTGACACATTCCAAAAGCCAGTAATCGAAAGAGATCGCTTGGGCGGATTAAGGCTTATGATATGGGACAAGGTGAAGGTCCCATTGTGCCATTACAGTCATGCACCGGAAGAGAGTAACCTCTGAACTGCATGACAGTTATTTCCGCTTGATGACGATTAAACATTCGATTTCAAAGATCCAGTAGGCGATCGTGTGGGCGTTGAGTTATTATTTAACCTTGTTGAGTTTGGGTCCCAGAGCAGTTGCCAGCAGACTCCCAGAGAGTTAGAGACGAGATGTGGTAGGGAAGGCCACACCCGACCGAGGGGGACCTCGGATACCCCCGATGCAGTTGCCAGCAGACTCCCAGAGGGTTAGAGACGAGATGTGGTAGAGAAGACCACACCCGACCGAGGGGGCCCTCGGAAAAGCCCCGATGGAGTGGACCCCTGGTTGAGCATCTAAGAGAACAAGAAAGACACAACGTGACAGTCATAACAGTGGGGTCAAAATATGAAGTTTATGTTCGGTCTCCAGCATCCTCTCACATGCTAACCTTTCGAACCCTTGCAATAAAGTGAGAGGAAAAAATATATTTGAAAAGAAGTCTTCATGCGTCCTTTCTTCCTGCTTCTTCATCGTTGTGTCGCTGTAGATGACTATATAACAGGAGCTCTGGCCTCAGTGTTCGAAAAATCAGCTACAGAGCTCAAACGACAAAAACTACTAAAATGCAAGCAAACACTACAAATAGCGACATTTAACGTAAGAACCTTAAATAGAATAGGACAACTCCCAGAGCTAATCGCATCGGCCGTAGAACATAAGATAGACATGCATACAAGAACACGGATACACGCACACCAAAGATATCAAATATCACGAAACTGGCAATGGATGGTCGCTCGTCACTGTATCGGCATGGAAAAGCTCTGTCAACGCCGCAGTAGGAGGGGTAGGATTGCTTATAGGACCTAGAGCATTAAAAACGCTAAATACCATTGAGAAAATACAACCTAGGATGATGGCAGCTACTTTTAACGGCAATCCCAGATCAACAATCATCTCCTGCTACAGCCCTACCAATGTTAGTGAAGAAACTGAACTAGACACCTTCTACGATGAGTTATTCTCATTAGTGCGTAGCATCCCGAAACACAACATGTTAGTCATTGGCGGAGACATGAATGCCCAAATCGGGAAAAACGGAAACAACAAATACAGCCTCCACAACACGTCAAATAGGAATGGGCAACATCTAACAAATTTCATGATAGAAAATAGATTAGCATGCCTCAATACAAACTACCAAAAAGGGAGGGCAAACTATGGACATACACGTACGCGAACAATAGTAAAGCTCAGATAGACTACGTCCTTATAAACAAGAAATGGAAAAATAGTCCAATGAATTGCGAGGCATACTCCTCTTTCGAGGGTGTGTCCTCCGATCACCGAATAGTCACGGCGAAAATACTGCTAAGCCTACGAAAAAACGCCAAACGAACAGCGACCACCAAACACTATGACTGGGCCCTTTTGCACAACAGAGATATAAGAGATAAATACGTATTAGAATTAAGAAACAGATTCAAAACACTACAAGAGAAGACGGAAAAAAGTACACCAAACGACGAATATGAAAATTTCGTCAATGCGCACCTCGAGGCAGCAACGAAATGCATTCCAACAAAACTCAAAAACTAAATATAGAGTCCCATGGGAAACTTTAGCGGTGAGAGAAAAACGTGCACTAGTGAAAACAGCCTCCAAAAACTATCGAAAAAACCCAACAAACACAAATGCCTTAAAACTAAAAACGGCACAATATCAATTAGCAGGCATATATATAAAGGAACAGACAGAATACATTCAAAATCAGATAGATAAGATTAGAGACTCGGTGAAAGATAGACAATCTAGGATAGCCTGGGAAACAATAAACGAAGCGAGTAGAAGAAAGAACATAGCCAAAGCAAAATTGAAAGCTGCAAACCAACAAGAAAGAATAAAACTGGGGAAACAGCACTTCGAAAACCTACTAGGAAACCCACCGAAAATAATACATGAACCAATCACCAGAATAATTAGTAAACAATTAGACATTAAACTAGGACCGTTCACACAAGAAGAACTCGATTCGGTTCTCAGAAAAATTAAAAATAGGAAAGCTGCAGGGCTGGACGAGATTCCCCCAGAAGTATGGAAGACCAGACAATTCGACGACATACTGCTCCAACACTGCAACGCAGTATACAATCAAAATCCGATAGATAGATGGATGATGGGATGCATACTCCCCTTCCCTAAAAAGGGGGACGTCGGATTAGCCAAAAACTACCGAGGCATAACACTTTACATCCATAGCAGCCAAAATCTACAATGCCCTACTACGAAACCGCATAGAACCCAAAATCGACAACATACTAAGGAAAAACCAAAATGGCTTCCGAAGAAATAGATCCACGACCACACAAATATTAACCATCCGTAGAATCCTTGAAGGTGTACGGGCAAAAAACCTACTAGCGACATTAATATTTGTCGCTTCGATTCCATTCACAGAGGAAAGATGGAACAAATCCTACTAGCGTACGGCATACCTAAAGAAACCGTAGCAGCAATAACGATTCTCTATAGAAACACCAAAGTAAAAGTACGATCATCAGATGGAGACACAGAATACTTCGACATTGTAGCAGGAGTACTACAAGGGGACACGCTGGCCCCGTACCTCTTTATCATTTGTCTAGACTATGTACTTAGAACATCGATTGACAAAATCAGAGAGAATGGCTTTGAGCTGACGAAGAAAAGAAGCAGAAGGTACCCCGCAAAAACAATTACCGACGCCGACTACGCCGATGACATAGCGATACTGGCAAATACACCCGACCAAGCCGAAACACTGCTGCATAGTTTGGAACGAGCAGCCACAGGCATAGGCCTCTATGTTAATGCACACAAAACGAAATATATGTGCTATAATCAAACGGGGGACATCTCCATCTAGACGGAACCCCTCTTAAACTAGCTGACAGATTCACTTACCTTGGAAGCAGCGTCGCATCAACCAAAAAGGACATCGACACGAGGTTAACGAAAGCATGGACAGCTATCAATAGGCTATCGATTATATGGAAATCAGACCTAACCGATAAAATGAAATGCAGTTTCTTCCAGGCAGCGGTCACATGATACTGCTATATGGGTGCACTACATGGACTCTAACAAAACGGCTGGAGAAGAAGCTAGACGGCAATTACACAAGAATGCTGCGAGCAATCTTGAACAAGTCCTGGCGGCAACACCCCACAAAACACCAACTGTACGGCCTCCTGCCTCCTATCACGAAAACTATCCAAGTTAGACGAACCAGACATGCAGGACACAGCTGGAGAAGCAGGGACGAACTCATAAGAGATGTACTCTTATGAACCCCCACACATGGCCGTGCAAAAGCAGGACGACTAGCACGAACATACATTCAGCAGCTATGTGAGGATACGGGATGTTGTCCTGAAGACCTGCCTAGGGAGATGAACGATAGGGAGGAGTGGCGAGAGAGGGTCAGGGATATCCGTGCTACCAGCACGACATGATGATGATGATATTTCCTTAGAAGCAGGTAATATTTTACTTGATAAAAGGCTTCTGATGACTTTCCGGTTGCATTGTTGGTGGAAACTAGTGCTTTTAGACTAGCTGGTGCTTATTTTTCATCGATTAAGAAAAGTAATGAGCCATATAGAGATTAGTGCAGTAAATTTAAACAAATCCTTCGTGATTTCGAAATAGTTTAGCTGAAAATAATTTAAGAGATTAAAAAGACTCCTTATTTAAAAATACAATAGTTCACCAAAAGATTTTACAAGTAACGGAAAATCAATTTTTTTTTTAAAGTAGAGACATTTTACAGACCTTATTTTCTCCAAACACCACACATTGAAGATTTCTTTTAGCTGCCTTAGTGGTTCGATTCCTAATACCTAACTACTAAGTAAAAGAAATTTTTTTATATGTTCTAAGAATTAGTTGTCACGTGAATTATTATTATTATTATTGTTATTATGTGCAAATTTAATTTGCACACTGGTCTTGTGGGTAGAGTGTTCGCTAATGGTCCGGGAGAAGGGGGTTCAATCCCAGATCGAGTCATACCAAAGACTTTAAAAAATGGTACTTGATACCTCCTTGCTTATCACTCAGCCTTATAAGGTATGTATCAAGGGTAAAGTGGAGCAATCCCGGGAAAGGAGTAGCGCCCTCCCCTACACCTCGGTGAAGTAGCTATTGAAAAGGGAGCCTTCGGGTCACCCTCGAATACGGTCGCCAACTTTATTATTATTATTATTATAAGCTTAGAGAAACCACATAACGATGACCAAAGAAGTAATTATCATTAAATAAGAATTGTAACTTTACGCCATATAATCGTGTATAAATCATTTTATCCTAAAATTGTTTACTAATGATTATTATTAATTACTTGAAACCATATAACTGTGTGGAAACAAATGATTATCATAAAATAGAAATAATTATTTGGTATTTGTGTATAAATCATTTTATCCTAAAATTGTTTACTAATGATTATTATTAATTACTTGAAACCATATAACTGTGTGGAAACAAATGATTATCATAAAATAGAAATAATTATTTGGTATTTGTGTATAAATCATTTGTAGCAGATAAAGAATGTTTGAAACGATGTAATAGATTCCTAGAGTCGCCTTTAAATTTGTACATGGAATATGTACAAGCTTTCGAACGAAAATGCTTTTGCTACACCCCAATAAATGTTACTTCGATTTATAAAAGAATGCTGATACTCGGTCTTCAGTAGCAACGTAAATTTTATTGGCATTATACACATAAAGAAAAAAAAAAGACAAAATTCTAACTTTATCATTTTGCAAATTTGTGTCATGAAAACGTATTCCAGTATCACCATATGATTGCACGCGTTTTGATATGTGCGGATCGCTGAGGAAAAATACATCAAGTAAAAGAAGAAAATAAATGAATTGAAAGAAAAAAAAATTATAGAATGAAAAATAACATTGATAATAACTGCGCGAATTATACAGCACTCAGCTGAGGCTTTGTGAATAAATGCAAAGAGGCTTTCATTTTGAAACACTGGGAAATTTTAACGCAAGGATCCGTAAATGCTACCAAATCGATCTTCAAATTGGAGAAGCATTCTTTTAAATGCTACGAACTGGCTGGTAGACGTTGCTCCAACTATAAATACGTTGATTCTGTGAGTAGCTTTATGGAACAAAGCCTTCAACAAGGTTTGACATGTCGTAAAATCAATCATTCAATAACTACGACCTGGGATAAACTGATTGGTTGGTTGGTTTCTTTGTTTAATGGTATATCAACCTTTGTAGGCTATTTAATGCCAAAGCCATTCTTCTAGAAAAACAGTAGTGGTACTATTTAACCCATAGCTGGGAGGATAAGAGGGTTCATACCTTTCCCAAGGGTATTTGCCCGAAAGTGAACGTAATAGCGCGACTGGAATACGAACTCGCAGTCCATCGCTTTAACCATTACATCACGAAGTCGGTGGTCGTACACTGCTGTCTTGTGGGGTGCTACCTCCAAAATTTGTTTAAAATAGCTCGCGGAATTCTTGTATAGCTCCCATTTAACATTTTATCAATGCATTTCATTTACGTTTATGTGGTTCATGGCACTGCAGAAGTAAACACGAACTAATAAGCGACGTCCTCTTATGGACTCCTTCACATGGACAACTCATTGTTAGCCCACCCGCAAATAATTATATACACCAGCTCCAGAGGTGCCCGTGGTGTAATGGTTATCAACGTGGGAAATGGACAAGGTGACAGGAGTTCAAATCCTGGACTAGGCTGATTGCATTTCACAAAGCATTAATACCCTTGGGAAAAGCATGAATCCAATTATTCTCCCTCCAGCTATGGGTAAATAGTTGGGCAGACTGTTTTTTTTTTGCCTTAGTTAGGCAACCAGTCTAGGAAAAGGAAAACTCTGAATTCAAAACTGTTAAATTCCGCGAAAAATTGACCTTGTGTCACATCCTGCCCGAACGGAAGGGTTGGTAAATACATACACCAGCCCTGTTTGAACACTGGATGCTGTCTAGAAGACTTACCAAGGTCAATGGATTATCGGGATGAATGGCGAGAAAAGGCCAGGGAACTCTGTACTGTCAGCGCGACTTGATTATGATGATCTCTTTTGAGAAGGATAAAGCGTTATCCATGTAGACGTTTGCATAGAGTTGCTTCAAATTATTTGCGCTGAAAAAAAATGTTGTCATATAAGAGCTAAATCGTTACATTCTATGAGAAAATGTTTACTAGCTAAATGTATTTGCTATGCTATACATTGTGGTTGTTCTTCTTGTTTAAGTATAAAAGTGTGAATAAGTCTGGTGTGATGAAAACGCAATCAGGAGATAGTGATTTATTCTTTTCTCGGATATTCTAAAGCTTGTTATCCATTCACCTAGAATGCGTTTTTCTTTTAAGTTCATTGTGTATGCTATTATTCCAAAAATTTATCGGTTTTCGATTTCAAATCAGTGTATTAAATATTTACTTTCTTCTTGATTTTGGTTTCTTTTTGTTTCCTTGAGGTTTTCGATCCAGTATACAAGAATCTCTTTTGGATTGGCTATTACGTTCACTTTCGGACTAATGCCCTTGGGAAAGGTATGAACCCCCTTATCCTCCCAGCTATGGGTTAAATAGTACCTGTACTGTTTTAAAAGGACGGCTTTAGCATTAAATAACCTACAAAGGTTAATATGCCATTGAACAAAGAAACCAAATCAGACCAAACCAAACCAAATCAAATATTTTGTGTTGAATATAGAAATCAATCAACCAAGGAGCACAAAGTTTTCGAAATCTAATAATTTTCCGATATTTTCAGAGATTTCTTGGGTGTGAAGATATTGCAAAAATGAATGAGATTTTATAGGGTATCGTTTGCTATTTAACAATAATGTATATATTTTACTAACACCTCAGCCACAAGCAAGATGCGACACAAGGTCAATTGTTAAGTGAATCTTAAAAGGTTTAAATGCAGAGTTTTCCTTCTCCCAGACTGGTTGCCATACCAAGGCTAAAGAGCCAAATCTGCCCAGTATTTACCCATAGGTGAAGAGAGAATTCATACCAAGGTTAAAGAGCCCAATCTGTCCAGTATTTACCCATAGGTGAAGAGAGGATACATGCCAAGGTTAAAGAGCCCAATCTGCCCAGTATTTACCTATAGGTGAAGAGAGAATACATACCAAGGCTAAAGAGCTCAATCTGCCCAGTATTTACCCATAGGCGGAGAGAGAATACATACCAAGTTTAAAGAGCTCAGTCAGTAATTCTTCAGAATGTATAAGTGCCGGAAGATTATCAAAACGAGAAACTGTTTGCCGTAATACGTAATTTTAATCTCCGCTTTGTTCACCAATGGTCCGGAAGACCTGGGTTCAATCCCAGGTCGCGTCATACCAAAGACTTAAAGAATGGTCCTTGATACCTCCTTGCTTAACACTCGACAATATAAGGTAAGTATCGACAACATACTTAGAAAAAACCAAAATGGCTTCCGAAGAAATAGATCTACGACCTCACAAATACTAACCATCCGCAGAATCCTTGAGGGTGTACGGGCAAAGAACCTACAAGCGACATTAATATTTGTCGACTTTACCAAGGCTTTCGACTCCATTCACAGAGGAAAGATGGAACAAATCCTACTAGCGTACGGCATACCTAAAGAAACCGTAGCGGCAATAACGATTCTCTATAGAAACACTAAAGTAAAAGTACGATCACCAGATGGAGACACAGAATACTTCGACATTGTAGCAGGAGTACTACAAGGGGACACGCTGGCTCCGTATCTCTTTATCATTTGTCTAGACTACGTACTTAGAACATCGATTGACAAAATCAAAGAGAATGGCTTCGAACTGACGAAGAAAAGAAGCAGAAGATATCCCGCAACAACAATTACCGACGCCGACTACGCCGATGACATAGCGATACTGGCAAATACACCTGACCAAGCCGAAACACTTCTGCATAGCCTGGAACGAGCAGCAGCAAGCATAGGCCTCTATGTTAATGCACACAAAACGGAATATATGTGCTATAACCAAACGGGGGACATCTCCACTCTAGAAGGAACCCCTCTTAAACTAGTAGACAAATTCACGTACCTAGGAAGCAGCGTCGAATCAACCGAAAAGGACATCGAAACGAGGTTAACGAAAGCATGGACAGCTATCAATAGGCTATCGACTATATGGAAATCAGACCTAACCGATAAAATGAAACGCAGTTTCTTCCAGGCAGCGGTCACATCGATACTGCTATATGGATGCACTACATGGACGCTAACAAAACGGCTGGAGAAGAAACTAGATGGCAATTACACAAGAATGCTGCGTGCAATCCTCAACAAGTCCTGGCAGCAACACCCCACAAGACACCAACTGTACGGCCACCTGCCCCCTAT
>OY757906.1:114151535-114166535 GCA_963585895.1 Sepioteuthis lessoniana
TTCACTTAGCGTTAATGCTCTTTGGAAAGGCGTAAAGCCATGTTTTCTCCACTTTAGTTATGAATAAATATAAGCGAAAACTGGGTTCTTTAGTCTTAGTAGAACAACCAGTCAAAAGGAAAACTCAATTGAAACTAACTGTACTCCGCGTAAAATTGACTTTTTGTCGCATCCTACCCGCCTTCGATCTGTTAAGTATTTATATATATATATATATATATATATATATATATATATACATATAAGTTGGCTTACCTATGTCTTAGATGACTCTAAGGTTCCATTTTCAATAGCTACTACAGTAAAGAGTAGGAGAGGGCACTTCTCCTTTCTCTGGATTTGCTCCACTGACCCTTGATCAATACCTTATAATGCTGAGTGTTAAGCAAGGAGGCACCTACTACCATTTTTGAATTTTAGGTATGACTCGACCAGGGATTGAACCCCGGTCCCCGGACTATTGGCGAACACTCTATTATGCCAATGGACCGATATATATGACATTGATGAAATATTGAATAAAACAATTTTCAGTTCTCCTCCACCGTTCCAGTTACAGTGCTCAACACACACACTCCCATGGGGGAGCGTATATATTGTCATCTACAGGCAGACTGTTTCGTTGTATCACAACTCTTCAGAGTGGCTAGACACGTAGGACGCTTGAAGCTGGGATCGAAACCCGACCAACACCAACCAACAGACGAATGGTGACAGGGGATCAAATAAGTATGTGCAATTGGCGCTATTTGATGATAAGTATATATATATATATATATAGTAATCGTTCGTTGTTGGTTTTTTCACATCAGTGGACGCCAACCTTAAAGATAAAGCACTAGTTTCCTTTTGGAACTTTATGATCCTGGCCGTTGACCTCGAATCTGTGGAACTTCGCCGTTGACCAAACTTCGGATTAATCCAGCTTGTTTTATATCCACCATGCTGCATAACCCATAAAATAGCTGCTGTACAGCCACCTGCTTCCTATCTCATGAACCATCCCACGAAGACAAGCAAGATATTCGGGACACTACTGAATAAGCAAGGAAGAACTCATAAGCAATGTTCTCGGATGGATTTCCGGAAATGGATGTACCAGTATTAGCAGACCAGCAAAGACTTACATGAGCTCTCTGCAGACAGCCTAGAAGACCTTCCAAGAACGATGGATGACAGGGACAGATTGCATGAGAGAGAATCGAGAAACTCCGTGCTGTCAATAGGACTTGATAATCACACACACACACACATATATATATATATATATATATATAAAGTAAAGTGAGTAAAGTTGACGACCTTAGACGAGGGTGACCCGAAGGTTCCCTTTTCAATAGCTTCTACGCCGAGGTGTAGGGAGGGTGTTACTCCTTTCCATGGATTGATCCACTTTACCCTTGATCCTTTAATTTATAGGTGGCATCAAGGTGGCGTAAACAACCATTTTGAGTCTTTGGTATGGCTCGACCTAGGATTGAAACTGGGACTCCTGGGCCATTGGCGAACAATATATATATATATATATATATATATATATATATATATATATATATGCAACATCGTTCGTAAGGTATAGCCACTGAACAGAAACAATTGAGCATAGCAATAAAAACTATGCAATAGTTTGTTCTTTTTCAGCAAATCAGTTGATCCCTTTAAAAAGAATGGCTGCTTATGAAGATCAAGTCCGCAAATTCCTTATCAGAATTCCCCGTTTTAAAGATTTTTCAAGCAATTAATTTGTTTCCTGTACAAATGAGTTTGTTTAAGGCTACGCTTTCAATTTAATATTTCTTCTTTTTTATGACATAATTTCGCTTTCTCCAGGCAGCAGACAACATTTTCAACGCCATCTTGATGCGAAAAAGAACCAGAATGAAAATGTGTGCAAGACTTTCATTGTCGCAGACATATTTTATCTTTATTTTTATTTTATTCTGTTAATTTTTTTTTATCCTTGATTCATTTATTATTTTTTTGTGCATGCGTGTCTGTCATACTTCGATGTCTCATTTGTGCTGCTCTCTCTCTCTCTCTCTCTCTCTCTCTCTCTCTCTCTCTCTCTCTCTCTCTCTCTCTCTCTCTCTTTTCCAATAAAATCCCAGATACCCAAGTGAAAAAAAAGTCTTCTGTCTGAGCTTTTTTTTTTTGGTTTTCCATAGTTTGTGTTGGATTTCTCTAAAGAGCTCATACGAGCGATCGGCAAGAATCGATTTTGCTTGAGGGGGAAGGGGCAGGGGACGCAAAAATAAAGTAGAAAAAAAAAACAGAACAAAAAAAAAAGAGAGAAAGACGATCGATGAGTGAACGAAAGAATAAATGATTGAAAGAATGAATAGCCAAGTAAATGAATTTAACTCATGCCAAATTGATCTGCCAGACGTACCGGAACGGCAATGTTACATATCATTTTGCGCGAATACTAATACTAATGCTACTTATAATAATAATAATAATAATAATAATAATAATAATAATAACGCTACAAACAATAGTAATACTTAATATTGATAGCAATATTGTGACTTCTTCTCCTGCAACTAATTCAGATAATAATAATAATTATTCAGAAACTTATGTTGCCACTAATAACGCCACTATTACAATATTAACATCGTTTGTTTGCTATTTAATGGCATATCAACCTTATCAGGTTATGTAATGCCGAATCCATCCTTTAAGAAGGACATTAGTGGTACTATTTAATCCATAGATGGGAGGGATAAGAGGCTTCATACCTTTCCCAAGGGTATTTATCCGAAAGTGAATGTAATAGCACGACTGGAGTTCGAACTCGCGTACCACGATTCCGCGGTCCAGCACTTTAAACATTACACCCCTATTAGCAATAATTATATTGCAGTTCATATTACATATTACATAATATAATGACTATTCTGCAGCAGATTCAGGAATTACTATCCCGAAGCAATTCTACTAGAGCTTGCATACAAGTACAACTATTATTATTTCTAATAATTATTTTAAAAAAAATATCAATGATTATACGACTATGTATATTAATACTTAATAAAATCTGGTTGCTACTACTAATACCATTAATAACTGTTATGATTACTCTGGCCGACAATTATTTATTTTTCATTAATAATAATAATGATAGAGACGAAACCATCTATCACATAATAAGCGAATGCAGCAAATTAGCACAAAGGGAGTATAAGGCGAGACACACCTGGATCGGCAAAGTGATCCACTGGGAAATGTGCAAGAAATTTAAATTTGACCATACCCACAAATAGTATATGCACAAACCAGCACCTGACTAGCATAAACTACTATGGGACTTTGACACACACACGGATCCCCTAATCTCGGCCAGAAGACCAGACCTTATAACAATTAATAAAAAAAAAGAGAATTTGCAAAATTGTCGACTTTGCTATCCCAGCTGACCACAGAATAAAACTGAAGGAATGAGAAAAGAAGGATAAGTACCTCGACATTGCTAGAGAATTGAAAAAGCTGTGGAACATGAAAGTGACGATTGTACCAATTGCGATTGGTGCTTTTGGCACAATAACTAAAGGATTATTAAAAGGCCTGGAGGACTTGGAAGTTGGGGCACGGGTAGAGACTATCCAAATGACAGCATTACTGAGAACGGCCAGAATACTGAGAAGAGTCCTAGAAACTTGAGGAGACTTGCTGTCACTCAGACAGAAAGACCAGCAGCTAATACTGATGTTAAAAGCTCTACAAGAGACGAAATAATGATAATAAGCGAATGCAGCAAATTAGCGAAAAAAAAGTATAAGACTAGACGTAACTGGATGGGGAAGGTGATTCACTGGGAGTTGTTAAGAAATTAATTTGACCATCACGAACAAGTGGTACAAGTGCACAACCCCGAATCCGTCCTGAAGCCTGAGATGCATAAAATTCTCAGGGATTTTGAGGGAAAAAAAGATCATCTAATCTCAGTCAGACGACTACCCTATTGATGGTCAACAACAAAAAATAGAACCCGCCGAATAATGGACTTTGCCGTCCCAAGAGACGGCAGAATAAAATTTTCAAAAAGCGAAAAGAGAGATAAATATCTGGACAAAGTTTGAGAATTGAAAAAGCTTTGGAACATGAACGTTACGGTGATGCTAATTGTAATTGGTACACTTGGAGCAATCCTTAAAGGATTGTTAAAAGAAATGGAAGACTTGAAAATATGAAAACAAGTGAAGACCATTCAGACTACAGCATAGTTAAGATCGGCCAGAATACTGAGAAGTGTCCTGGAGACTTGAGGAGACTTGCTGTCTCTCAAACACCAGAGAAAAACCATCAGCCAACGTTTGTGTGGGAAACTCTCAAAAGAAGAATAACAATATGATAATAGCAACAATAACATTGGGACTAGTAAAAGAATAACTATGAGTGGTTGAGAAAGATGATAGACTGAGAACTGTGCAAACGACTCGGGTTTGATTAAAGGTTTAAGCACAAACGATAATCTAACTGAAAAAAAAATGAAAGCATGAAATCATCTGGGACATTGAGATTCAAAATGGAATCCTCAATCTAGGAAAAATACAAAAACTAAGATTTGGATGGAAATACTTGAAATCATATGACTGTGAGCAAACAAATTATCATTGAATAGAATCATCACTGAATTGAATTACCATGACAAGAAAATCTGGCGAACACTTATGCATGACAAACGGAAACACTGAACGGCTGTTTCGACCTTATTAGGTCTCATCAGCAATATATACCGTGATCTCCACCACTTGAAATCAAACTAGTTAATTTGGCGTCACTTGAGTGCGGTATGGACTAATGACTCAGTTGAAGAGTTTCGGTTCTGCAATCTGTGGTCACTGGTTCGATCTCCTAGTGGTGGAGATCACGGTATACACTGCTGATGAGACCTAATAAAGTCGAAACAGCTGCCCAGTGTTTCTGTGCGTAAGTGTTCACAGGATTTTCTGGTCATGGGAATTCAATTCACAATATAGTTCCTCTACTTAAAAAAGAAAATATAGAATTATTACTGTAGAAACCCTTTTTTATTGTATTAAGAATTGTTACTTTCAGTATAATTTTTTTACCAAGAATTATTATAATTGACTACTTGAAACCATATCATCATCATCATCATATCGTGACACTAGCACGGATATCCCTGGCCCTTTCACGCCACTCATCTCTATCGTTCATAGCTTCTGGCAGGTCCTCAGGGCTACATCCCGTATCCTAACAGAGCTGCTGTTTGTAGGTTCGAGATGGTCTCCCTGCTTTTGCGCGGCCGTGTGAGGGGCTCCTTAAGAGAACATCACTTTTGAGATCGTCCCTGCTTCTCCAGCAGTATCCTGCATATCTGGTTCGTCTAAGTTTGATAGATTTCGTGATGGGAGGTAGGTGGTCGTACAGCTGCTGCTTTGTGGGTTGTTGCCTCTGGGACTTGTTCAATATTGTTCGCAGCATTCTTGTGTAGTTGCCGTCAAGCTTTTCCTCCATCCGTTTAGTCAGCGTCCATGTAGTGCATCCATATAATAGTATCGACGCGACCGCTGCTTGGAAGAAGCTGCGTTTCATTTTATCGGTCAGCTCTGACTTCCATATGACCGATAGGCTACTGATAGCTGTCCATGCCTTTGCTAGTCGCGTGTCGATGTCTTTTTCGTTTGATGAATTTCTTGTAAATTATTGGCCTCAGCTCTTATCAAGAGAGGCTAGGTTTATAGTCAGGCGCCTGATACACCTCTTTTTAGGGGAATGCCAACGGGGTCCGAGGCATTTTTGCGCTTACTAAGCGTGTCAGGGCAACGGCCCAGCGCCTTCACCCACCTAAATATCGGCCTTGTGCCATACTCGCTCGTTCGGTAGAGCGTACGACAAATATCTGTCTAAATTGTTAGTATTAGATTGAAACACTCGATGCCTTATAACTGAGTGCAAACACATTGTTATAGACAAATGAAAAGTGCGGTTAAAAAATGATCGCAATGGGGCGTCGAAAATTGATTGATTGATTTATTTCAATCTGTCAAAGATTATTTTATGTCTAGTGATTAGGGGATTTCATTCATTGTACGTTCTTTCTTATATTTTTGTGTAACAGTTTCTTAAGGGTTTTTGTTTTTATTTCATTCTTTTTTTTCTTTGTGTTTTTTTTTTTTTTGTTCTTGGACCTATCAAATACGAATGATTTTTTAAGTAGATCTGTTTGGCAGGTACTACCATTCTAGAAGTAATGGCTATTAAAGGGTACTTGGCACTACCCACATTTCCAGAACTTGGACCTATCGAATACGAATAATTTTTAAGTAGATCTGTTTGGCGGGTACTGCCATTCTGGAAGTAATGGCTATGAAGGGGTACTTGGAACTACCCACATTTCCAGAACTTGGACCTATCGAATACAAATAATTTTTAAGTAGATCTGTTTAGCGGTTACTACCATTTTCGAAGTAATGGCTATGACGGGGTACTTGGCACTGCCAACATTTCCAGAACTGGAACTTTACTATCAGATGAAGTTTATTGTCATACATTGGAGACTTCTATGGACGAGGGTCTTAGTCCTCCTGCCGGAGATACCGACTGCGTATTGTAAATTCCACCGAAAGTGCTGGTTAAAAATGAAAGTAGTTATGATTATAATAAAACATTTACAAACGAATTAGATTAAATAACACATAAGGAGATGATATATCGTTAAACAAATAAACCAACGTCGCTCTCTCAACCTCTCTATCTCTCTCTCTTTTTCTGTCTGTCTATCTGTCTGTCTGTCTGTCTCTCTCTCTCTCTCTCTCTATATATATATATATATATATATATATATATATATAGTTAGTTAGTTTATGGGCCCTATGTATACAGGATGATTGAAAAGTAACTCCCGAATATTAAATTCTTATAGTTTATTTCTTTACAATAACTTCTACGGGTGAATTACGAGTATTTTAAGATAGGGAGTTACTTTTCAGTCAGACTGTATATCTTTAGTTATGAAAATTGGAATTTCTACATGAAATAATCCAGGAGTTGATATGTCATTAAACAAATAACCCTTACTCTCTCTCTCTTTCTCTTTCTTTCTCTCTCTCTCTCTCTCTCTCTCTCTCTATATATATATATATATATATATATATATATATATATATATATATATATCACTCGCACGATGTGTACATCATTAGTTTGGTACATCTGAAGTTTTCATTTAAATAACCAATAAGGATAATAATGAAAAGTTTGAAAAATAATGGGGTATCTGTAGTTAAACAAATAACCCTCTCTTTCTCTCTCTTTCTCTCTCTCTCTCTCTCTCTCTCTCTCTCACACACACACACACACAAACACACATATACACACACACACATACACTCGTGCTATGTACATATCATTTGCTATGTATATTGGAAATTTCTACATTAAATAACCCAGAAAGAGTTGATATGTCATTAAACAAAGAAACCAAATCAAACTTAATAACGAAAAGCACATAAAATATAATAATATATGACATATAAATATATAATATATATAATAATAATTATATTATATGATAATAACAAGATTTAAAATTCTTATAATAATCAGATGTTATTATCATGATAAGATCTATAAAATGATATATAACATATTCTTAATACAACTGGTACTTGTATTATTACTTATAACATTGATTATACTACAACTTCTTTACAACTTCTAATACAATGCAGTTGCTGTTACAACGACAACTTTTATAGCTGCTAATAATAATCCGATCGTATGCAGAAAAGTTCGCAGTGATTGTCTTGTTGCGGGACAATTAGCTATTGATGCACATAAGCTATTTTTTGTGGTAAATTTAGCCGCATAATAATAAGAACGTTTTTGTCGATGGACTTAATTACTTTTATTTAACGGAGCCATTTGCGCGTAGCAAAGGGGAAATAAAAAAAAAGGAAAGAAAAGAAACTAAACAAGCAAATGAATTGAAAAAAAAGAGAAAAAAAAATACTAATAGAAGAAGATAGAAAAAAAAACTTATATGGGAAATGAAGAAAAGGGAAAAAAAGATGAAGATATAAAGAACTCATCGAGTCAATGAAGAAAAAAATAAAAGAGAAATAGATGAACGGTTTAGCAAGCCAATTAAAAAGAAAAAAAGAGAATATAGCAGATTTTTAAACGTGGGTAATGGTTTGATTTCTTTGTTTAATGGCACATCAACCCTTGTGGGTTACTTAAAGCTAAAGCCATCCTTGTTAAAGAACAGTAGTGATACTATTTAACACATAATTGGAGGGATAAGGGGGTTCATATCTTTTCCTTGAGTATTTGTTCAAAGGTTGTAAGTAATTGCGCGAATAGAGATCGAACTTGCTTATTACGATGTCACAGACCTGCACATTACCAACAGATACTGATTGATTGATTGATTGATTTTAATGACATATAATTATTTATTTATTGCATGACTAAGTGTGAGGGGATTGAGTTCCCTCAATATTTCTATTTTCATTTTTTTGGGTAAAGTAAAGAAAAGTAGGTGACCTTAGTCGAGGGTGACCAGAAGACTCCCTTTTCAATAGCTACTACACCGAGATGTAGAGGAGGGCGCTATTCCATTCCCTGGATTGCTCCACTTTATCCTTGATCCTTATCTTATAATGCTGAGTGTTAAGCAAGGAGACATCAAGTACCATTTTTTGAGTCTTTGGTATGACTCGACTAGGGATTGAACCCGGTCTCCCGGACTATTGGCGAACACTCTACTCTTTGCACACTTCAAGTATTCTTATCTAATACCAATAATTATGGTTTCAAGCAAATACTTCTATTTTAGAATAGCCGTTTGTTTATACAGAATTTTATCGTTTAGAATATTCCCATCAAATACAAATAATTATATGGTTTCAAGTAATTATTTCAATTTAATAATACTCATTTGTTTGCACATAGTTATATGGTTTCAAGAAATTATTTCTATTCAATAACAGTCATTTCCTTGCATACATTTTTATGGTTTCAGGTGACTAATAATCCTTAGTAAACAATTGTAGCTGTCATATTAACAAGTCAAAGATTCCATACTAACAAGCAATGGACTAAAGAGTACCAATTCTGTCCTAGAAGGATTGCATTAAATAATCCACAAAGATTATTAGGTCATTAAACAAAGAAACCAAATCAAACCAATCATCTCAAAATGTCATATTTATTTTAATTATTTTCAATTTTCAATTCCCACATCATTGGGGATTAGTTTTTGTAAATAAAAATTCATCTCCATATACTTCCCTATTCCCTCATATTGAACCAATTAGAAATTTCAAATAGCGATTGACATGTTTTGCTTTGGTTTGGTTTATTTATTTAACGGCATATCAACTCCTTATGGGTTATCCAATGCCGAAATTTTATTAATTTATAAATGTTTGATTACAAAGGTGTGGTTTGGTTTCTTTGTTGAATAGCATATCAACGTTTGTGGATTATTTAATGACAAAGCACCCCTTGTAAAAGAACAGCAGTGATACTACAGGGTGTCTCAAAATAAACGCAACCCATTAACATAATAATAATTTATAACTGAGACAAGCGCAATGGCGGTCATTTGGAACACATCCCGCAGAAAATGCATCCTTTGAGCTAGTGACATCAAATCAAAGTTTTTTTTTAATTATTATTATATCAGCTGCCAGGGCATGCAATCATTTTTTTGAGTTTCTTGTCTCAGAAATAAATCATTATCATATTAATAGGTATCATCAATTTTAAACAGTTTTCAATGATTTTGTCTCCATATAAGTTGTAATGCAAAAAATTTTCCTCTCTTGTTCAAGGCAATGTAATTAAGGATTAACAGTTGTTATCGTATACTATTTTCAAATCTGAAACAACCCCCCCCCCCCCGAAAAAAACACAACATTACGTAGAGTTATTAGCAGTCACATGGGTCTCATGTATATTGAGACACCCCATATTTGTTAAAATCATAACTATGTTTTCAATGTTTGATTGCAATCATTTCTTTGAATCACGCTTATTCCTTGACTATAGTAATAAGAATAGCACAAAACAAAAACAGCTAAATCAAAGCAAAAATTGATAAGACGCAAAAAAAAAAAACAGTTAAAAATTATGTAGTGATAGAGACGAAACGCTCTAACTCATATTAAGCGAATACAGAAAATTAGGGCAAAGAGAGTATATAAGACTAGACACGATTGGGAGGGGAAAGTAATCCACTGGGAATTGTGCAAGAAGCTTAAATCAAACCATATGGACAAATAGTATATGCACAACCTTGAATCTGTCCTGGAAAATGAGACGAACAAATTTCTCTCGGATTTTCCGATACAAACGGATCACATACTGTCGGTCAGACGACCAGACCTAGTGATAGTCAACAGAAAAAGAGAACCTGCTGAATAGAGGACTTTGCCGACCCAGCTGACCACTGAATGAAATTCAAAGATAGTAAAATGAGAAATAAATATCTTGACCTTGCTAGTGAACTAAAAAAACTGTGGAACATGAGGGTGACAGTGAGACCAATTGAAATTGTACACCCAAAGGATTGGTAAAGGGACTTAAAGACTTGGAAATAAGAGGACAAGAAGAGACCATCCAGACAACTGCATTATTAAGATCGGCCATATTGCTGAGAAGAGTCCAAAAGACTTTCTGTCACTCAAACTCCAGTGAGAAACCATCAGCAATCATTTTGGAGAAAAAATCTCAAAAGAGTAAAATAATAATAATAATAATAATAATAATAATAATAATAATAATAATCGGTTTGCCGAGTGATATGGTATCAATTATCCCTATCAATTGCTAATATCTTATGCATAATTATATGATTTCAAGTAACTATTTCTGTTTAATAAGTATCATTTGCTTGGAACAGTTACATGGTTTCAAGTAGATAATAATAATCCCTACGAAAATAATTATAGCTTCATGTAATCATTCTTACAACAAATAACTTACATTTAGATAGTATCACGTTTTCTCATCGAATACAATTAATTTTTAAATAGATCGATTTGACTCACAGATAGGAGTCTCACAAGTACTACCACTCAAGTTCAGAGAGGAACTGAAAGTAATGGCAATGATGAAGTACCCCAGACTACACAGAGCTTTAAAACTGGATCGTCACCATCAGATATAGTTTAGTGTCATACCCCGGACACTATTTTTAAGTGGGTAAGACCCCCTTTAAAGAAGGATACAATTAGAGTATTTTAACCGATTCAATCGGTTAGTGAACATTTATAGTCATATAATAATCCTCAGATGCCAGAAACATTTACCTCTTGATGACATTTTGAATTTATAGCTTCTTGAAACCAGAATCCTCATTTAGGCCTCCCAAAGAAACTTGCTTAAATTTCCAATCATGATGAAGGTTTCTAACGACTATTCAACATATTTAATCTGGCGGGATCGCTCTCTCTCTCTCTATATATATATATATATATATATATATATATATATAAATACAGAGTGCGGAAGAAGAAATGGAATAATTTTAAAAACTTTTAAAAATCTGATTAGTCAAATTTTTGAAAAAAAAAAACAAAAAACGGGATAATCAAAATTTTTAATGGTTAGCTCAATTATTAAAGCACTTTTTTAAAAATTAAAATTCAGCTCAATATGAGTGAGCAAGTAAAGAAACGACGAAGAATTTGTGATTTGCTTGACGCTGAAACAAAGCTAAAGTATCTTTGTCTACCGTATACAAAGCAAAGAAAAACGTTTAAGAGAAAAGGGATTTTCACGGAAAAATAGGGTGTGGAGGATTGAACAAAAGACGAAAAGAAGGCTTTTTAACTGCTCTCGCTACGGCGATTAACAAGGAACTCACAACTTCAATAGAAAAGAACTTTAATGAACAGAAAGTCTACGAGAAAACGGTGAGGACAGCAGTTAAACAAAATTTAAGCCCTGACCTTAAACCCCTTGATTATGCTATTTGGAGCGTTTTAGAAAACTAAACATACAACTCCCCATTCAAATATCGGTTGGTTTAAGACTGCTATTGAGGAGGAATGGAATAAAATGTCAGAAGAATTTATTTTGAAGGTATCCAATTCGTTTCAACGGCGTGTTGCTACAACAATTGAAAAAAAATGGTTGCCATATTGAGTAAATTTACTGTTTTGCGTCTCTAATCTTATTTTGTTGTTTATTTTAAAAATTAAAATGAATCTTTTTTTATTATAGAGTCATTTATTATTTTACAAGAATAATCTTAATTTTGGTTCGGTTCGTTTTGGTTTTATGGCATATCAACTATTGTAGGTTATTTAATGCTAAATTCATTTTTATACATATAAACAGTTCTATTTCAAACAATTCAGTTTTGCATAAGTACATTATTTAGTTCTACTTAACCTAAAGATAGGACCCAATCAGGTGCTACTACTCCGGGCCAGAGTGGATCTAGTACTCTGCATTCCCCAAAGCACAAGCATTACTGGACCCTCGTCATCAGATAGTTTAGCGTCATTCACCAGGACACTCGTTGGGAGAGTCTCCTAATCCTCTGCAGAGATGCAGTCGGTGTATTCTACAGTCCCAGCCAACTGGGCAATCCTGATTTTGCTTCCGCACCCTGTATATATATATATATATATATATATATGTATATATATATATATATATAACAAGGCATCAAGAAACCATTCAACTTGTGAAAAAGCTTTGCTAATTATCACTCTGTAGCAGGCGCCATATATCAATAATTACTCAGCTGAGGCTATCCCGGAATGGTGTCTCACATCAAATGGTGATCTAGAAGATCTTTGTACGATTGATCTAAAGTTCAAATCATCCACGAAGCAGTTAGTGTTTCATTCGCGTTAATCCCTTTGGAAAAGTAATCTATCTCTTTTCTTTCCAACTATGGTTAAATAGTGGGGCAAATTGGATTCTTTGACCTTGGCTCGGCAACCAGTCTAGAATATGGAAAATTATGAATTCAAACCAGCTTTACTCCACTTAAACATTGATCACGTGCCGCACCCTGATCGTGGCGGGGGGGGTAAAGTAATCAGAAGAGAAAGAATAATCAAGTTCTCAGTAACGACCAAAGTCATTGTTTTAGAAAAGGATTTAACGAAAGAACTTTGCCGTCAATCAATATCAATCATTTGGAAGATTTTCAGGAGGTGCCCGTGGTGTAATGGTTATCTTCGTAGGAATTGGACACGGCGACACGAGTTCAAATCCTGGACGAGACTGATTGCATTTCACATAGCACTAATACCCTTGGGAAAGGTATGAATCCAATTATTCTCCCTCCAGCTATGGGTAAATAGTAGGACAGACTAGGTTCTTCAGTCTTGGAGAGGCAACTAGTCTAAGAGAAGGAAAACTCTGAATTCAAACCTGTTAAACTCCGCTTAAAAATTGACCTTGTGCCCGAGCGGAGGGGTTGGGTAAATAGGATCATTTGGAAGATTTTATATGTCGATCCACTACTTATGCCCAAGCAATTTGATGTATAGCTACCATATTTGGCAAGGATATTTATTGAACAAAGTTTACTGTTAGCACAGAGTGTTTGTTCATAATGAAAAAAGGCTGTTATCGAGAAGGAGTTTCCAGCAACAATAAAAGAATCACCAGGAAGCTATGTTGCTGCAAGAATTAATTACTCATACAAAATCTGAATTTCTGAACTTCAAAAGAAAAAAATAGAACGAATTATTTGTTTTACTAAAATAACCAATCACATGTAATAAAATATTATTTATTAGATCTATTCGTAGTTAAAACTGGAGATGTAAAATAATGGCACAGCATTATTACTTACTTAGCACTAAGAATCTGGACAAAAAACAAAAATGTTTAAATCAATAACTCTCCAAAGTTTCACTTCCTTGAATTTTAATTTGATTTCTTTGTTTTAATTGCATATCAACCTTCTTGGGTTATTTAATGCCGAAGCCATCCTTGTTGAAAAAAATTAATGGTACTATTTAACCCATAGCTGGGAGGGGGGATAAGGAGGTTCATGCCTATGCTAAATGTATTAGCCCGAAACTGAACGGAAAAGCGCGACGGGAGTTCGAACTCTCTTACTAGAATATCGCAGACCAGAACGTTAACAACGACGCTACGGGGGACTCTTTAATTTTCTCAAATATTTCTCAATAAATGTCAATGAAATTTTTCAAGATAATATTAAAAATAGGATAAATAAATCTCTATTCTTGTGTAGATTTATCTTAAATATTAATAATCGCTGTACATAAACATCTAGTTCAAATTTGTGACTGGGCCATAAAGATTGTATATATTTATCCACCACAAGCAAAATGTGACACAAGATCAATTATTAAACAAAGTATAGCCAGTTTGAATTCATAGTTTGTTTTTGTTTGTTTTGTTTTTTCATCTCCTTGACTTTTTACCCAGACAAGGCTAAATAACCCGGTCTCACCCATCATTTTACAATAACTAATGGGAGAAACAGATTCATGCCTTTCTCAAGAGTAAAGTGAAAAGCAAACATCCTCGTCCAGGATTTAGACTCGACTCACCGATTCTGTATTTCACGGCGATAACGTTTCTCTAAGCGCGTTATGAAGATGGTAAGATGGACATTATTTTTTCAAAAGTGAAATGGATATTTTACCTTTTGTCTGTTGGTTTCGCTGTGTCTGCCAACCATGTGTTGAACTTTAACCCAGCGTAGACAGGTATTTCAGCTAGTATATTTATATCTAAATACTACTGTTATGAAGAAATGGATGAGGATAGTATTGGCGCCAAATTTTTCTGCCAGAGTTTTAGTAACTTACCTCCAATTGTTGAGAGTAAAATTTCTTCTACTCGAGTTCAAGAATAAAAGAAAGAAACAGAGGGAGAAAAACGATTTAAAAATAGTAAGAGAGAAAGTCAAAGGAAAAGTAAGGACGAGAAGGAAAAAAATATAGAAAGAGGCAAAAGGTGAAGGTAGGGGAGAAATAGAAGGTAAAAAAAAAAAAAAGAAAGAAATATCTGATCGGTAAA
>OY757906.1:114169035-114189035 GCA_963585895.1 Sepioteuthis lessoniana
TTCACAATAAATTCATCACTTTGGATTACTTTTCTTTTTAATTTTTCTACATACTGCCAGATTCTTTTCCATTATCTACTTTCATATATATCATCATCATCATCATCATCATCATCATCATCATCATCATCATCATCAAGTCGTGTCGCCAGCACAGATATCCCTGACCCTCTCTCGCCACTTCTCCCTATCATTCATCGCTTTTGGCAGGTCTTCAGGGTTACATCCCGTATCCTTACATAACTGCTGTATGTATGTTCGAGCTGGTCGTCCTGCTTTTGCTTGGCCATATGCGGGGGTCCATAGGAGTACATCACTGATGAGTTCGTCCTTGCTTCTCCAGCAGTGTCCTGCGTGTCTGGTTCGTCTAACTTGTATAGTTTTCGTGATGGGAGGCAAGTGGCCGTATAGTTCATATATATATATATATATATATATATATATATATATATATATATATATATTTGGGTTTTCAATGCTATTTTATATACGAGGTTTGTTTAGAAAATATTGGGACTGAACTTGTATTTACGAAAATATTTCTTTAAAATATTTCCCTTTGCATTCAAAGAATCTTTTATCAGCAGGTTTTCCATTGATACTAGTACTTCTCAAACTCCTTTTTGGTTTTGTTTGGTTTGACTTGGTTTAGTTTATAAAAGGCATATAAACCCTTATAGGTTAGAAGCGAAGTAAAGTTGGTGACCTTAGTTGAGGGCACCTGAAGGCTCTCTTTTCAATAGCTACTACACCGAGGTGTAGGGAAGGGCATTACTTCTTTCCCTGGATTGCTCCACTTTACCCTTGATCCTTACCTTATAATGCTGAGTGTTAAGCAAGGAAGCATCAAGTACTATTTTTTTAGTCTTTGGTATGATTCAACGTAGGATTGAACTCCTGTCTCGCGAGCCATTGATCAACAGTCAACCCACTAGACAAATGGGTCAGTTACAAACATTTCATAGCTTGCTGTGACCAGGATTCGAACTTGGGTTACCACGGCCACCACGTGAAATCCTAAAGACCAAAATTTAATTCATTTGTAAATATTTGATTACAATCCTAACTATTTACATTTTCAACGTTCCATTTGTCTATAATGGTCATTAGTTTTCTCATAGTTACATGGTATCAAGTATTTCTATCTAATACAAATAATTTTCTCAAATATTTTATATAGTTTCAAATTTTCCCGTCTAATACTAATAATTTATACATAGGTGTATTGTTTTCAGTAACTATTCGTATTTAATAATCACTCGTTCGCTCACAGTTATATACTTTCCAGCATTCCTATATAATACTTGTAATTTTTAAACAATATCTTTGTCTCATTGATGCGACCCTATCAAGTACTATCTCACCGGATCAGAGTGGATTTGGGATTAATAGCAATAGAGAGGTACTCCACATTCGTCAGAGTTCTAGAACAGGTACTTCAGCACCAGATGCAATATAGTTTCATACTCAGGAGCACCCTTTTAAATAGTCTAAACTCTCTTCAAGGAGCAGTCTCTGTGCAGTAACTGTGACATCGTAGTATACTTGTTCAAATTCCAGTCGTGCTACTACATTGACTTCCGAACTAATACGCTTTGGAAAGGCATGAACACTCTTATTCTCCCAACTGGTCTTCTACAAGGATGGCTTTGACATTAAATAACCCAAGCAGGTTGAAATTCCATTAAAACAAAGAAACCAAGTTAAACCGAATTTCTCTAGAAGGGATGCAGTCAGCTAATTCGAAACTTAGCAAACAGTGTGTTATTTGATTAGGTGAGAAGCTATACCGTCATATTTCTTTTAATGACCTCTTTGTCCTCATATCTTACACTTGAGATTTTTTTCAGTTTCTGAAACAATTAATTTTTGTTTGGTTTCTTTGTTTTTAATGTTATATCAACCTTTGTAAAGTGAATGTAATAACGCGACTATAGTTCGAACTCGCTTACTACAGCCAGGTCGCCTGTTAAGAACAGAGAGTACTGCACTTGTACAATAACGTGTTTTACAAAAAATCCTTCAAAATGTATTGGTTTCATATTTTTACACTATTTACCACGGGCTCCTCCAGACTGAGATCGACGCGTCTAGACGTTGTCACTGTAATATATAAATTGCTTAGATGTTCACACGTCTCTATTTAAATCTTGAATTTTAAAATGAAAGAATTTGTTTTAATATCGGTATTTTTTTATTTTTTTATTTTTTATTTTTTTTGCAAAATTATAATGTTTTATTAAATACGACAGACAAGGCTTATTCACTTTTTAATAAAAGTTGATAAAAAATACTTTCCTACATTTTTAATGAAACTTGTATAATAGAGAGATAGATAGATACAATAGGTTCGTTTCTTAATGATAAAAAGCACTTATTTTGCACAATATTTCAACATAATTTATTTCATTGTCAATGCACATAATTGGTAGCATAAATTGCATTGCTTGGGCATTATACAGGGAAAATTACGCCTTAAAGCCAGTTAATAACTTCATTTCAAACTGCAAAATTATGAATACAGCCTCAGATATATCATCATCACCATCATCATCATCATCATCATCATCAAAACATGCTGACACCACGGATTCCCTTGTCTCTTTCGCCATTCTTACATATCGGCGATCGCCTTGACAAGTCTTCTCGACTGCATCCAGTGTCCGCAATAAGCTGATGAACGTAAGTTTTTGCTAGTCAGCAAACACTGATATGTTTATGTATAGGAATCCATTAATGAATGTTGAGTTTGTCCTTACTTCATCAATAGATTGTTTTCCTTAACTTATTTGCATAGTTTGATTGTCTAGTCAGCTGGGGCTGTAGAATACACCGACTGCACCTCTGCAGAGGGGTAAGACCCCCACCTCTAACGAGTGTCCTAGATATGACACTAAACAATCAGATCGTGGGGTTCAAGTAATGGTGGAGCTTTGGGGAATGCGGAGTACCCCTTCACTGCCTTCGCTCCTCGGGCCACTCTGGCTCAGAATGGCAGCACCTATAGGGCCATATCTATGGGTTAAATAGAACTAAACTGTACACTTATACTAAACTGAATTGTTTGAATTAGAGCTGTTTGATTAAACTGAATGGCTTGAAATAGAAATATTTTTTTACAATTAAACTGTGTATTTACATTTAAACTGCGTACTTATGCTAAACTGAATTGTTTAAAATGGAACTGTTTTTGATATTGAAATTCTACTTATGCTAAATTGAATTGTTTAGTGTAGAACTGTTTTTTTTTGTTTCGTTTTGTTTTTTTGTTTAAAAGCATATCAACCTTCGCTGGTTATTTAATGCCAAAGCCAGTAGTGTTTGTTTGTTTAAAAGCATATCAACCTTCTTGGGTTATTTAATGCTAAATCAATTCTTCTAGAAGATCGGCAGTGGTACTATTTAAACAATGGCAGGGAGAATAAAGGGGGTTCGTACCTTTCCAAAGAATATTAGCCCGAAAGTGAGCGTCATAGCGCGACTGGAGTTCGAACTCGCTTACTACGATTCTGCAGTCTAGTGCTTTAACCATTACACCACGAAGACATTTCCCCTGAAAGATAGTGGTACTATTTAACCTATAACTAGGAGGATGAGTAGGTTCATATCTTTTTAAAATTTATTAGTCCGACAGCAAACGTTGTAATTCAACTGGAGTTCGACCTCACTGACTACAAAGTCACTGTCCAATACTTTGCCACTACACTACGGAGACTTCTCCCAGATGGATTGATCAAACCAGTCTTAGATAGATAGATAGATAGATAGATAGATAGATAGATAGATAGATTTGTGAGCTTTCGGTTGCCTTGAAGGACAACCATTCTGAGTTACAAAAGGCCTATTTCCGGCCATTGTGAAATTATTTAATTCACGTCATTCTAAAGGAAAGTATTATCTCCCCTCCCATTCATTGTAACGTCATAAAACGGCGCCTCTTCTCCAAACTGAATCTGACTAAACAAAAGTAAAAAGGAATGAATCTTGTGAGCCAAATAAAACGAGAAACCACTTCATTGTCGATTCCCACCCTTCAATTAATTGTTTGACGTTTTATTTTGTTTTGCCATGACATAATTCAACAAGCCTTTAATTTTTTTAATTTTTTTTTTTTCTTCTTTTGCGTAAAAGTTATTTTGAGATGTTGTTTTATTCATTCATTATTCGTGCTAGCAGAAAGCCAAAATCACGAAGAGGACAAAAAAAGCAATTAATAATAATAATAATAATAATAATAATAATAATAATAATAATAATGATAATAACAATAATAATAATAATAATGATAATAACAATGAGGATGATGATAATAATGAGGATGATGATAATAATGAGGATGATGATAATAATGACCTAATTCAAGCCAAAAAACCAGACATGGTATTAATTAACAAGAAGAAAAGAAATTTTCATCTCGTGGATTTTGCCATTCTAGCAGACCACACAGTGAAAGTGTAGGAAGACAGGAATTTGAACAAATTCCCGGGGTATGCCAGAAAACTGAAAAAGCTCTGGAACATGGTAACCGTGGTACCAATAGTAATTGGAGTACTTCGAACGGTTTTCAGTGGCTTGGAAAAGAGACAGGAGGATTTGGAGATCAAATGAACAACAGAGACTCGTCACACCTCAGTACTTTTAAGATGAGCTTTAACACTTTGAAAAGACCTGGAAACTTGCTGTCATTCAGATTTCAGTTAAAGGTCACAAGTTAAAACTGGTGTGAAATACTCGCAAGGAGTAAATTAATAAATAAAAATCTACTATTCGCTTGATAGCCGTGGGTTATTTCCAGATGAACAGAATCAATGTCGCAGATGAAATCGAGAAACATGTTTTTTATCATTCAGGATTTTCGGATTATTGCCTTCATCTTTATTGTTATATTCACAACGTTTCGGCCGATATGTCCTCAGCCCTTCTTCAGGTGTTTCTTATCGAACTCGAGGGCCTATACGGAAATTGGAACCATGTCCTTTATTTAATCCATGGGGAAGCTTGCTTTGATTCCGTTAGCTATAAGTGGGTACAAGTGTTAAGTATTCCTGAATTGTTATTCACCTGCAGTCAGGAGTGAATCTTCAACTTCCAGATGATAGTCCATTAGAAGCGTAGGGATACATAGCGTAATGGTTATAGACATTGGTTCCCCTTAGAGCTTATACCCGGTTATGGTTAACGGAATCGAACCTTGTGGATTAAATAAAGGACTTGGTTCGAAGTTCCGTGTAGACACCCGAGTTCGATAAAAAAAACACCTGAAGAAAGGCATTATGTATATGATAATAAAGATGAAGACAATAGTCCAAATATCCTGAATATTAAAATCACCAATCTTCGTCACAGAGGTGAAAACAAGGAAAAAATGTAAATATGGTATGGATCGACTACAAAAAGACATACGACATCATCCCGCCAAAATGGATAGTATAACAGAGAGCTGACCCTGTTCCGCGTTACTTCCATATGAATGTGGGGATAGCATGAACTAAGTAGTCAAATGGTGATTTGATGTGACATTTAATGATGGAATAATTTGTAAAAACCGGAAGGAGTTTTATTGAATATTCAGAAGGGTAGTAATCAGGAAGACAGATCAATAAATGGGATTTGAACTAAATCAAGTCGGACAATGGCTTGAAAAGAATTGAACCTGAAATTTTGTTCTGATTCTGAGAAAGGGTTAAGTTTTTCTCGCGAAAAATTTAACAGATTTTTACTAGTTTTTAATTCTGATTGTTTTGCCCGGTGGCAGGTTTATATTTTGGTTTTTAAGGGATTTCAAATGAACACAGACGAAAATTGAGCTGGAGGTCGCTGACCCTTTCGTAATAAATGTGTGAAAATATGATTTCCACGAAATAGCAACTAGTAATGTCATTAACCCTTTGTCGACGAAAATGAGCTAAAAAAAAACACACACAGGCATATTTAGGCAACTTTTCTCCTACTGCTATTGAGTTTCAATTCGCTTCGATGCTAGTTAGAAGTTTCTCGTAAAGGCCAAGATTTATCGTTTCTGCGTTGTAAAAAAATGCAATTTAGTCGACATACGTCATAGCATCGTGAATGCGCAACAACATTCTAATTACGCGAGCAGATTTGAAAATTTACATTTCGCCGTTAGACGTTGATTTGACAAGATGCTTTAATGGGGCCTCATGTCAGTGAGGTGGGGCGATGTGCAAATAAAACCGTCGAGAGGAAGGCCCCGAAACGGTGCACATTCTCTCCTGATGACCCCAAAACAAGCATGGAGTTAAATTGCTCGGTGGAAGTGAGAAAGGCTAAAGAAGCATTTTCTATCCGATCACTTTTTGGTGAGTTACTAGGTATGTAACTTCCTCCTAGAAGTTTCTCTTAAAGGCCTGGATTAACCGTTTCTGTATTGTAAAAAAAATACAATTCAGTCGACACACTTGCCTAAGAAGTAATATTAGAGAAAGGGGAAGGAAGAATTATTTCTCTACGTTTTTACGAGCAATTATTGCTGTGAAATAAAACAGAGGAGAAAGAGTCACCTTTAATCATCACTTATTTAAAAGAAACGTAGAAATATCGTTTGGGGGTTTGTTTGTTTTTTTCTTTTTGTAGCTTAGTAAATAAACCTTTATTACCAGAAGAGTCGGTTCTCTCTTTCGACAGAGGTGTGTCAGATTTGAACAAGAAGACAAATGCACGGTGCCCCTGAGGAATCGATATTCTTTTGAGAAAAATAACGTCAAGAAGAAAAGTCAACTTGTTGACGACATATTGATTACCGAGATGGTTCTAAAACACTCAAACACAATTTATTTCCCCAACGGTTCTTATATTTGGTACCATGTTGACTAGGATGAGCACTGCAAGATTATATTTGGTGTCACAACCCGTGTATAATTCAGTCCAGTTGGCTGTGGCTGTAGAATACACCGACTGCATCTCTGCAAAGGGGTAACACCCACCAATTAGTGTCATGGATATGACAATAAACAATCTGATGGAGAGGCTCCAGAATTACTGGAACTTGGGGAATGCGGAATACTCCTTCATTATCATCGCTCCCAAGTCCACTTTGGGTCGGAGTGGAAACACTTAACAGAGCCCTATATATGGGTAAAATAGGACTTTGACATTTAAAGTGAGTGCAAACAAATGACTTATGCTAAATTGAATTGTTTAAAATAGAACTGTTCGATCCTTTTTTTCTGTGATGACTGATGTTTAATTGAATTGTTAGTGACAAATACTCGGAACCATTTCTCTTTGTCAACTTATGCTAAATTGAATTGTTAGAAATAGAACTGTTGTATCTAAAATGTGTTTACAAATCATATATCATATTTGTAAAAACAGGATTTGGCATTAAATAACCAACAATAGTTGATATACTAGAAAACCAAACCAAACCAGTATATAATTGATTTCCGTGACCTAGATATTGGCGTGGGTGAACTACAAGTTTATAGTAGGTGACGTGACCAAAGATAGACCGTTCCAAGTTTACAGAAAACAGAATGTCTGGAAATGTTCAAAGTATCAGAACATGTCGTAAACTTCGGCCCAAATGTAATGGAAAACAGAAGTAACAGTAGAAGTATAAACACTAGCAGAGGTAAAAACCCCAAAAGGAATCTTCCTGGAAGATTCATTCTCCTCACGATTGTTTGTTATTGCAATGATGCCACTTAATTATATACTAAGAAAATGCAAGGAAGTCTACAAATTTACAAAATCACGGGAAAATATAAACAGCCTCCTGCATATATGGGTGATATTAAGATATTCGCCAAAAAACGAAAAAGAACAAGAAACCTTTATACAATCAATTAAAATTTACAACTAAAATATAGGAATAGAATTTGGGATTGAAATATCTACTAAGATTATAAACGTAAGAAAATAGAAACAACAGAAGGAATAATATGAAACCAGGAATGCATCAGAGCATCGGGAGAATAAGAAATCTACAAATACCTGGGAATATTTAAAGCGTTTGGTTTGGTTGGTTGGTTTGGTTGGTTGGTTGGTTGGTTTTTATGGCATATCAATCTTTGTAGGTTATTTATTTAACGCCAAATCCATTTTTATGTAAATAATCAGTTCTACTTCAAACAATTCTGTTTAGCATGAGAACACATTTTAATTGTCAAAAACATTTCTATTTCAAGCTATTCAGTTTATTCAAACAGTCCTAATTCAACTAATTCAGTTTAAGTACAGATTTTGTTTACACAGTTAAAAGTCAAAACAGTTATATACATAAAAATTCAGTTTAGTGTAAGTATATTTTCAATGTCAAAAACAGTTCTATTTCAAACAATTCAGTTTAGCATATGCACGCAGCTTAAATGTAAATACAGTTTTCTATATTAAACAATTCAGTCTAGTGTAAGTACAGTTTCAAAGTCAAAAACAGTTTCATTTCAAACAACTCAGTTTAGCATAAGCACGCAGTTTAAATGTAATTACAGTTTAATTGTCAAAAATATTTGTATTTTAAGCTATTCCGTTTAGCATAAGTATGCTGTTAGTTCTATTTAATCAATAGATAGGGCCCTATCAGGTACTACTATTCCGGGCTAGAGTGGACCTGGAAGCAATGGCAATGAAGGGGTACTCCTCATTCCTTAAATCTCTAGAGTAACTGGAACCTCACCATCAGATTGTTTAGCGTCATATCTAGGACTCTCATTGGGAGGGGAGTCTTACTCCTCTGCAGAGGGAAAGGCGGTGTATTCTACAGCCCCAGCCGACTAAGCAATACACAGAGTTAAATTTCAAAACAGTTTTATTTCAGAGAATTCAGTTTAGCATAAGTACACAGTTTAGACGTCAAAACAGTTCTATTTCGAGCAATTCAGTTTAGCATAAGTACGCAGTTTAAATGTCAGAACGGTTTTATTTTAAACGATTCAATTTAGCATAAATACACAGTTTAAATGCAAAATACAGTAAAGTCAAGAAACCAGGGTTTAGTTCTATTTAACCTTTCAGATAGGACCCTATCAGGTGCTACCACTCCGGGCTAGTGGACCTGGCAGCGATAGCAATGAAGGGATACTCCACATTCCCCAAAGCTCCAGCATTGTTGGAACCTCACAATCAGATTGTTTAGTGTCATATCCAGGACACTCGTTGGGAGAGGGTCTTACCCCTCTGCAGAGAAGCAGTCGGTGTATTCTACAGCTTCAACCGACTGGGCAAGCGTTTGGTTTGGTTTTATGGCATATTAACCATTGTAAGTTATTTAATGTCAAATCCATTTTATACATATAAATAGTTCTATTCAAACAATTTAGTTTAGTCTAACTATAGTTTTTGGTTTACATACAGTTACATAAAAAACAGTTCTATCTCAAACAATTCAGTTTAGCACAGGTACGTAGTTGAAATGTCAAAATAGTTCTGTTTCAAACAATTCAGTTTTGTACAAGTACAAAGTTTAAATGTTAAAACAGTTGTTTCAAACAATTCAGTTTAGCATAAGTATACTGTTTAGTTCTCTTTGACCCAAAGGTAGGACCCTATCAGGTTCTACCACTCCAGGCCAGAGTGGACCTGTGAGCAATGGCACCCTGTATTCCCCAAAGCTCCAGAGTAACTGGAACTTCATCAACAGATTGTTTAGTGTCATGTCTAGGACACTTGTTGGGGGAGTTTTATCCCTCTGCAGAGATGCAGTCGGTGTATTCTACAGCCCCAGCCGACTGGGCCATAGTTGAAATGGACAACATCAAGTAAACGTAGACGATGGAAATAATGAATACCTGAGCAGTCCTCTTTAAAAGATACTCAGGGCCCTTCCTAAAATCGACAAGGGAATAATTCAGACAGATGGATCAAAGGACAATGCAATTGACGACGATCCACAAAATCATAGATCGACAGATGATATAGACAGACTCTTATGTGTTAAGAAAAGAAGGGACAAGACGACTGACCAGTATTGAGAATTGCATGATGCAACAATGCTGTATGAATATATAAAAATAGCAAAGAAAGATTTATTATAGCAACTAGTAAGAAAATCTACATAAATAACTTAAGGAGAAACATTAAAATGACAAAATCTTGAAAACATAAATGAGAAGAAAAACAGCTGTATAGACACTCTAAACAACAAACTAAGGAAATGGTGCACGTGATAACCCCAACATGACTAAGAATGAAATACCTGAAGCGAAACCTGAACCTCTTTTAATATCAGCACAAATTACTGCCATAAGAACCAATAACGTCAGTGAATAGCAAGAGTACATCATGTACCGTCAGAGATGAAACTCTTTAGTTCGCTTTGCTTTGGTTTTTAACCATAACTGTTTTTTAAATGCCAAATCCTGTTTTAAAATATATATCAAATATATTATTTGTAAACACCTTTTGTAGATACACACAGTTAAGTGACCCAACAGTTCTATTTCTAACAATTCATTTTCGCATCAGTTAACAAAGTTAAATGATTCAGAGTAGTGCTACGTATAACTAAGAATTCAATTAAATGCTAGTCATTAGTTTACACGCAGTTAAATGATCAAACAGTTCTATTTCTAACAATTCATTTTCGCATCAGTTAACAAAGTTAAATGATTCAGAGTAGTGCTATGTATCACTAACAATTCAATTAAATGCTAGTCATTTGTTTACACGCAGTTAAATGATCAAACAGTTCTATTTCTAACAATTCAATTTCGCATCAGTTAACAAAGTTAAATGATTCAGAGTAATGCTATGTATCACTAACAATTCAATTAAATGCTAGTCATTTGTTTACACGCAGTTAAATGATCAAACAGTTCTATTTCTAACAATTCAATTTCGCATCAGTTAACAAAGTTAAATGATTCAGAGTAGTGCTACGTATCACTAACAATTCAATTAAATGCTAGTCATTTGTTTACACGCAGTTAAATGATCAAACAGTTCTATTTCTAACAATTCATTTTCGCATCAGTTAACAAAGTTAAATGATTCAGAGTAGTGCTACGTATAACTAAGAATTCAATTAAATGCTAGTCATTAGTTTACACGCAGTTAAATGATCAAACAGTTCTATTTCTAACAATTCATTTTCGCATCAGTTAACAAAGTTAAATGATTCCAAGTAGTGCTACGTATAACTAAGAATTCAATTAAATGCTAGTCATTTGTTTACACGCAGTTAAATGATCAAACAGTTCTATTTCTAACAATTCATTTTCGCATCAGTTAACAAAGTTAAATGATTCAGAGTAGTGCTATGTATCACTAACAATTCAATTAAATGCTAGTCATTGTTTACACGCAGTTAAATGATCAAACAGTTCTATTTCTAACAATTCAATTTCGCATCAGTTAACAAAGTTAAATGATTCAGAGTAGTGCTATGTATCACTAACAATTCAATTAAATGCTAGTCATTTGTTTACACACAGTTAAATGATCAAACAGTTCTATTTCTAACAATTCAATTTCGCATCAGTTAACAAAGTTAAATGATTCAGAGTAGTGCTACGTATCACTAACAATTCAATTAAATGCTAGTCATTTGTTTACACGCAGTTAAATGATCAAACAGTTCTATTTCTAACAATTCATTTTAGCATCAGTTAACAAAGTTAAATGATTCAGAGTAGTGCTACGTATAACTAAGAATTCAATTAAATGCTAGTCATTAGTTTAAACGCAGTTAAATGATCAAACAGTTCTATTTCTAACAATTCATTTTCGCATCAGTTAACAAAGTTAAATGATTCCAAGTAGTGCTACGTATAACTAAGAATTCAATTAAATGCTAGTCATTTGTTTACACGCAGTTAAATGATCAAACAGTTCTATTTCTAACAATTCAATTTCGCATCAGTTAACAAAGTTAAATGATTCCAAGTAGTGCTACGTATAACTTAGAATTCAATTAAATGCTAGTCATTTGTTTACACGCAGTTAAATGATCAAACAGTTCTATTTCTAACAATTCATTTTCGCATCAGTTAACAAAGTTAAATGATTCAGAGTAGTGCTATGTATCACTAACAATTCAATTAAATGCTAGTCATTTGTTTACACGCAGTTAAATGATCAAACAGTTCTATTTCTAACAATTCATTTTTGCATCAGTTAACAAAGTTAAATGATTCAGAGTAGTGCTATGTATCACTAACAATTCAATTAAATGCTAGTCATTTGTTTACACGCAGTTAAATGATCAAACAGTTCTATTTCTAACAATTCATTTTCGCATCAGTTAACAAAGTTAAATGATTCAGAGTAGTGCTATGTATAACTAACAATTCAATTAAATGCTAGTCATTTGTTTACACGCAGTTAAATGATCAAACAGTTCTACTGCAAACAATTCAAATTACCATAAGTAATTTGTTTGCCCTCAGTTTAAATGTTAAAGACTTCTATTTGACTCTAAGATAGGACCCTATCAAGTGCAACCGCTCCAAGGCAAAGTGGACTTGAGAGCAATGGCAATGAAGGGGTAATCCGCATTCCCGAAAGCTCTAGGAGCCTCACCATCAGATTGTTTAGTGTTATATCCAGGACACAGAGATGCAGCCGGTGTATTCTACAGCCCCAACTGACTGAGCTAATCAAAGAACAAGCTTATGCAGAAAACTAGTACAAGTGGAAGAGAGTATACATGACTGGGTGAGAAAGCGTATCTATCAGAAATTTTGCAAGAAATTAAATTTTGCCCTTGGTAAAAAAAAAAAGTTGCCCAAACTGGTTATTTCCCAGAAAATAAACGTATAATATTCCCTGCGACTTTGAGATACAAACCGGTCACCAAATCTTTGTGAGAAACCAGGCTTATTAACAAGAAAAAAGAACTCGTCATCAAGTAGATTTTGCCGAGCTAGCCGATGGTTTGGTTTGGTTTGTTGGGTTTTAGGGCATATCAACCTTTGTAGGTTATTTAACGTCAAATCCATTTTTATCCAAATAAAAAGTTCTATTTCAAACTATTCAGTTTAGCATAGATATAGTTTGTCAAAAACATTTATTTCAAACTATTCAAGAAGTTATATGTAACAATTCACTTAAATGTACATACAATTTTAATGTCGAAAAACAGTTCTATTACAAATAATTCAGTTAAGCATAAGCACGCAGTTTAAATGTAAGTACGGTTTAATTGTCAAAAACATTTCTATTTCAAGATATTCAGTTTACTCAAACAATTCAGTTTAGCATAATAATACTGTTAGTTCTATTTAACCCATAGATAGGGTCCTATCAGGTGCTACCACTCCGGGCCAGAGTGTACCTGGGAGCAATGGCAATGAAGGGGTACTCCGCATTCCCCAAAACTCCAGCATTGCTGGAACCTCACCATCAGATTGTTTAGTGTCATATGCAGGACACTCGTTGGGGTGGGGTTACCCCTCTGGAGAGAAGCAGTCGGTGTATTCTACAGCCCCAGCCGACTGACCAACGAGCTAGCCGATGAGAGAATGAAAATGAAAGAAAGTGAAAAGATAAAGAAATACCTGAACCTAACCAAAGAGATGAAAATGTTAAACAACGTCTAGGTGACGGTGATACCAGTAGTAGTTGTTACACTTGGAACGTTCACCAAAAGCCGGGAAAAAAGACAGAGAGAAGCAGTAATCAAAGGAAGAATCGACACCATCCAAACTAGAACACTGTTAAAATCAGCAAGGATACTTAAAAGTATTCTGGAAACCTGAGGAGACTTGCTGTCACTCAGACTTCAGTGAAAAACCACGAATGATGTGAAATCCTTACAAAAAATTATAATAATGATAATGACACATAAACTCCTATGGGACTTTGATATACAACCCGATCACCTAATCACGATCGGAAGACCAGACCTTATAATAATCAACAAAAAAGAGAACTTGCAAAATTCTGTACTTTGCTGTCACAGCAGACCACAGAATAAAACTGAAGGAAATTGAAAAGAAGGATAAGAACATGGACCTTGCTAGGGAATTAAAAAAAAATATGGAACATGAAAGTGACGATTATACCAATCATGACTGGTGCTTTTGGTACAGTCACCAAAGGATTATTAAAGGGACTGGAGGACTCGGAAATAAGAGGACCTGTGAAAACCATCAAAACTATTACATTATTGACAACGGCCAGAATACTGAGAATAGTCTTGGAGACTTGAGGAGACTTGCTGTCACTCAAACTTTAGTGAAAGACCATCAGCTAACACTGATGTGAAAAACTCTCAAGGAATAAATAAAAACAAGAAAAAATTACCATCTTGTGGATTTTGTTGTTCCAGTGGATCACAGTGTGAAAATCAGAAAAAGCGAAAAGATAGACAAATACTTGGATCTTACCTGAGAATTAAAAATGCTAAGAAACATGCAGGTGACGGTGATACCACTTGTAATTGGTGCACTAGGGACGGTCCATATAGGCTTAGAAAAATTTCTGGGGGAATTAGAAAACAGAAAAAATTAAGATCCTCCAGACCACAGCATTAAAATCAGCTCGAATCCTGAGAAGGGTTCTGAAAACCTGAGGAGACTTGCCTCACTCAAACTCCAATTAAAAACTACCAGCTAACACTAGGGTAAGAATTTAATAATAATAATCATAATAATAATGAGGAGACTTGCTATCACTCAGACTCAGTGACACACCATCAGCTAGCTCTGGTGGGAAACGCACTCAAGGAATAATAATAATAATATTAATAATAATAATTACTAAAGAAGTTATGGAACATTAATGTGCTCGGAAACGTCCCCAAATACATGGTAAAGGGAACTGGAAGAGCTGGAAATCGGAGGTCAAGCCGCGACCATCCAAACCACGGCATTGCCCAGATCGGCCAGAATACTGAGAAGAGTCCAGGAGATTTGCGGAGGCTTTCAGTCACTCGGACTCCAGTGAAAGACCTTAAGTTAATGCTGGTTTGAAAAAAACTTGCAAGGAATAATAATGATATGGAATATTGGATTGTGGAAAATGATACAAAAATCAAACAGAACGAATTACTGAAACCAAAGGAGCAAGTATTCTTAAGAATTTTGCTATTCAAACTGATTGAAAAAAAAAGTGCAATAGACCAGATATAGTGGTTAAAGACAATGAAAGAAAAACTTATCTTCTAATTGATATGACAGTGTTAACAGATAATAACCTTTCAGTCAAAGAGTTTAATGAAATAAGTAAATATAAAGACGTGGAAATAGAAATTGAAAAAAATGTGGCACCTTAAAACTATCACTGCGCTAGCAATAGTATGAGCTCGGGATATGATCAAAACCAGGATAGATACACCCATTCATAAGATCCCTGGCAATCCCAGCGTATATGAAATGCGAAAAATGCACTTTGCGGAACAGCTTATCACTTTAGAAGAGTACTATCAATTTGTCTGAAAAATATCACCCAAAAGAGGTTGCAAAAAATATAGAATACATATAATGACTACCGTCCCTCCTGCTAGGTCTTGGGTAAAGACCCGGTGAAGGATTGTAAGAAATCGAAAGTCAAACAGAAAATTAAATAATAATAATAATTGTTGTTGTGGTTGTTGTTGCATATTTTCCCACAGCATTTAAAATGTCCCTTTTAAAAATGCCTGACTCTCTCCACCTGGAAATTCGACACTACACGATCTTCTTCCCCTGCGGTAAACTTATTCAAGCTTAATATAGTTCGCATTTGGGCGGTATTTTTTTTTTTTTTGTTAAGTATCATTGATTAAGATGGACAAGACTTGTATTGTCAATTTTTATTCAGTTTCTTTTTTTCTCATACAAAAGGGAGTTTATGGGTGGTTCAATTTTCACACTCACTTGAAAACAAGATAAATAATTTGAATGAATGAACAATTAACAAGACGTTACTTTTCTTTGTATTCAATATATATATATATATATATATATATATATATATGTATATATATATATATATATATGCAAAGCCTATATACTATGGAATAATTGTAGTCCCGCGCTACTCTTCCGTTACTTTGAGCTTCATGCGTTTCCACAATCATCAAACGGAGACTTGTAACAAAACGACTACTCCCACAGTAAGGTTTTAAATAACTTTTCAGGCTGTGATCAGCTACAATGTTTGGAGCCATATTAACAATATAAAAATGTATGAAAAAAAAAAACCATACAAATTTCTCATATTAATAATCATTGCAATTAACAATTTGAGAACAATGCAAGAAGTGCTTAATACCCGAGTTGATTTATATATCATCTTTGGTATTTTTATATATTGGAGCACTTTTTTATAGCTACTATTTTCTATAGGTTTTTAATGTTTTTATTATAATCTTGACAAATCTTGACTCACCGGATTTATCAGCTCAATACCTTGATAACCTTTGCCGATCAGGATTAAGTTCACATGTGACGCCAATTGAAAAAGGGCGTTGAACGTGCGTTATCAGACAATAAAGGCTCCATCAAGTATGCAATATGTTGTGAGATGAAAATACTTTCATATACCTTTGCCCCAAAATTAATGGAACAGTGCCAATACCATCTTTGAATAAACTGTCATTAAACGTTAATATTAAGAAATTCTTCCCTCAAATAACATTAGGTTCATTGTATATCCGATTTTATATATTACCCTTGGCAAAAAATATGAAATAAGTACAGTTACAAATTTCCTTTTTTTTGAATTAGAAGTAAATAAATCAATGACTGGTAAGATGCAAATTATATTTCATAAAAGAGTTGAACGTTCTGACAACATGAAATATACCTAAAGCAAAATAGATCAAACAATTTGAATTAACATGATTTTTTCCAAGCCATACAGCGGAAAATATTATGGAATTATACGATGTTGAGGAATAAATTATGGAAAGTTGTTATAATTTGCACCCCTAAAACAAATGCCAGCGGAAGCCTACATATCTAAATCGATTTCCAGTTAATAGAGATTTCTAGCAGATCTCATCAAAAATTTTAAGAATTAAAATGAACATCCTTTAAGCATGTTAATTCCTAAATTCTTCCCAGAGGTAGTAAAAGCACATTATACACTCGTGTGTTGATAGTATTTTGAAAACCTCATTGGCATCGACTTATACATGATAGAACCATATTAATTATATATATGCCATCTCTAAATAAACTGTCATTATACACTGATATTAATAAACCGTTACCTAGACTAGATGAATACCACCAGAACTTGAATAACATTGGGTCTCTTATTTATCTGCTTCTATGTACATTTTGTTTAAGTATTAGTGTATAATACTTAATTAATAAAAGATATTGTTCTTTAAGCCAAATAAATCATCTTTGTTAGTCTGTGTCGTCTTTATAAATTGCAATTCAGTTTTCTTACAGAGAAATATCACGTCTCTTAAACATTATGAAAATTAAATCTCTCTGGATATGACACAAAACATTCTGATGGTGAGGCACGGGTCTTTGAGTTTTAGGATATGTGGAGTATCTCATCATTGCCAATACATGAAACCATTTAAGTATGTGCAAATAAAACTATAAGTGTTTAATAACAATATTTGAAACCATCAAACTATCAGCAAACAAATGAGCTCTGACTCGTATAAAAATTGTTACCAACAAACTATTCATTTATAAATCTCACACACACACACACACACACACACACACATACACACACACACTCACACACACACACACACACACACACACACACACACACACACACACACACACACTAATGCTGAAGCTTTAGAGAATGCGGAGTATCCATTCATTGCCATCGCTCCCAGGTCGACTCTGACCTGGAGTGGCAGCACCTGATAGGGTCCTATCTATGGGTCAAACAGAACTAAACAGTGTACTTATACAAAACTGAATTGTCTGAAATAAAACTGTTTTGACATTTAAACTGCGTACTATTGCTTAACTGAATTGTTTGAAATGGAACTGTTTTTATGTGCTAAAGTGGTTTGTTTGAAATAGAACTGTTTTTGACATTGAAACTGTACTTACTCTAAACTAAATTGTTTGAAATTGAACTGTTTTGACATTTACCTGTGAGTAAACGAAAACTATACGTATACTAAACTGAATTGTTTGAATTAGAACTGTTTGACTAAACTGAATAGCTTGAAATAGAAATGTTTGTGACAATTAAACTGCGTCCTTATGTTAAACTGACTTGTTTGAAGTAGAACTATTTATTTGTATAAAAATGGATTTGGTATTAAATAACCTACAAAGTTTGATATGCCATAAAACCCAAACAAACAAACAATCAATCAAAACTACTGAAGATGTACGAAGATTTCGGAAAGTGAAAAAAATGATAAAATAATATCTGACCGTACTGCCCAATACTCGTGTATATGTTTTTAGGGTTGTAACTTGACCCTTGAAATAAAACCGAGAATTGTACGACCATTAACTGTCGATTACAATTTGCTAAAACATAAGGTGAAGAAGAACTTGTCTCACGACTGGAAATCTTTTTAGAGGAGCAAGGATAATCTAAAGATCGAATATGTTAAGCAGTGTTTATGATAGTGATCCATATAGATCCCTAGTTGCGAATGAAAGGGTGAATAAAAAAAAGGATTTACACTGAGTGAATTTGTTTGCTTTGTATTTATAAATCCCTCTATAACATATGGTTAGGATTCAGTTCCAGAGATCTGAGAAGTATGAGATACAGAACAAAAATCGCTGGATATTGTAGTCCTATTACTAGATATCGTAAAGCTAACAGAGTGTTTGATTGGGTGCGATGTTCACTCGTGATGTGTCGTTCACATACGCTACGTTCAAAACATACGGGTCATTTAAATGAAGAAACGGTGTCACAAAGCCACAAACTAATTATTTTGATCTTTTCAGTTCCTTCCAAACTCATCTTTTACATTAAAAATAATTTAAGAATTTTAATTCTTAAATTATTTTTGCATTTAAGTTTGCATTTATAGATTACTGATTCTTTTCGCTTGTAAATTGTGTTAAACACTGATAAATTTGATATTGAATTAATTCATTTGGTGGTGAATGGAAATTGAATTTGGTTTCAAGGGAGGCATCAAAGCAAAAAAAATTTAAAGTTTTGAATGAGAGATTTGCATAAGCTTCAAAAACATGCAACAATTTCTCATCGGTTCCCCAGTAAATCTCAATTATTTATTCATTTGTTTGTTTATTTGTTTGCTATGTCTTTTAGGGCATTTCTGCTTTTTATTACCTGCTCAAATCAACCTTTAAAAAAAACAAAAAAACAAACAAAAGCTTCGCATAGAAAATATACCCTATAAATACAATATCTGCATACAGGTCAAATTTTGTTGAGTTAGTCATCCGATAGTTTCCAAAAATACACTCTTAAACTATTTTTCTTCTTATTTTTTTCTGAAACCATCTAATTTAATCTTAAAATCTTCGATACAATGGCAGTTTTTGATCTGATTGAGCAGTTTCTTCATAAAATGCAATCGTAGAAAAAAGTCTTATTGGTTAATAGGCTTAGTTTTTAAAATCTGTCTTTAAATCTCTATCAATAATAGCAAAAACACTTTTGGCCAAATCACCAAATCTCATTTAGCGTATTCGCATTATTGTTGTTATCTTTTTTTTTTGTTATATTCCCAACGTTTCGGCCGATGCATCCTTCGACTATCTTTAGGTGTTTCTTGTCGAACTCGGGAGTCTTCACTGAACTTTGAATCAAAACATTTTATCTAATCCACGGTTTAATCTTTGTTTCGAAACCAAAACGAAACATGACAAGTGTACGCTGCGTTCGCAACTGTCAAATCAGCACTGACGAACCCCTTTTGTCAAGTTGGTTGGTTGTTTGGGTTTTATAGCATACCAACCCTTGTAGGTTATTTAACACCCAAATCTGTCTGTCTGTCTGTCTGTCTGTCTCTCTCTCTCTATATATATATATATATATTCAACCAAAGATTTCTACAAAAATCTTTTAAAAATTTCTATTGGCAGGATTTCATTTGTTTGCACATGATTAACCAGTTTTAATTCGTCATATTTTTTGGTACAACTCTGTCTCTCTCAAGAGGGATAGAACGTAATCTATTTTGGCATTCT
>OY757906.1:114194035-114226535 GCA_963585895.1 Sepioteuthis lessoniana
TGTCAGTATGAAGAAAACCCCAGATGATACAATTTGTAAATAAAGAGTATATTAACTGATATCTGAGGAAAAATCTAAAGAAAAGGTTAACAGCACCCGCACTTTTGAAAAAGGATCAAACAGTGCTGCGATGCCGAGCCAAAAGAAAGAACATCGGCAGAAACAACTAAGCTAAACGTAAAAAATGCTCGATACACTAAGTAGTAGTAAAACCTACAGAGTCAGACCAATCAACCTTGGTTTTACCTTGTGGATCATCAGGATCATATATATATGTATATATGTTTGTTTTCGGTCCAAAGAAAGAATAAAAATATATTTTAAAATAGGTAGGTCCACGAAGAGATTCGTTTTTTTTTAATTAATATTTTTTAATGTTTTTTTATTTTCTAATTTTTTTTTTGTAAAACCTTCAGAGTCAGTTCAATTTACCAAGGTTTTACCTACTGGATCATCAGGAAGGATCTGACTTTAATGATCCAATCGGTGAAACCTAGGTTAATTTGTCTGACTCTATAGGTTTAACTACTATATATATATATATATATATATATATATGTGTGTGTGTGTGTGTGTGTGTGTGTGTGTGTGTGTGTGTGTGTGTGTTCTGAATGTGTTTCTGTGCGTTTCTGTACATGTAAGAGCACATAAACGTATGTGTAAATATATATATATATATACTGGCAGAGAGAGAGAGAGAGAGAGAGAGAGAGAGAGAGAGATGATCAAATGTGATGAGACAAATAGAAATATTTCTTTGTAGATTTTTTTTTTATTTTGATTTCGTTTCTTGAATTTTTCAAATCATATGTTTTTATATTGTTATATATTAACTTTATTATAAATCGATACTTCTATAATAGATAACTCATGAAACGTACTATAATGAAATGATGCTAAGAAAATGACATTCAAGTACTTTGGTTTTTTCACGATGTCACGAAAACATATGTTGCCTGACACAATTATTTGGTGCATTTTGTTACATATACCAAAATTGAGAACTCTCTTCCTATCTCTACGCGCCCAAAGCTGGTCGGGAGTCACATACGGATTCATGCCTTTTTCATGTGAATTAGTGCCACATGAATGCACACAGACTCGATTGAAATTTGAACTTGGCTTGCCTATTCCATTTTCTGCGCCGATAACCGTCACACACACACACACACACACACACACACACACACACACACACACACACACACATATATATATATATAAACACACATATATATATTTTTTAATATTCCATATTTCGTGATAATATTCTATTTCCGTTGATAGCGTTCTGTTTTTGAAATTCATCAGCATCTCAGTTTTATCCAACTTAGCGTTTACGTAATTTTGTTATGTTACCAAAAAACCTAAAAAAACCTTTTCAAAAACTCTTTAAAAAACAATCTTTATGCATGGAACAAACCCTGAAGATGGCCTATGAAAGGTCCGAAAGCGTTCGGGACAATTTTTGGTAAATTCATCCACCAATTCCAACCTAAAACCTAGATACTTGTCAGGAAATTTGAAAGGATCTTAATAAGATTATTGAGACAAAATGTGTCTTTATTATTCAATCAAACATGCTTAAGTGAAAGATTGCTGCCAAACTACACACACACACACACACACACACACACACACACATATATATATATATATATATATATATATATGTGTGTGTGTGTGTGTGAGTATGTATATATGTGTGTTTGTGTATACAGACATATATTGTGAGGTTAGGGATCAAGTTATTATAAAGTGATATATCCTTCACTTCTTTGTTTATATTGACTTTCCAACATAGATTCGCATTGGAAGATAACATAACCCAACAAACGATCCCCGCATTAATAATTCTTACCTTTTCTTTTCGCCACCAATTTCTCTACGTGTTCCGGTTAACCTTCTGCGAAATTTGAGCCCCCCACCCCCACCCCCGACACACGCATTTCTTCCTTATCTTTTTAGTGCTTCCTGGGGAGCTTTACGCTGTATCTTAGCCTCGACATTTTTTCGACTATCAGTCTTTGCCACAGTAGACTTATAAAAAGAAATAGTCGTACTTATCTATTTTTCAGTTTCCACTTGAGGGTTTCAACTCTCAGATCTTGTGACTACAAAATCAGTCAAACAAAAAAAAAAAAAAAAAGATTGAAGGATCGACTCAATTCTAAAAACCCCCAGTTCAAACCTTTAGCAGTTTAAGAATTCACTGTGGGCATTTAGACTTTTTTTGTCTGCTTCAAACAATTTAACTGTGTACAAACAAATGCTCGATTTTGAATTAGATAGGAATACTTGATAAATAGAATTACTATTGTTAAATAGCAATACTTGAAACCATTTAACTGTATACGAACAAATAATGAATATTAAAGAGAATAACTAATTTGACCGGGCATTAGCATTATGGTTAGAGTGTCCGCCAATGGCCCGGGAGACTTGGGTTCAAAGGTCCAAAGGCTCAAAAAATGATACTTGATGATTAACACTTAGCATTATTAGGTACGGATCAAGGGTAAAGTGAGTCAATCCCGAGAAAGGAGTGGTGTAGTAGCTATCGAAAAGGGAGCCTTAGGTTCACCCTCGACGACAGTCGCTACATTTACTTTATTTTTAAATAGAATTATGAGGGTTAAACAGCAATACTTGAAGCCATTTAAACTGTGTGCAAACAAATGATTATATTTAATTTGAGAATAATAGCTGATAAATAGAATTATGAGTGTTGAATAGCAAAACTTGAAACCATTTAACTGTGTCCAAGCAAATGAGCTCTACCTCGTTTTAAAATGAAGCTACCAACCAAAAAAGTAAGTAAAGTTGGCGACCGTAGTCAAGGGCACCCGAAGGCTCCCTTTTCGATAGCTACTACACCAAGGTGTAGGGGGAGCGCTACTCGTTTCCCTGGATTGCTCCACTTTACCCTTGATACGTACCTTATAATGCTGACTGTTAAGCAAGATAGCATCAAGTACCAGTTTTTGAGTCTTTGGTATGACTCAACCTGGGATTGAACCCAGATCTCCCGGACCATTGGCGAACACTCTAACCATTATGCCAATGTTCGCTTACAATTTTTTTGTCCGTCACTTTTTCTATTTCTCTTTACACACACACATATATTGAAAACTATCCCAAAAGAGATGCAACCCATTAGTATGATAATGATTTATTACTGAGACGAGAAACTACGGTGAGCTTGATATATATATATATATATATATATATATATATATATATATATATATGTATATATATATATATATATCAACCTCTCCGGGCCGCAAGATGCGATACAAAGTCAATTTTTAAGTGAAGTTTAACCGGTTTGAATTCAAAATTTTCCATTTAGATTTCTGTAGAACATGTATAAAAACGTAAAAAAATATAATTATAAACACAAAAAATCTGTTAGTAGGGTAGATTGAGCTCTTTAACTTTTGTATGGCAACCGATCTTGGAGAAGGAAAACTGATTTCAAACCTTGCTTAGAATTGATCTGGTACCGCTTTCTGCTCGTGCGGCGGGATTGGTACATATCGTGTGATATTTCCCCCCAAAATCTTCTGAAAATTTCATCTCACTTGTATATAGTTAATGGATTAAGTAAGGAGTTCTTTGAATTCTTTGCCCAAGGAATAATCAGGGAAGACCATTATGTTTTTGTCATCCGTGAAAAAAACGAATTCGATCTAATGTTTCTGAGCTTACTTAATATATATCTATCTACCTATCTCTGGGTGTGTATGTAAGTAGGTATATTAATAAGTCTTCAGTTTTATTATCTAAGATATTATATATATATATATATATATATATATATATATATATATATATATATATATATACTCCCCTATCCCCGTAGGGTTGAGTTCTCTAGCGAAGAAGTATTCGTGTTGCCATTAGCGCCTTTGCAAGTCTCTTCGTATTTGAATTGAGATCTCGGCGGCCGTTTGAACGGATGTATGTAAACAATACTAATTGTGATTCATAACCGTTTAAAAAAAAATGTACTTCGTAGTTAATTTCTCCTTGTAGTTAAATGGTTAGAAGCTCGGCTTGGTGTTTCAGTCAACCGGGTTTCCATCCCAGCTACGAGGAGATACTGTCTAGCCACACTGATGAGTTCTGATAGAACGAAACAGATCTGTCTGTGGATGACAATATATATATTATTGTTATTATTAAAATCTCGAAATTAGTATCTAATTGTCATCATGAAAGTTAAACAATTGCCATCTCAATTTCAGACTGGCGAGCGTATAGCCATCTTATTTTTGTACCTCCAAAATACGTGAGTATAATAAACAATAAACATTTGAATCTTCGTTTGTAATGTATAGTGAAGTTTATCAAGTGATCGGAACCGTAAAACTTGGAGTAAAGGATTGAGTGATATATCATCTATAATAATATGCTAGCTACACATTTTAAAATTCTACACAGTTTTATTTTCTGCCGCCAATTCAATGCCACGTTAATTCGTAAACTGATGCTTTATATATATATATATATATATATGTGTGTGTGTGTGTGAGTGTGTGTGTGTGTGTGTGTGTGTGTGTGTTCTTTCTTTTTTGTATTCTCTATCCCACATACGCGCACACACACACACACACACACACACATTGGACTCATGTGACTGCGAATAACTTTACAAATAACAATGTCGTGTTCTTTTTTGTTTCAGATCTGAAAATAGTATACTATAACAACTATTAATCCTTGATCACACTTCCTTGGACAAAAGAGAAAAAATATTTTGCGTCACTACTTACTTGGGGATAAAATCATTGAAAACTGTCTCAAAAAAGATGCAATCCATTAATATGATAATGATTTATTACTGAGACAAGAAACTAAAATAATATTGCATGTCCTGGAAGCTGATATAAAAACAATTAAAAAAGAACCTTGATTTTAATGTATCTAGCTCATAAGACTGTATTTTTTACAGGACATGTTCTAAATGACCGTCATTACTCTTGATGATGGGATGTACGTAAGGAATATGGTAGATATACCGTGTTAAGAAGTACGTTTAACAATTATGAAATTATGGCAAACATTATACAACAGGTGGTGAGGGTGTTAGAAGATGGATATATAGGTTCAATGGAGGAAAATGGTACTTACGGTGCGGTGGGTGTGTTGTGCGATTTTTCATGAAGGAGTATGGAGGTTTTTAGTGGTGGAGGTAGTATTGTTATCATGGGTGGTAGTGGTAGTGGAGATAATGTGTATGGGGCGAAATGCGAAAGTAGATGTTTGTTTTCATGTCAGCATTTCAATAATATTTCGGATTTTTTGTTTAGACGGGTGGTTTGTGATATATATATATATTTCAGCATTATCTTGTTCTGTCGGCGGTTGCTGGAGAATACACCGACTGCTTCTCTGTAGATGGGTAAGATTCCATCAACAAGTATCCTAGTATGACACTAAACAATCTGATGGTGCTGTTCCAGTAATGCTGGAGCGTTGGGTTATGCCGAGTACCCCTTCATTGCCACCGTTCCCGCGTTCACTCCGGCCTAGAGTGGTATCCCTTGATAGATTCCAATCTATGGGTCGAATAGAACTAAACTAATGCTAAACTGAATTGCTTGAAATAGAACTGTTTTTGACAGTGAACCTGTTTATTTATGCTAAACTAAATTGTTTGAAATAGAACTGTTTTTGACATTGAACAGGTTTACTTATGCTAAACTAAATTGTTTGAAATAGAACTGTTTTTGACATTGAACCTGTGTACTTATGCTAAACTGAATTGTTTGCAATAGAACTGTTTATGTGTATAAAATGGATTCAGCATTGAATTACCTAAAAAAGTTGATGTGCTATGAAACCAAACAAAAAAAAATCAATCAACATTATCAAACTATATTGCTTCACATTCCTATATATATCTGCCCGTGTACGTGTATGCATTTGTGAGTTTGATTCTTTTTTCTTTTCATTTTCTAATTCCTTATTATAAATATAATCATTTTATATTATATATATGTATATATATATATATATATACAAGTAAAAGTAGTAAAGTTGGCAACCTTAGTCGAGGGCGACCCGAAGGCTCCTTTTCTATAGCTACTACACCGAAGTGTAATGAAGGGCGCTATTCCTTTCCCTTGATTGTTCCACTTCACCATCGATCCGTACCTTATAATGCTGAGTTAATGCATGGAGGCATTAAGTATCATTTTTTGTGTCTTTGGTATGACTCGACCAGGGATTGAACCCCAGTCTTCCGGACCATTGGCAAACACTCTATTTTTAACTTATTAAGACAATGGCCCTGTATGTATGTATGTTATCTGTTTCTTTCATTCCTTTTCAGTTTTAATTTTTGGCAAATTCTATTTACTAGTCTTCTATCTTTTTCTTTCCAAATATCATCGCATTTTTAACTTTTTGTTCTTTCTTTCTTTCTTTCTTTCTTTCTTTCTTTCTTTTATTTTTCACCTATTTTTTTAATTTTGCTTTCCGCTTTAGCTCTTTGAGCTTTTCTAAATTTCATTCTTCCTTTTTTTATCAATTTTTGTTGCTTCATCGTTTTCTTTCTTTCTTTCTTTCTTTCTTTCTTTCTTTCTTTCGTTTCTCAACTTTGTATACGTCATATTTTAGCTTTTTGTTTTATTTTTATTTATTCTTTCCTTTGTGTAACCACTTTCCTTTCATCATCTTGTTTTACACTTTTTCTTTTTTTTAATTAATTAATTGATTAATTTGTTTTCTAGTCCGTATTTCTTTCTTTCTTTCTCTTTGGTTTCTCTTTTCACATTCTTTATTTCTTTATTTATTTTTCACCTTCTTTTTCACATTTTTACTGCTATTTTTTTCTTTATTTCCTTCTTTCTTACTTTCTTTTTTCATTCTTTTCCTTTCCGTTTCTCACATTTTTCTTTCTTTCTTTCTTTCTTTCTTTCTTTCTTTCGCTTTTTACCTTTCATCTTCTTTTTCTCATGTTTCTTTCTTTCTTTCTTTCTTTCTTTCATTTTCCTGGCAACAATTTTAATACACTTTTCTCTTCTGTATTTTAACGGAAGCCTCTTTTTTCCTTTACCATTTACGTGTTTATTATTATTATTATTATTATTATTATTATTATTATTATTATTATTATTATTATTTTGTGTTTATCACCATGTTTATCCATTCCTGTCTCCTCATCCCAATCCCTCCTGCCTTTTCTTTCAATCCTCGATAAACATGAAAGTAACGGTAAAACAGATTGTATACACTTATGAGCTAAAAATAAGTACTTTGACCTCAACAGGAACGTTGATATCTTCATCCTGACCTAAACATCTTTCTTTCTTTTCATTATTATTATTGACAGCAACAGACTCTCGAGATGTTACTTCTTGCTTTTTGTGTAGAAGGACCACCAAAAGTTAAGAAACCATTATCCAAAGTCTCTCCTATAAAAGCTTAACGAAAACCTGCGATTCTCGTCCACAGTATAAAATCATGATTCAAATTACATACACATGCACTCATGCTCACTAATACACACACACACACACACACACACACGCACACACACGCACATAAACATGCATAGAAACACACACACACTCGCACACACACAGACACAAACATGCATAGAAACACACATACACTCGCACAAGTTCGAGTCTCATTGGGTGCCCCTTTCATATGGCCTTGTGCCACATCTAGCAAAAAGCTTCGTAAATTACCACATACACTCGCACAGTCGGCTGGAGCTGCAGAATACACTGACTGCTTCTCTGCAAAGGGGTAAGATATCCCCCCCCGCAATGAATATCTTGGATATGGCACTAAACAATCAAATGGTGAGGTTTCATTAATGTGGGAGCTTCGGGGAATGCAGAGTACTCCTTTATTGCCATCGCTCCCAGGTCCACTCTGACCCGGAGTGATAGCACCTCATTGAGTCCTATCTGTTGGTCAAATACAACTAAACTGTGTACTTATACTAAACGCTTGAAATAGGACTGGTTTGACATTTACTTATATTAAACTGAATTGTTTGAAATAGAACAGCTTTTGGATGCTAAACTGAATTTTTAAAATAGAACTGTTTTTGATATTGAAACTGTACTTACGATAAACTGAATTGTTTGAAATAAAACTGCTTTGACATTTAACTGTGAGTAAACAAAAAAATCTATACTTATACTAAACTGAATTGTTTTAAATAGAAATTATTTTTGACCCTTAAACTGTACTTATGCTAAACTGAATTGTTTGAAATAGAACAGTTTATTTGTATAAAAATGGATTTGGCATTAATTAACCTCCAAAGGTTGATATGCCATAAACCCAAACAAATAAACAAACACATACACACACCCGAACATGCATACAACACAAGCATGCACACAAATTCATACATACGCACAAACATGCACCTACACAAATATGCACCCACACGCATGCACATATACATACGCACGCACACAAATACACACACATACACACAAACTTGCACAAAAACACATGCAGAAACATGCACGTATACATAATGTAGTCGAAGGTAACCAGAAGGCTCCCTTTTCAATAGCTACTACACCGAGGTGTAGGGGAGGGTGAGACTCCTTTCCCATGATTGCTCCACTTTACCCTTGATCCTATTTACCAACCCCTCCGCTCGGGCAGGATATGACATAAGGTCAAATTTTTAAGCGGAGTTTAACAGGTTTTAATTCAGAGTTTTCCTTCTCCTAGACTAGTTGCCTAACCAAGGCTGAAGAACCTAGTCTGCCCTACTATTTACCCATAGCTGGAGGGAGATAAGGGGGTTCATAGGGTATTTGCCCGAAAGTTAACGTAATAACGCGACTGGAGTACGAACTCGCGTACTACGATTCCGCAGTCCATCGCTTTAACCATTACACCACGAGGACACCCCCCCACTTTACCCTTGATACGTACCTTATCTTGCTTAGTATTAAGCAAAGAGGTATCAAATACCATTTTTAAAGTCTTTGGTATGACGTGACCTAGGATTGAACCTCGGTCTCCCATTATCGAAAACTCAACCCACTAGGCCAATGCGTAAACATACACAAATATGCACATAAACACACACACACACACACACACACACACACCCAAACATGCACTTATCCATATAGACACACAAAGACACACACACACTAACAAAGAAACACACAAACACATGCATAAACGAACATGCACTCAAGCACACAAACATTCACAAACACACATATGCACACACACACACACACACACACATGCACTCAAACTTACGCACGCATGTCAAGATATACAGACACGAAAACACACGCACACGCACCCATCTACCAATATACACACACACACACAAGCATGCACACAAGCATGCAAATACATACATACAAACGTGCTCGCACACAAACATTCAAATACTCACACATATAAACATACTCTTAAACACACGCACGCACACACATAAATACATACAAGCACACACGCACACTCACACAAATACATGCACATACATACACACTCCCGTACACGCCGATACACTAACATACACATACAGACACATATACACATATGCAGACATAGAGTACACGCTACTAATCTTCAAATAAAAGTTAGAGATGGACTGCGGAATCGTAGTACGTGAGTTCGAACTCCAGTCGCACTATTATGTTAACTTTCGGACAAATACCCTTGGGAAAGGTATGAACTCCCTTATCCTCCCATCTATGTGTTAAATAGTACCACTGCTGTCCTTATAAAATGATAGTTTTGGTTTGGTTTCTTTGTTTAATGGCATATCAACCTTTGTAGGTTATTTAATGCCAAAGCCATTCTCCTAGAACAACAGTAATGATGCTATTTAACCCATAGCTGGGAGGATAAAGGGGTTCATACCTTTCCCAATTTATTTACCTCAAAGTGAACGTAATAGCGCGACTGGAGTACGAACTCGCTTACTACGATTTCGTAGTCCATCGCTTTAACCATTACACCACGGGTACACCCCCCTCTAAAATGATAGATTTAGCATAACAAGTGAAGGTTGATATGCAATTGAATCATAAACAAGCATAAATAGTTAATTTTTATTTAAAGCAAAAATAGCAAGATTTTATAATTTCTAGTTGGACATTAAACATTTATAATACAATAAAGATAGTTATTATTAGATATTATTTAATACTCATCTCCATAGCACTGATACTTTTAAACAAAAATATGTGTTGTATCGTGTTAAGGAAAAGATACACAGTGAAATAGAGTTAATTGTTTATTAACTCAAGTGGTTTAGTCCGACAAATATTACAAGTCTCGCGCTGTTGGTGTTACATCCGAAGTTGGTCTTACTACTGACCGACGTCCTTTCAGAGCTGTCTCTCTGCTTCTCTTTCTGCTTCTCTCTGCTTTAGAAACACGGTGTCTTTTATACTTCTGCGATACGGGAAGTCACGTGGTACGAGCCACTATGCATCAATATAAAAGAAGGATTTCTTGTGGTGTTGTGGCTAACGTGCTGGACAGTGACATTTTTGTCAACAAGTTCCAACTCCAATCGCACTATTAAATTCATTTTTGGACTAATGCCCTTGAGAAAGGTATGAACCCCCTTATCCCTCCAGCTATGGGTTAAAAAGCACCACTAAAGTTCTTCTACAAGGATGGCTTTGGCATTAGATTAGCCATAAAGGTTGGTATGCCTTTAAAACAAAGAAACCAAACTAGAAATATAGATATGTAGCCGCCCCAAAACAAGTATATATTCATACAATTTTTTGACAGTGTTTCAATGCTGTAGAGTTTAGTAATTAGTAATAGCTAATAATATCCGTTTTTATTGTATAATGATTTACTAGAAATAATAAAATCCTGGTATTTTTCTTTAGAAGAAAATTATTCCTTATCTAAAAAGTTATAAGGATGCTCTCGTCGCTTCACTTATAACAAATCATCTCTTTTAAAAAAATTTGTCAATTTCAATAAACTCTTTCCTTAAAAAAACACTTTCCTCTTGACGATGACCTAATGTCGAAATTGTTAAGAATAATCGAAAGGTAAATAATACATAAGAAATATTTCTATTTATCTAATCACTTTTGATTATTTTTAAATATAATGTTCTGAATTATAATATTTTTCCTGCTCCACTCTAACAGCATCAAAGGCGTTTTTTTGCGTAAACTTTTCGTATTAGTAGTTCTTTATTATATATATATATCATCATAATCATCATATCGCGCTGGTAGCACGGATATCCCTGACCCTCTCTCGCCACTCCTCCCTATCGTTCATCGCCTTAGGTAGGTCTTCAGGACAACATCCTGTATCCTCACATAGCTGCTGAATGTACGTTCGAGCTGGTCGTCCTGCTTTTGCGCGGCCATGTGTGGGGATCCATAAGAGTACATCTCTTATGAGTTCATCTCTGCTTCTCCAGCAGTGTCCTGCATGTCTGGTTCGTCTAACTTGGATAGTTTTCGTGATAGGGGGTAGGTGGCCGTACAGTTGGTGTCTTGTGGGGTGTTGCTGCCTGGACTTGTTCAGGATTGCACGCAGCATTCTTGTGTAATTGCCATCTAGCTTCTTCTCCAGTCGTTTTGTTAGCGTCCATGTTGTGCAGCCATATAGCAGTATCGATGTGACCGCTGCCTGGAAGAAACTGCGTTTCATTTTATCGGTTAGGTCTGATTTCCATATAATCGATAGCCTATTGATAGCTGTCCATGCTTTCGTTAACCTCGTTTCGATGTCCTTTTCGGTTGATTCGACGCTGCTTCCTAGGTACGTGAATTTGTCTACTAGTTTAAGTGGGGTTCCTTCTAGAGTGGAGATGTCCCCCGTTTGGTTATAGCACATATATTCCGTTTTGTGTGCATTAACATAGAGGCCTATGCTTGCTGCTGCTCGTTCCAAACTATGCAGAAGTGTTTCGGCTTGGTCAGGTGTATTTGCCAGTATCGCTATGTCATCGGCGTAGTCGGCATCGGTAATTGTTGTTGCGGGGTATCTTCTGCTTCTTTTCTTCGTCAGTTCGAAGCCATTCTCTTTGATTTTGTCAATCGATGTTCTAAGTACGTAGTCTAGACAAATGATGAAGAGGTACGGGGCCAGCGTGTCCCCTTGTAGTACTCCTGCTACAATGTCAAAGTATTCTGTGTCTCCATCCGGTGATCGTACTTTTACTTTAGTGTTTCTATAGAGAATCGTTATTGCCGCTACGGTTTCTTTAGGTATGCCGTACGCTAGTAGGATTTGTTCCATCTTTCCTCTGTGAATAGAGTCGAAAGCCTTGGTAAAGTCGACAAATATTAATGTCGCTTGTAGGTTCTTTGCCCGTACACCTTCGAGGATTCTGCGGATGGTTAATATTTGTGAGGTCGTGGATCTATTTCTTCGGAAGCCATTTTGGTTTTTTCTAAGTATGTTGTCGATTTTGGGTTCTATTCGGTTTCGTAGTAGGGCATTGTAGATTTTGGCAGCTATGGATGTAAGTGTTATGCTTCGGTAGTTTTTGGCTAATCCGAGGTCCCCCTTTTTAGGGAAGGGGAGTATGCATCCCATCATCCATCTATCTATCGGATTTTGATTGTATACTGCGTTGCAGTGTCGGAGCAGTATGTCGTCGAATTGTCTGGTCTTCCATACTTCCGGGGGAATTTCGTCCAGCCCTGCCGCTTTCCTATTTTTAATTTTTCTGAGAACCGAGTCGAGTTCTTCTTGTATGAACGGTCCTAGTTTAGTGTCTAATTGTTTGCTAATTATTCTGGTGATTGGTTCATGCGTTATTTTTGGTGGGTTTCCAAGTAAGTTTTCGAAATGCTGTTTCCCCAGTTTTATTCTTTCTTGTTGGTTTGCTGCTTTAAGTTTTGCTTTGGCTGTGTTCTTTCTTCTGCTCACTTCGTTTATTGTTTGCCAGGCTATTCTAGATTGTCTATCTTCCACCGAGTCTCTAATCTTATCTATCTGATTTTGAATGTATTCCTCTGTTCCTTTATATATATGCCTGCTAATTGATATTGTGCCGTTTTTAGTTTTAAGGCATTTGTGTTTGTTGGGTTTTTTCGATAGTTTTTGGAGGCTGTTTTCACTAGTGCACGTTTTTCTCTCACCGCTAAAGTTTCCCATGGGACTCTATATTTAGTTTTAATTTTTGTTGGAATGTATTTTGCTGCTGCCTCGAGGTGTGCATTGACGAAATTTTCATATTCGTCGTTTGGTGTACTTTTTTCCGTCTTTTCTTGTAGTGTTTCGAATCTGTTTCTTAATTCTAATACGTATTTATCTCTTATATCTTTGTTGTTTAATAGGGCCCAGTCATAGTGTTTGGTGGTCGCTGTTCGTTTGGCGTTTTTTTCGTAGGCTTAACCGTATTTTCGCCGTGACTATTCGGTGATCGGTGGACACACCGTCAAAAGAGGAGTATGCCTCGCAATTCAGTGCACTATTTTTCCATTTCTTGTTTATAAGGACGTAGTCTATCTGAGCTTTAGTATTGTTTGCGTAAGTGTATGTCCATAGTTTGCCCTCTCTTTTTTGGTAGTTTGTATTGAGGCATGCTAATCTATTTTCTATCATGAAATCTGTTAGATGTTGCCCATTCCTATTTGATGTGTTGTGGAGGCTGTATTTGTTGTTTCCGTTTTTCCCGATTTGAGCATTCATGTCTCCGCCAATGACTAACATGTTGTGTTTCGGGATGCTACGCACTAATGAGGATAACTCATCGTAGAAGGTGACTAGTTCAGTTTCTTCACTAACATTGGTGGGGCTGTAGCATGAGATGATTGTTGCTCTGGGGTTTCTGTTAAATGTAGCTGCCATCATTCTAGGTTGTATTTTCTCAACGCTATTAAGCGTTTTTAATGCTCTAGGTCCTATAAGTAATCCTACCCCTCCTACTGCGGCGTTGACAGAGTTTTTCCATGCGGATATATATATTAAGGCGAGTTTTTTGAAAGACGATGGAACATTTTTTGTTAATTAGGTTTAATTGTAGTTTTTCAAGTCTCCTTGTAATTTTTCTTGTGTCGGGATCCAGGAGCTTGGTACAAAATGAGGTGCCTTATTTTCTGGTGGAGTGATTTCTAGGGACGCAGGAAAAACCGGCAAGATACGGGAAAACACAGTGTGTGTATTTAAAATCGGCTTTATGAATTCACATTCAAGAAGAACCCTTCTCCAGAATAAGAATGCAAGTTTGTCTTCTCTGTGTGTGATGATGTTGGCTTATCTATCTATCTATCTATCTATGTAGCAAGCAAGCTAGCTACTTATTTATCTATCTTGTGAATAGCAGAAGTCTATTATACACATGCCCATGCGTGTAGACCTCTTTGTGTGTGATGATGTAAATTATCTATCAATCTATTTATCTATCTCCACACACACACACACACACACACATATATATATATATATATATATATATATATATATATATATATATATGCATGTTTGATTAAATGATAAAGACACATTTTGTCTATATAATTTTGTTAAGAACCTTTCAAGTTTCCTGATGAGTCTCTTCATTTCAAGTTGGAATTTGTGGATGAATTTATCAAAAATGTCCCGTGCGCTTTCGGACCTTTCATAGGCCATCTGTTATGTTTTGACCTTTTGACCCGGCCAAAAATGCCATTCAAGGTGACGCACCGGAAGGAAGTGACAGATTCTAATGGCAGTTGTGAGAGGAAATCGCGTGGGCGGAAATTGGCTGATGAAATGGGACGAGCTAAAAAAATCCCATTATACTCTCATAGACTGACGCACCGGAAGAGAGTCACCTCTGAACTGCATGACAGTTATTTCCGCTCGATAACGATCACACAGGCCATTCCAAAGATAGCGGAAGTGACACATCCCGATCGCCAGATATCGGAAGAAATTGCGGAGGCGTGGAGGCGTGTCCATATCACCGCGTGGGAGTTTGAAGGTAATATAAGGCCGACGAATTGAACAGAAGACGAGGCGAGTAGAGTTGGAGGCGGAGATGGACGAGATGTAGTAAGGAAAACCAGCACCCAGCAGAGTGGACTCCAGGGCTCCGGTTGAGCAGCCCTGGTGAACGAGAAAGACACCACGCTGACGGCCATAACTTTGGGGTCAAAATATTTCAGTTATGTTTGGTCTTCAGCTCCCTCTCACAGTAAAACCCCCCACAACCTTTTCGAACCCTTGCAATAAAGTGAGAGGTAAATATTTTATAAAGAAGTCTTCCTGCGTCTTCGTCATTGCGTCTGTCTTTATCATTGCGTCGGTATGTATCCAGTATATATATATATATATATATATATTTCTGCATGAATCAGCAGGGGACAATATAACGCATCATCAGAGGTTGTTTGCATGTTTAAAGAGGGATTTTAACGAGTTTTTTTTTTTTTTAGGTTTTTTATAAAGTAAAGTTAGCGACCATAGTCGAGGGTGACCCGAAGGCTCCCTTTTCGATAGCTACTACACCAAGGTGTAGGGGAGGGCGCTACTCCATTCCCTGGATTGCTCCACTTTACCCTTGAACCGTACCTTATAATGCTGAGTTTTAAGCACGGTGGTATCAAGTTCCATTTTTAAAGTCTTTGGTATGACTCGACCTGGGATTGAACCCATTGGCGAACACTCTAACCGCTGGGCCAATGTCCCGGTTTTTTATAACATTACAAAATTACGTAAACGTAAAGTTGGATAAAACTGAGAAGCTGATGACATTTAAAAACAGAACGCTATCAACGGAAATAGAATATTATTAAAAAAAAAAAAGAATATATTTTAAAAAATACAAATTTTGGTAAATTCATCCACTAATTCTAGTCTGAACCCAAGACACTTATCAGGAAACTTGAAAGGATCCTAATAAAATTATATAGACAAAATGTGTCTATTAATTAATCAAACATGCTTAAATGAAAGACTGCTGCCTAACTACACATATTCTAAAATACATGATCCTGCTGCTCACCACGATACTGACACCCAAAAGTATCGCTGTAGTCTTGTAAAAGACAAATTAACTACAATAAAGAAAAAATACAATTGCAAGCAACTCCTGATGATGGTCTATCAAAGGTCCGAAAGCACTCGGGATAATTTTGGTAAATTCATCCACTAATTCCAACCTGAAACCAAGATATTTATCAGGAAACTTGAAAGCATCTTCATAAGATTATATACATACAAATGGTGTTTTTATTATTTAATCAAACATGCTTAAATGAAAGACTGTTGCCCAGCCACACACACACACACACACACATACACAGACTTATATATATATATATATATATATATATATATATATATATATATATATATACGGTGGCGCAAAAGTCACTCGATATCTTAAAACTGAACAACATAAGGAATAAAAAAGATAGGGAATTTTTTTCTTTTTTTATATTTATTTTGATGTTTGGAACTCACTTTGAACTAACTATGGAATATAATATCCTTTGAATAAAAGGAATTATCAATTTAAAAAAAAGATATTTGGTTTTTTTTTAAATGTAAGAGATTTTTTGCTTTACTTTTATATGCATCTCGAAACTTTTTGTTTTTTTATGGCATATAAGGCCCTCTTTAACCAAAAAAGGTCTAAAAATATGTCCCATGTCTTATATGGGAATATGAGGTATCTCCGAGACTTAAATATCCCCAATTGCTTTAAATTACCCCCGTTTGTACCTGACTTAACTCCCTACTTCTTAGTGCATTGTATATAAATAAAGGAGTCGCTTATATGATGTCAAATATAACTTCTTATAAAAACAGAAGAAACTTTATGATGAAACACATAATCAATTGATGCCATTTGAAATTATCCTGTTTACGGTGAATATAAGATGACTATCTGAATAGAATATACCACCTAGTAGGACCTTAAAAAGCACTAACTGTATCTTCTGCTGAGTGTAAAGGCCTTCTCCAAAATGGATGCCCAGGGCATGACCCTATGTAACGGTACCGCTGGTCACGGTACCAAATTTACATGCGATTCCCAAACCTCTTGGCATAAAATAGCCATAGACAAATTCCCATACCGTTAAAATCAACCAATCAATCGAATATAAATAAAAAATATTGTGAGCTTTAAAGTTTTAGAAAAAATATACATGACTGAATTGTTGTGATTGATTGACTAATTAGTTGGTTTTGACGGAATGTCAAACCGTCTTGGGTTATTTTATGCCTAAAGGTTAGAGAATCGCGTAAATTGTAAGTTCATATCTACATATGTTTTTTGCAATTGTTTGTTGTTTGTTGTTTTTGCTTATTTTTTCACAAGGTCCTATCGAATTATAAGCATATCTATTTTACTCATAGATGGGACCCTAACAGGTACAACCACTCCAGGTCAGAAAGAATCTGAGAGTAATGAATAGAATTACAGCTTCACCATCAGATGCAGCTTAGTGACATATATAGGACATTCCTCTTGTGGTGGGGATCTCATCCCACTGCAGGGGATACACAGTTAATGTACTCTAAACCCCACTGAGAAGGTGTATGAGTGTTAATATCAAACCGTTTCTTTATTATTAACAGAAAAGATGTTAGTTATTTTGTCATTGCATTATTGAAAGCTGTGAATTTTTTCTTGTGTAGTGGGGAATGTACGCAGTTTACGCCAAAGCTATATTAATTGCAGTTTGAACATCTAATTAAATAACTAATAAAATCTATTTTTAAAATCATAAAGCGGTGATCGTTAGATCTTTGCAATTGAACAAGATTTAATTGTAAGTTTCCATATTTACCCAACCCCTCCGCTCGGGCAGGATATGACACAAGGTCAATTTTTAAGCGGAGTTTAGCAGGTTTGAATTCAGAGTTTTCCTTCTCCTAGACTAGTTGCCTCACCAAGCCTGAAGAACCCAGTATGCCCTACCATTTGACTTGGAGGGAGAATAATTGGATTCATACCTTTCCCAAGGGTATTAGTGCTATGTGAAATGCAATCAGTCTCGTCCAGGATTTGATCTCGTGTCGCCGTGTCCATTTCCTACGACGATAACCATTACACCACGGGCACCTCAGATTTAATTGTAAGTTTCGTTGAAGTGAATAGTTTATTTTATCTTCTTTTTCCAAAACTAATTTAATATTTAAAAAGGAGATAGACAGAGACAGAGACAGACAAACAGAGAGACAGAGAGTGATGTTATATCTGTACATGCTGATAAGATGTGCAAAGATTTTTATGAACTGATGTATGTAAAACACATGCAGAGAAATTTATCATTTATGGTGTTCCTAAGCAAAAATTCGGAATGAAACTCAAGCAGGATTTTGCTTTTTATTGTCCTCTAAATTTAGAAGAAAAAATAACAAGAAAAAAAAGGACATATATTTCAACAGCATATTTCCATATGGTGAATTTCCTTAACAAAAAGTGCAAAAATGCTACTTTTTATAAAATTCAAAAATTTTCTTCTAATGTTTCTTTTTCATTATTACTTCACTTCATCCTCTCTTTCGGTTGCAATTTACTAAGCCTTTTGCTTAGATGTGACACAAGGATACTTGAATAGGGTACCCAGTGAGACTCAAACTCACTCGTGTAGTTTTGCAAGTCTAGCTTGCTAGCCATTACACCACCAGTTCCTACGTCTGCACAACCTCCTCTTCCTCCACTTTGTCCGTTTCCTCCTCCCCCTTTTCCTTCTACTACACTCTTTTTCTTTTGTCTCCTCATCTACCTCCTCTTTTCTTCATTGCACTCTTTTCTCCTCGTCTTTCACTTTCTGATTCTCTTTCCCTTTTTTCTCCTCCATGTCCACCTTCTACTTCTCTTTCTTTTTTCCTTTTCCTCCTCCTCTTTTTCTATTTTTCTTCTTCCTTGTTCTCTTCTCCATCCTCATTTTCCCCTTATTTTTTCTTCTCCACCTCTATCTTTTTTCTTTTTCTTCGGTTTCCTCGATTCTTTCTCCTCTTCTTTCTCCTCATTCTCCTTCTTTAAAGAGCTTTGAATGTGTAAAAAAGTTTTTTTTGCCTTCTCAGCTTGACTTATGTTTTAATGTTTCAACAGAAAAAATACAGAACTCATATTTTGTGAAATATGGGAACCTACGTCACTAACTGTATGAAAAGGGAATTTACGGCAGTCGGTCATGTCTGGCTTATGGCCAAGTAAATAAAAAGTTGCACTCGCCCAGTCGGCTGAGGCTGCAGAATAGACTGATAGCATCTCTTCAGAGGGGTAAGTCTCCCCTAATGAGTGTCTTGGATATGACTCTAAACAATCTGATGGTGAAGCCCCAGTAATAGAGCTCTTGGGAATACAGAGTATCCCTTTTACTGTCATCACTCCCAGGTCCACCCGAAACCGGAGTGGTAGCATCTGATAGGGTCCTATCTATGGGTCAAATAAAAGTGTTTGACATTTAAACTGTACTTATGCAAAACTGAATTGTTTGAAATAGAACTGTTTTTATATTTAACTGTGTGTAAACAAAAATTGTTCTCATGCTCAACTGAATTGTTTTAAATAGTTCTATTAATGTATAAAATGGATTTGGTATTAGATAACGTACGATAGTTGATATGCCATAAAACCAAATCTATCAAACCAACCCACAAAGTTGCATATGTAGATAGAATCAATTATAAATATCTTTAATAATAGATCAAGTTTATTTCTAGGAATTCAGTGAATTCACTTCAGTTTAAATCTCTTTTTGTAACCGTGAACTCGAAAAAACAGCAAAAGAAAGCCAGAATTTTGTTAGAGCTCTACATATGAAATGCTCTAAGTTAGTGAATAAAGCGACTTCCGGGCAAAGTTGCAACTGAATAGCCATTTTGTTGGGTCAGCGTCGCGTTGAAGATATTTTTATTAAGTTCTCGATACAACAGAGAACGTTGAAATTCTTTTGAAATAGACGTTGCAGTATTATCATAAGCTTCTGTTATAACGGAAGCCCAATGGGTAAAAAGTCGTCTATCTGTCTATCAATTATAATTTGGGATATTAAATATCTGCACCGTTTTGTTTATAACCGAATTATTGGGAAAACGCAGCATTTTAGCATAGACTTTTTTTTATCATAACATGCCCCCAGATTTGCCCGATGATGAAAGTAAAATTAGTCTGGAGTCGCTTCGGCTTCCGGAAGTCGACTCATGAGCAATTTTTTAAAAATACGATCGCAAATAAATTAAACTCTTTTGTCTTAAAGATGATTGTAGTAGTTTGTGAAATTCTGTCTTTCGAAATCAAATCAAAATCGATAACATTTCTCTTTCCCAGTCGGCTGGGGCTGTAGAATACACTGACTGCACCTCTGCAGAGGGGTAAGACCCCTACTAACGAATGTCCTGATATGACACTAAACAATCTGATGGTGAGGTTCCAGTAATGCTGGAGCTTTGGTGAATACGGAGCACCCCTTCATTGCCATTGCTCCTAGGTCCACTCTGGCCCGGCATGGTAGCACCTGATAGGGCCCTATCTATGGGTTAAATAGAACTAACAGCATACTTATGCCAAACTGAATAACCTGAAATAGAAATGTTTTTTGACAATTGAACCGTGCTTACATTTGAACTGCGCGCTTGTGCTAAACTGAATTATTTCAAATAGAACTGTTTTTTGACATTGAAACTGTATTTACACTAAATTGAATTGTTTAACATAGAAGTGTTTTGACATTTAACTGTGTGTAAACAAAATCTGTACTTATACTAAACTGAATTAGATGAATTAGAACTGTTTGTATAAACTGGGTAGTTTGAAATAGAAATGTTTTTCACAATTAAGCTGTGTACTCATGCTAAAGTGAATTGTTTGAAATAGAACTGATTTTTACATAAAAATGGATTTGGGGTTAAATAACATACAAAGGATGATATGTCATAAAGTCCAACCAACCAAACCAACCAAACCGAAAACATTTCTGTAAGGGAGAATATTTATATTTCTTATAAAAAGATAAGTCCTCAGGCAATTTAAATCGTTAAAAAGATTTAGAAAACCGACGCACCTTCTTACAAAAAATCTACCTTGAATCGTAAAATGAAAAAAATGCATAAAAATCAACCACTGTTTTTTGAATTTGGTAAGCCTTACGATTTTTTTACAGAAAGAAATCTTTGCAGAAAATATGAATTTGATAAAACAAGGTTTCTTTTGAAATGCACCGTAGATCATTAGGTGCATAATTGATACATCGAAGATAATGCCGTAATTCCTATGACTACTATGTTAGAGTACATTAAAAAAGCCATTTTAACTAAATCTCTTTATCAGTTCAACATAGTATCATGCTGATAAAGAAAGATAGGAAGGTCGTATTGCTAAAACACCTACATAAAAATGGAATGCTCGTGGTAAAGCCCGATACTCAGTGTGTGTCTGCATTTTGCTGATAATAAGGATCACAGCAATACTGTTATTACAATTATAATATCAGATGGATGTAAACAGATCCAGATAGATAGATGGATAGATAGATATTGTCCCTTTGTTTAGAACCGAATGTAAGTGATGTACACTGTCGTACAGGAGTATATGCTACAGAAAGATCTCGAGCAGCGTTGTGATCCAACTATAATTGAGTAAATCTTTAAGAATGTAGCAAAAATAATTCAATATTTTCCAACTGGAATCGGCCAACGCGTATGTTTGCTAACAACCGAATCGAATAATAATAAATGGACATAGTGAGGCTCACAATGGATAAATCTGTATAGAATTTATGTAAAACCTGTTTCTATTTTGAGGAAGTTTCTTTATGCCGAAATTTCATGAATTCTGCAGTAACATTGCTAGTTTAGGCGTTTTCTTTACTAATCTATATTGTAGTAGTAAGTTGTAAAGTTAGCGACCATAGTCGAGGGTAACCCGAAGGCTCCCTTTTCGATAGCTACTACATCAAGGTGTAGGGGAGGGCGCTACTCCTTCCCTGGATTGCTCTACTTTAACCTTGATCCGTACCTTATAATGCTGAGTGTTAAGCAAGGAGGCATCAAGTACCATTTTTTGAGTCTTTGGTATGACTCGACCTGGGATTGAACCCAGGTCTCCCGGGCCATTGGCGAACACTCTAACCGCTAGGCCAATGTCCGGTAAAAATCTATATTGTACAATTTATTAAATATATGTATGGTTGGTTGCTTGGTTGATTGTGTCTTATGGCATACAAACCCCTGCAGTCATTTTTTGCTAAGTCCTGTTTATATATATATATATATATATAAAGTGTGTGTGTGTGTGTGTGTGTGTGTGTGTGTGTGTGTGTGTGTGTGTGTGTGTGTGTGTGTGTGTGTGTGTGTGTGTAAATGAGGGAATAAAACACCAAATTAAAAATTTGATAAATCTTATTTTTTGTAACTCGTGTGAAAAGTTTGTTGAAAAACAAAATAATTTTCTGGTAATAAAACAAAATATTAGAGCTTGAATATTCCTTAATATTTACATTACGAGAAAGAAAAGTTTATGTATTCAATGTAACAGTTTGCATTGCCTAAATCTAGCTGTGAATGTAAAAATTATTTATGTGACTATGTCACTATGTAGGAAAGAAAATATATCTATAAGTTAATATGTAAGCGGAAATGGCTAAAAATGTATTTTTAACAATCTAGAAGGGAAAAGATTTATTGAATTATTTTGGGTCTTGATTCTTTATATTTTGCACGGCGAGTCAAATATTTTCGTCTACGAAATCTGAAAAAAAAAAAAATTTAAAACAGGGCATAAGCGCCCATTGGTCAATAAATTCAAAAATTCTGATACAAAATTACAGTTTCTTGAGCCGATTTTTACACAAAAATTAACACTTTTTTACTTTGTAAATCAGTTGATTTTCCATATATATATATATATATATAATTTGTCAATGAATAGTTTGTAGGTAACATTATTTTTAAAAGAGGCAGAGTGCATACGTTGGCATACAGTTAAAAGGTCTCAAGTATTGCTATTTAACACTAATACTTTAATTGTTTTCATGCAGGTAAATGTTTCAAGTATAGTAAATGTTTCGATATCACTTATGGACGGGACTCTAACAGGTATTACCAGTCCGGGTCAGAGTGAACCTGGGATTAATGGCAACGAAAGATACAGGACAGAGGCCTCACCATCAGATGCAGTTTAGTGTCATATCCTGGACACTCGTGAGAAGGTCTCATCCAAGCAAAGATGCTTGCGACGTATTCTATTACTACAGCTGACTGGGCTGATATATATATATATATATATATATATATATATATATATATATATATATATATAAATGGTGATTGAAATGTAACTTTCTATTTTTAAATTCTTATAGATTCTTTCTTAACAATAATTTTTACCAGAAATGAGTATGAGAAAAAGTAAAATAGATTTGTATTTAAAATTCACTATAGGCACCTGCATTCGCCACCTGCTGATCAAACCGCCTGGAAACTTATTTAACCAAAAACACATGTCGAATGGAAGACATAACTTCTTGTATTCTCCCATTAGGTTATTCCAAAGTCAAAGGTTTTGGTATAATGAACTTGCCCCTTAAACACACCTAAGGAGAAACGTCGCTGGGTGTTAAGTCAGGGCGTTTAGCTTGCCACTCATGCGGATCAGGACGACCCACCCATCTCCCTGGGAAGAAGGCCCTGAGCCATTCACGACCAACAATAGCAAAATCTTTGCATAAAAATCAAATCATAAACATTCTCCCCAAAACCGATAACTGGCTAGATTTCAGTTTGCAGCATAACCTTTGACATTCATTTATTTAGAATAGGAAGTTACTTCCCAATCTCCTTGTATATATGTATATATATATTCGTAGTGCATTCAATAAGTTTCCAGACGTTTTTGTACAGGTATTTAAAATTGTCGTTGTCTCTTGAAAATTCAGTATGTCATTGCTATACATATTATGAGATGATTGACCAATTGTTGATTTCAGGTTCAAATGAACAGCTACAGCACCAATTGGAATACACCCTGATTGTCACAGCTGGTGAATTTCAAAAATGCAATATGGACGTGAGGACACTTTAGAAGAACGATATGCAATAAAATTCTGTTTTAAACTTGGAAAAAATGCCACAGAAACGTATGGAATACTTCAGACTGCTTTTCGACCGTCTTGTATGAATCGAGCATCAGTTTTTGAGTGGCATAAGAGATTCAAAGAAAGCAGGGAGTCTGTGAGGGATGATGAGTGGTGTGGGAGGAGTAAGGAAGTCAATACACCAGAGTTGATTGGCCAAAGGGTTTGGGTTAAGATTACAATGTTGAGGTTTTAAGGGAGTTCAGGAAGAGATTCCGTCGGAAGAGGCCAGCACTCTTCAAATCGGTTCAGTGGCATTTCCAGCAGGACAATGCACCAGTCCACAACTCCATCCTTGTCACAGACTATTTGACCAAGATGGGCATCAACACAGTTCCTCACCCTCACTGTAGTCCAGACCTTACTCCCTGTGACTTGCTTATTCCCTAAGCTCAGAGGCTGTCGTTATGAGGCAATTGAGGAGATGAAAGATGCTGTGACGAAGGTCATTGACACGCTCACACAAGAGGACTTCCATGGGGCCTTTCAGAAGTTGATGGAACGGTACAACAAGTGCATTGCAGCCGGAGGAGATTACTTCGAAGGGGACTAGAGTTCTATGTGTGTACTATCTATAAAAGTGCTCATACGAAAAAAATCTGGAAACTTATTTAATGATCCTCGTATATATTCGAACTGTCCCTTTCCTCATGAATCCATTGGGCACCATTGTGAGGGGGGTATTTTTGCTGACTAAGTACTCACCATTAGCAGTGGGTACCTTCTTCACTCTGTAGCTGAGTATTGTATTTTGTTAATGTTATAAAGATTTCGATTTCATTTCAAACCTCCCTTTTGGTTATTTCTTCTTATTCAGAAACCTTTTGTTAGGTTTCAACATGAACAAAAGGGATGAGACAGATAAGAATAGTTCTTTTGTGCTATTTACTTTTTGATTATTCTTAACGAGTTTCGACCTTAGGTCATCGTCAGGAGAAATGTTTTTGTGAAGCAAAGTTTTTTTCTTTAGTAATTTTTGAAAAGGTGATATGTTATAAAAGAAGAGACAAAAAATGAACCAGTGACATAGCATATCTATTCGTTGAATGAAAATTATTTGGCGGGCTAGCTGACTGCCTTATGTCAAGGTTTACAGTGTTTTCTAACTTCTTTTTATGAATACTATCACCTAGACAAATATTTTAACAACAGTGCATTCAACCACTCCTTTTTTTTACAATAGAATATTTGAAAAGTAATGACTGATTTTGTATTTAAATATATCATATAATCGCCCGTTATTTTTGAAAGGACCTGGAAACGAGTTATAGCTCAAAAAAGAATTTGAGTTATTTTATGACTAAAGTTTCTACAAATTTTGGGTATCAACTTATTTTTAACAATATTAAATGGCATCGCATAAGATTATAAATTCTTTCCAGATCTGACCGATCAAACACTTCCGTTTCCAGAATATGACTCTAAACTAAATCCGTCAATGAGGTTGACTGTCTGATCCATGGATAAAATAGATCTGTTTGAAAACTGTTTGCAGGTAATAAGAATATCTGATATTTTATAACTGCATGCGAATTGTTTGTATTAAGAATCGTTTGGTTTGGTTAGGTTTCTTTGTTTAATGGCGTATTAACCTTTGTAGGTTATTCAATGCCAAAGCTATCCTTGTAGAAGTACTATATAACCCATAGCTGGAGGATGGCTTGCGAGATGGAAGGTATATGGCAGTTAAACTGCTATTTTGTAGTGTGCTGCTCCAAGGATTTGTTCAAAACAGCATTTCATTAGAATCCATGCAGTGCAGCCATATAGTATTACTGACACGGCTACTGCTGAGAAGAAATCCCATTCCCATTTCATTTTGTCAGAGAGGTCAGATTTCCATATAGTCGATAACCATGCTTTACCAATGCTGTAGATGAGATATAACTACCAAGGTATACGAACTGGTCATCTATTTTCAGAGTCTTGAGATTTAATTAGGACATGGCAACATCTTGATTAAAACTCGTGAACTCTGTTTTTTCTGAATTCATGAAGAGACCAATGACTCCTGTTGTCTGTACCAAGATATGCAGCAGAGATTCAGCTTGAGCTGATGTACTTGCAAGAATCGTTATATTATCTGCTTTGTCTGCATTAGCATTATTTAATACGAGACACCGTCTTCCTCTTGCCTTTTATTTAGCGTGAAGCCATTATATTTCATTTGATCAACTGACGTTTGTGATTTAGGAACAGTGGCTTGAAACCATTGTGAAAAAGACTGACTTCAGCATTTAATAATCTAACAAGGGTTGTAGGCCGTAAACGGAATTTAATCTGACCAAACGCACTCCTTCGTCTACAACAGAATCTAATTATAGCGATTTGTCGTCGGGGTATATACAGTGGGGTAGCTACAGTGTGTGCCCCCCGGGGAAGCCCTTGTGTTTGTCACCCCACCCACAGTCCCCCAAAAGTGCCACCCGGGGTGGATTCCTCATCGCCCCCTCCTGGTTACGTAACTGACCCGGAGCAAAATCAGCATTGTCCGTCAGAATGTTGCAATTTTATTTTCTGTGAGCGATATTTGTTCCTGGGGTGGGAAAAACCTGCAATGTAGATTATGAATAAACAAAAAAAGTGACATGATTTTTAAAAAAAAAAACGTTTGACAGTTAATTTTAAATGGCAAATTTAACACGAAAGAAGTAAGAATCATTTATAACATTCTGTTTGCTATCATTCTTATTTCAATACAGTTTTATACAGCAGACCCAAAAGGCCACCCCCATAAAAATGTCATCCAGAAAGGATCACCCAACTAGTTACGCTACTGGGTGTATATGCTATGCAAATCTGTTTCAAATCTCTGTTTTAGATTTAAATTTAAGTTACGTTAACATTTAGAAATAAATTCAATCTGGAAAAGGTTAACCAAATCAGATATTTTTCACGGTTTATTTTAATATATGGTTAAAATAGTGGCGCACCTAGTGAGACTCCAATTTGCTATAGAAACAAATGTTTGTTATTTTAGCTAAGGTGTCCGAGAAAACATGGAGAAAAGTAAATGACAGAATAATAAGCATATGAAGGAGAAATGAAGAAAATCCTCACAAAAGAAAAGTGAACTAGGAAAGCACAAAAAAAAGAAAGAAAAAACAAATAAAATTTGTTTTGTTTGTTTGAGTTTTATGGCAAACCAACTTTTGTAGGGTATTTAATGCCAAATCCATTTTTATACAAATGAACAGTTCTATTTCAAAAAATTTAGTTTAGCATAAGTACACAGTTTGATTTTCAAAAACATTTCTATTTCAAGCTATTCAGTTCGGTCAAACAGTTCTAATTCAAATAATTCAGTTTATCATAAGTATAATTTTTGTCCACATATAGTTAAAATCAAAACAGTTTTATTGCAATCAATTCAGTTTAGCATAAGTACAGTTTCAATGTCAAAACAGTTCTATTTCCAACAATTCAGTTTAGCATAAGTACGTCGTTTACATGTCAAAACAGTTCTATTTCAAGTAATTCAATGCCGAAGCTATTCTCCAAGAAGAACAGGAGTGGTTCTATTTAACCCATAGCGGGGAAGATAAGGGGGATTCATACTTTTCCCAACGGTACTTGCCCGAAAGTGAACGTAATAGCGCGACTGGAGTACGAACTCGCTTACTACAATTCCGCGATCCATCGCTTTAACCATTTCACCACGAGGCCACCCTACGAAAGTACTCTGGGTTTTGCGGTTAATCTGGTGGACTGAGACGTCGAGTAATGGAGTTCAAACACCAGTCACGCTATTACGGTCACTTTCGGACAAATACCATTTGGAAAGGTATGAATACTATTACCCCCCCCCAAGCTTAGAAATAAATAGTAACACTAATGTTCTTCTACAAGAGTGGCCTTGGCATTAAATTACCCCCGATATCCTATTAAACAAAGATATTTAAACAAATCAAAACCTATGCATAGAATAGCCGTAGACGGGCTAACATGTAATAAAAAAACAATTATCAATAAGTCAAGGGTTTCATGGGTCAACTAGTTTATAATAAATTCAATAATAGATATAAATATGAACGTACGATGAAAACGATTCTCTAACCTTTACACAGAAAGGTTGACATGCCTTTAAAAACAGTCAATCAACAGATTCCTGAATCATCTACGATAAAATAAATCCAAAAATATGAATTTTAAAATTTTGTCTTTTGTTATTATTCATTGACACATGGCTAACAAATACTGTGACACTTAAAAAATAAGGAGTAAAAGTCATAGACATACGAAAAAGGAGGCATTCGTAGGCAGTGAACTTCGCTATCCGAGTTTAAAATCCTGGATAAGGCTGTTTGCATTTCATAGAGCGTTAATACCCTTGTGAAATGTATGAACCTCCCTAATCCCTTTAGCTATGGATTGAATCGTACCACTTCTGTTCTTCTATTAGGATGGCTTGGCCAATAAAAACCCACGAAGACTGATATGCCATTAAAGAAAGAAATCAATGGAGGTGCCCGTGGCGTAAATGGAGGTGCCTGTGGCGTAAATGGAGGTGCCCGTGACGTAATTGTTATCGTCTTAGGAAATGGACACGGCGATATGAGTTCAAATCCTGGACGAGGCTGACTGCATTTCACATAGCACTAATACCCTTGGGAAAGGTATGAATCCAATTATTCTCCCTCCAGCTATGGGTAAATAGTAGGACAGACTGAATTCTTCAGCCTTAGTTAGGCAACTAGTGTAAGAGAAGGAAAACTCTGTATTCAAAACATGTTAAACTCCGCTTAAAAATTGACCTTGTGTCTTATCCTGCCCGATAAATATGCCAATAAAGAAAGAAAACAAACCACATCAAACGAAAGTGAACTACACGAAGTCATACAATATTTTATAAACACATGAGATGGTTTTGTTTCAAGAACTTTGTGTTCGGCCAAGTTCAATTTTATGGTCTTTTGGTTGGTTGATTTGTTGGTTGGTTTTACGACGTATCAACACTTTTCGTGCCTTTTAAAGCCGAATTGAATTTCAAACAATTCAGTTTAGTATAAAGATAGGTTTTTGTTTACAAACAGTTAAACGTTTAAACAATTCAGTTAAATACCAAAACAGTTCTATTTCAAACAATCCAGTTTAGCATAAGTACGCAGTTTAGTTCTATTTGGCCCATAGATAGGACCCTATCAGGTGCTACCACTTTGGTCCAGAGTGGACCTGGAAGCGATGGCATTGAAAGGGTGTTCCGCATCCCCTAAAGCTCCAGCTTACTGGAACCCCACCATCGGATTGTTTCGTGTTATATCCCGGATACTTGTTGGGGGTGGAGTCTTACTCCGCTGCACATGGCAAGAGTTTTGCTTATTTTCAAATAAAATGACAGTGAAAGGTAAACGAAATGAACTAGGTTCAAGTTTCCTCTTAACTTGATACTTCCCTAATACACTCTTCGCGAAGGCATCAGTCCATCGTAACCTGTGGTCAATCCCAATAGCAGATAACATTCCATTCAATTTCAGCTGACTCTTGTAGAACTTAGAATACGTTGATTGTATCCTCTGAATATCGACAACACTGCACACTCCCAAACAAAGAGCATACTGTGTTTCATACTAAACTGGATTCGATGGTGAGGCACCGATTCTGGACATTTGAAAAGTGTCAGTCACCCTCTCATTGCCATTAATATCGGGTATACGTCACACCCAGAGTGGTAATACCGGTTAGGTTTCCATCTCTGGGTCAAATAGACTGAAAATTATTATTAAAAGATAGAAATGCTTGATATATTATTTCAAAATATCAGAATTAAAATAGTTACTTGAAGCTATAATTTATAAGTAAAGATTATTATTAATTAGTAGAAACAATACAACAATGTGCTAACAAAGGTTTAAGTAACTGAAATAATTCGTTGAAACCATATAACTGTGTGCCAACAAATGATTATTAAATAGAAATACTTGAAACCATATTTTGTAGTATTAGATTATAATACTTGGTATCATATAACTGAGTGCAAAAACAAAAAAAAATCTTAAGAAACAGCAACTCAAAAATGTAAATATAAACGTACAATGAACGCGATTCCCTAACCTGAAAACATGCCTTTAAAATCAATCAATCAATTAAAGCTCTTCGCTTGGTACATATACACTCAGTCAAAGCATGAGTCAACTATACTCTGTGGTCTATCCCAATACCATATATCATGCGGTTCACGTTCAGTTGAATCTCTTCGTTTAATTGATATATTCTTTGTGAAGGCATAAGTCCGCTATACCCTTTCTTCTATTCGAGTACCATATAGTATACTATTCAATCTCAGCGGAATCCCTTCATTTAGTAAATATATACTTTGCAAAAGTGTGATTCCACCATACCCTGTGCTCTATCCCAATAACAGATATCATGCCATTTCACCTTAATAAAAATTCGCCTAAGCTCCAGAATTTTTCAACCTTGGTTTTTAACGTTGTAGCAATGTAGAACAATAATCGTGATGACCAGAGCTATTTTTAGATTTAAAATTATTTGCATTGGACTAGAGTTCTTGATACAATATAAGTGTGTAAACAAATGATTACTATTATGGAACTGGAATGATTTCTTGAAGCCATAAAAATGTGTACGGGTTATTTGTATTAGATAAGAATACTTTTTACCATATAACTGTATATAAAAAAAATTATTATTATAGATGAATGTGATTTTTTAAGAACTGATTGCAGTAAAAAGTTGTTGATATAAATTGTCATGACTATAACCAAATATTTATAATGAATCAAATTTCAGCTTTATGTAACCCGTGAGGAGTTAATATGCCATTAGATAAACCAAACTATATATATATATTGTCATCCACAGACAGACTCTTCCGTTCTATCAGAACTATTCAGTGTGGCTAGACATGTAGGACGCTCGAAGCCGGGAACGAAACCCGTCCAACTTTACGTTAGACTTAATCTCAGACCGCTCGGCTAACAAACGTACCACGTTGGCTAAGGGATTTTTTAAGGTATTATGTAGTAACAACAGCAGCGTCCGTTTGTTTACATTTTTAAGTTAAAAAAGTACTGAGTTTCACCCAATTTTTTTTTATTTGTAACACACCTCTCATCATTGTATGGGTCTCATCAGCACAGAAATCACGACGAAGTTCTGAATTAGTTTTTCAATTTTTACCAAAAGTGGTTGTGTATTGCTGCAAGAAAAATGTTCTGCAATAGCTTTTTTTCTGATTGATACTTACATAGATAGATAGATAGATAGATAGATAGATAAGTCTATATAGTCATATCCAGAGGTCTACACACGTGTATATGGGGTAATGGACTTCTACAATTTATGATATAGTGAGAAAGAGAGATAAATTGAAAGATTGATAAACCAGCCTGCATGTCTTTAATAAATTTCTGCTATTAGATAGATAGATAGATTCGTATATACACACACATGTATAAGAGAAAGCTGAAGGATAGAGGAAAATGATCAAAGTAATAGATGAAATAAGAGACTGGAATAGAGATAGATAGATAGATAGATAGATAGATCTACATCATAGCACCGAGTGTTTACACGTATTGGCATGTGTGTAATAAACTTCTACTATTTACTAGATAGATTGGTTGTTATTTAATTTTTCAGTTTCGTAATTCTGATTTCAAAGCAACCGATTATTAATGGCTTTTAATTGTTTTGGAAACATAAAAGTTATGCTTGTCTTAGAATTCACGTTTAACTGAGTAATCTTGAATTTATAGAAGGGTGTTTGTTTAAGTGTTTTAAGGAAATGAAACACAATAATATCAAGTAGAGTTATAAAATAAAGTATGTGTCTAACCACAGGACAATGTGGGAAAAACAAGTTAAAACAGGCTTAAGGGGATCAATTTCTATCCCAGGCACAAGTTTTAGGCCTCGCACAGCATTTTGGGATGGGCAAAAGTGTGTGGAAGATGAACCCCATTCTGGTTGAGAGATCAATTTGCACCGAGAAAATGCAACAAAAATAAGGTTCGATCAATATTTAACTGAAAATGATTGATGGATTAAATTTGATCCTCCAAACTATTTATGACATTTTAACAATAAAAAGAATATATATATATATATATATATATATATATATATATATATACACGTGTGTTGTGTGTGTGTGTGTGGCTTCTGTCAAATCCGTTTCGAGCGCGGCTCCCTTCTGTGTTTGTGTTAACAATCACCCATAGCAGGTGTACTGTATGATGTTTGCAAGCCAGCAAAACAGCAGTAGTCCAGCCCACAAACTGGACATTGCCGATCATCTTTCATAACAAGAATGTCAGATTGGTTACTAATTGGCTGAGTCTGCTAAGACATGTGACTTCTAAATCCAACAAGCAACAGTTTTTGGAGTAAACTGCAGACATATTACCGATAATTACATAGGTCTGAGACATCCCTTCTCTCTCTCTCTCTCTATATATATATATATATATGTACGTATGTATGTATGTACGCGTCTGTACACACACACACAC